>SNRZ01000063.1:0-419829 GCA_008729115.1 Dirofilaria repens
TGGAATTGTACTATAGAGATAATGAAATTGATGATTTACTGATTTGATTTTTCATGATTGATCTATTATAATTCATTAAATTAATTGTATTATTTATTTATTATACTTTTTCATGAATTTACAAAAAAATTATAGCACATCTTATACCATTCAATGATTTTTTTCCTAAAGATCAAAATTTACTGAAGTGAATTGAAAAGTGCAAAAGTAATTTTTAGGCATAAATTTGTTTAAAATATAAATTTCAAAGAAATTGTTTTTGAAATCCATCGAGCCAATAATTGATAGTTAGGTTTTTTTACTTACCTAAGGTGAGATTATTTTTAAATGATAAATAATACGTTTAGTGATCGATCGGATTATCATAATTTTGCCAATGAAATAAATTGGCCAAATTATTATTCCTATTGAAATTGCATAGATAATTAAAAAATCAAATTAATATATAATTAGTGCGATAAAATAATTAATTTAATTGTGCTTATATTGTAAATTATAAACTGCTAATTTGTTGAGAAAAATACGATTCAAATAAACATATTATTGATTTGTAAATCACAGTTTATCAGTGGATAAATTATATATTTTATGCAGTATTTTTTAATTTGAAATTATCGACTAATCAAAGAATATTTTGATTTCATTCGAAGTGGAACTATTCTGCCAATAAATTTATCTTTTTTTTTAGATTTTCATGAGAAAAGAAAGAAAGGAACATTTTATTATCTAATGGATAAATTAAAATTAATGTTTAAACCAATAATATCATAAATCATCCGCGGAAAAAGAGGGATGTAATATTGGAAGGATAAATATAAAGACAAATAATGTTGTATATAAGATGAGATTGATTATAAATTTATTTTATTGTCTAACTGATTATTTCACTTGATTATCAGTTAATTATAAAACAATATCGACCTACCAAATCCGAAAAAAGAAAATGGAAAGAAAGCAAGGAGGAAGAAAATTTCGTCGTTAAATATTTACAAATGACGTATTACTTTATAATATTTCATAAATAATTACTGAGAAAAATAACAATTTTGTTTTAATCAATTTTATTTAATAATTGCTTTTTTCAACTAACAAATGCTTAAGTAAGAAAAAAAAGAAAATTGAGCTTTTAAAATAATAAAAACATTTTTTTTGGAAAGAAAAAGAAAGAAAATATTTTGTTTATTAGAACAGAAGAGAAATTAACAATGATAACAAATATCATTTCATTGTTAATGATAATAGATATTATTGGTAATCGTTATTTGCTAAAATATAAGTAAATAATCGAAATAGTTATATTTTATAGTTTTATTATACATATTGACAAAATATTGTTCCATTATATAACTTAAGTAAGAAAAAATTATTTCTGCTATAAGCGTGAAAAATATTGTAATTAATGAAAGCAGTAATACTGAATTAAAAAGTATTAATTTACTTAATATGAATTGCAAAATATATGAAGTAAAATCGAAATAACATTCGATCATTTATCAAAATGATAAGGAAAATGTGTCATTAGTTTTTCTCTAAAACTTATAAATATATTAACTCCAGCAAAATTATCAATTTTCATAAAAATCCATTAAGTGATTTCAACAAATCCGCAAATGTTGTAATCTCATATTACTTATTTACTTGTAACATATATTAAAATTGCTCATAATATTAATTTCTCGCATATATGAACTGCAAGAATGATAAAATTTGTGTAAATGATAAATATATTAATTCAAATACTTATCAGTGATTTTTTCCTTGTCACTTATTTTCGTTTGCATAAATAATTTTATCAAAAGAAATTGAGTATTTTCCTATTCGATTTATAGCAATTTCATTCCATTTACAAAAAAATTTGCTTAAATTTTCACATTGAATTGACTTATACCAAAAAAAAGAAAAATGAAGTAAAATTTATTTAATAAATTGAAGAAATATCGACTGTTTAGATCAAAAATTATAAATAATTTAACTATTAATTGGACAAAAAATGCAATTATATTGAGGAGGAACTGATAACTTATCATCTAATCAAACTTGTCATTTTGATTTTGCTATTTTGTTTTTCCTATTTTTCAGCATATCAGTTATTTGACAGCATTCTCAATCACATGTTCCTCTTTTCTTTTTTTCCATATTATTTCTCTACGAACGACAAATGTATCCGAAATGATTACAGCAGAATTTTATCAAGTGACAATTATCCGAAATGATAACAGCAAAATTTTATCAAATGATAATTATCCGAAATGATTACAGCAAAATTTTATCAAATGACAATTATCCGAAATGATTACAGCAAAATTTTAAAAAATTTACGGAAGTTTAAATAGAAGTGGCAATGTTCAGTAAATCGCCCATTAATTGAAATGTTTAATATTAACCATATATATATATATATATTAAATGATTTTATTGATTGATTAAGCATTTCAACATTCTTATCAGCTAATTATCATACACATGTGCATGCTGGATATGAACTTGTAGATTTTTTGAAATAGTTTCCTTAAAATATTCATCGACTAATTTGTTATAAGCTACTAATGATAAAAACAGTAAAAGTCATATATTAGTTTAATAATGCTATAAAGTTAGTTGCTTATTTATCAGGCTTTCATAGTTAATTTAATTGAAAAAAACGAAAATTTAGCCCTGATAATAAATTAGCAAAAGTTTCACACAAGTAATCACGATGAAAATAATTAAAACAATCGAGAGATATCAGTTTGATTTATTGACTGGTTCTACCAATACTATAATTAATTGATCTTTAATCGATTACAGTATTAAAAAATATCATCCTATTGACTTGTTAAAACTTATCCATGGTATATTCCAATCATGTTTCGATTCTAAATTATGAAAGCTTTCTTGTTTGCTATGAAAAACTTGCGTCGGCTTCTTTTTATTAGACCTATCAGCTGTCACTTGGATCGATTTTTACGACAATTTAAAAAAGATAAATTTGATTTTAAGATCGTAGAATATTCTTTCCTGTTCATCAATTCTAACAATCAAGCAAGTTTTCAAATTCTTTTATCATTGATCATATCATTCCAATACAACGCATGTTTAACAAATTTGTAAAAAGCAAAAATAAAAATCAAATATACTTTGAAGTTATGGTGTTTTGATGTTGCATTTATTTATCTTTGGATATCTTGATGTTGTTTTGATAGTCTTTGGATAATTTTGTTGATGTTAAATATGATAAATAAATAAATAAATAAATAAACAGATAAATAAATAGGATAGTGTTAGTTTGGTCGTCCAAAAATATTAGGTATTTCGATAATAATATTGATAGATCAATTAATTTGCCATTTAAATAAGCATGATTGTCTATTTGAATGAATAGGCAATATTGATTGATTTTCTATTCGAATCAATACATTGTTTATTTAGATGGCAATATTGATTGATTTTCTATTCGAATGATAAATTGAAGTTTAGAAGTGAATGAAATGTTGGCAAAGCATCAGAATGCCATTTTATTTTGTAATACGAATGATTCGTCGGTTATTGTATCAAACGATCACATTTTGTCCCTTCAATCGTTCCTTTTGAGAAGATTTGCATAATAAGCAAACTATTCCCTTTTTTTGTAACCAAAGAAAAAACTTTCAATTTTCTTTATTTCTTTTCGCTCTTCTGCCTCTTCCTTCTTTTACAATTTTTTTTTTCTTTTTTTTGATAATTGCTTATTTAAACTTTAGCTTTTCTTCTTCTTCTTCTTCTTCTCCCTCCCTCTCTCTCTTTTAACTCTTTCATCTCTATCTTAATATCTGTTTCATATTGCTTTCTCTTGTATTACTTATTTCTTCGCAAACTCTTTTGTTTCTCATTAGAAGACAATCTCTTCTACATTGTTTACCTATGCATCATTTTGTTTACTTTTTCCACGCATACCTTCTCTTCCTTCTCCTTCACCTGCTTCTTCCCTTTAAACTTCTCTCCTCTGTTACCGTAGTATAAAGGTATATGCATCATCCAACTAATTAAATATTCATTGTAGTTAACAATTATTATCACATCTGATCTTTGCTACTACTATGTATGTCAACATTTCAACATTTTTAATTTCAATCTTTCCTCTCGTTTCAAACAGTATCTTTCCTCTCGTTTCAAACAGTTTTTTCCTTTCTGATAATTTATTTAAATGAATTGATTGCGAGAAATTGGTACATAACTGAGTTAATTATTATTGTATCATTCAATTAGTTGTTATTTGATCTGCCATATCGATTAGATTATCGATTATTGATTCGCTGAATGGCTTATAAGAATGATTATTATTATGGAGGTGGCTATACTACAAGCTATTCCGGTAGCCACTATGCTTATCAAGTTTGTTTATTTATTTATTATTTGAATCAAATTATTCCAGGGAAATATTCTTGAGGAAGTAATTTGCAAAAAGTAACATCATTCCTTCATTTTATTCTAATTTCTTTTTCTAGGTGGCTATAATATTTGCGATAGTAATTGCCGGTATTCTGTTTTTTGGAATATGTGCAGCAATTATATATTTTGGATTCGTCAAAAGAGTTAGTTAACATAAATCAATCATTTTCTTCTTCTGATAACAACGATTAATCATTTATTGCTTATTGTTGTTGCTGTTATTGTTGACAAACCAGAAATTGTCTTAAATAGTTTTAGTTTTTTTAATTGTTTATATTTTTTCTCAGATCAAATATTTTGCATTTAAAAATTTTAATTTAAATCCAAATTTGAAATGCAAATTTGATAACTGAATGAATAAATGAACAATGCAAAATAATTCAGTAATTATCAGATAATATAAATATTCCTTTAATCAATTCATCCAAATTGATTATCACTAAATAGTCATATTATCATGTTATAATCATATTATTAACCATAAATATGCCTATTTATTTAGCAGTTATTCGAAACTAATGCAAATTCATTTATCCATAAATATACTTTACCAGATAATCAAGACATTATTGAATATCATCCGGAATTATAATTCACCGGATAATCCGGTTTCGTCGAATATTATCCGGAAATTAACATTGGGCTGATTCCAGTGAATAACATATAATGATTCAGATGCGAAGGAATGAAAAGCCAAGACATATAAGTAGTAATACGACGTCAAGAACAACCAGTATATTACGTGCGCCAACTGGAACTTACACGTCATTGAGAAATGAGAAGCCACCATTTCCACATCAGTTAGTTTAATGGACTAATTTTAAATACTCAAAATTTATGGCATAGCATTAAAATTTAAAAAATTTATCATTATGTTAGATATCGTAAGATAAAATGATAAACAATTATGATAAATCACTGATAACATTATATGTATTCTGCATATGATCAGTATATAAAAATGATTATTTTCATATTATTATGACTTTTTTCGAATTAAATAAAAAATTGATAATCTGATCATACGATTTTAATAAATTTCCCCAAGTCGAATCTTCTAATCATTTTTAAATGATTTTTGACTTTTTAATTATCATCCAAATCAATGATCAGTGTCATAAATAATGAACAGTTTTAAGAAACAAAATATCTTTGGAAGATTTCTTTATCGGCAGATTCTTTCCTTTTCGATATTATCCGATCAAAAATCATTTTTCTAGACAACCGCGAGGTGCTTATATTTCTAATTTGGAAACACCTATCCTGCAATCATCTATGCATACCCAAGCAACTTATATGCCATCATCATCATCGTCACCACCACCACCACCACCACCACCACCGCCGATATATGCCGTTCAACCGGATTATCTACAATCCCAGAAACAACACAGGAATTATCCACGTCACGTGATACACGGAAATGTGCAACCGCACCAGGTAACTATTGTTGAAGAGGTAATGCATATCGAAACATTATCCGGAATACTTATAACGTTGATCTATTATTAGTCGATATTCTTTTTTCAAATCCAAACTCTGGAATTGGCCGACATATGTCCTGATATGTGAAATGCTTATGGTACTGTATTTATTAACTTTGCCTAAATGTATAATATTATAACTGGATTATTAAAATTCAAGAACTTGAATTTTTTTAATATAGACTGATATATAGATATACACTCACATATACTTGGCCATATATTGACACATATCTGATCTATATTGACTTTATATTAAAATAAAAGATGAAATGAATAATAATCGATTGTAAAGTTTCTTTCAATTTTTTTCAAAAAGTTTATGCAATAAAAAAAATATTCCATGCCAAAATTTTTAATTATTCTCCCGAGAAATGTTGAAATTAAATTTTTTTAGGGATCCATCTAAATATATTCTAAATAGTTTAATATATATTTATTTACTTAATTATTTATTTATTTATTTCAGCTGATTTTTTTCTTAATTTTTTTCCAGAATTGTCCGACTTGGAAAGGAACAACTGTATTGCAACAAAATACCGTACCCGAACATCAATTCCTTTCGTTTTATACATCTTCCGTTTAAATAATATCCAATTACTGTAAGAGATAGTTTCCGCTTCTTCCAATTTATAGGAAAAAGTAATATTTCTTTATGAAAAATGGTTTCAAACACATTAAATGCATTTGCAAAATTAAACAATTGAAGATTTTTTTTTCGATTTTAGACTTGCTTTAATAAAATATACGTATCTTATCATAATTATCTTTATCACTTCCCCTTGTTCTTCCTTCTTTTTTTTCATTACTTTTATCATTATTAGATTTATGATTTCAAGTTGAAATTACATGATAAACAGAATTACATTGTAAACAGAACATTATTTTTGAAGTGAAAAAACAACGTTTATACTTCTTATTTCTCTGTCGTTATATGTATATCTCGCAGAATATGTTATAATTTCCGAAAAGTTTTGAATAGATAATTAGAAATCGATAATTTTAGCTAAATATTAATAAATATTTCTGCTAGAAATGAAAGAAATAAAAATGTGAAAAGTGAAAAATATTAGAAAATTGTATGCAATTGATCCTATCGGAATGATTTATGAAATTATGATTCCCAGCATTTCCTGCGACCGTTTCTTCCAATTATTTTTGTAGTTTAATTTTCCACTTATAGTTAATTATTTCTTCCATTAAGATTCGATTTATATTTTGCTCTTTTCGCTTCATTTTCCTCTATCTCTTTTTATTACCTCATATCAGTTTGCCGCGATACGACATCAGCGCTCAAAATATGAATGCGTATTTGTCGTTGCAGCCATCTTGATTGATTCAGCATATCATGGATATTTTTGTAATGTATCATGTTGTTGTTGTAAATAGAGTAAATGATTTGTTCAATAAATAAACTGATATCTTAGATATATTTAATTGAAATTATAGATATGAATTCAAAATTTGAGTATATGAAATTCAAATTTTAAGTATAAATATATGTCTACATAATACACGAAAATATTCCAGCATGAAGGAGAAATGTCGAATATTATTATACAATTCTAAATGAAAAGTAAAATTATGGGAAGTGATATGATTATCAACAATTATCATGATTCTGGTCCATGTCATCTATTTAATAATCATCGTAGATGAAAGAAGATGTTATGATGTATTTATATTCCACAATTCAATAATTGCTTATGTTTATTAATGATATATTTGATAGTTAATCAAAGTCTTTTATCAATTACAACTTAGTAATTAATTATAGTTATATGTAATAATTAAATGGCTGGAGTTGAAGCGATATCATTAAGGAGGAATAAAATAGATCACTGCAGATGTCGACCATTTAATTCCATCAATCAGCAGAAACATTTAATGGATTATAGGAAATGCTATGAATTTAAATAAGTTTGAAATTTCGAATGCAATGCTGGCAAAATAAAAGGCCAAATATTTGATCAAAATTTTAATGTTTGATGTGAATTCCATTGGAAATTAACTGACTTGAAAAATTAATAATTTAAATTCAAAAAGCCATTGCTCAATTAAATTTAAACATTCCAAAATTCCGAAATACATATTTAGCAAATGATTAAAGATCATAAATATAAAAGAAAAAATTGTTTGTATCAAAAATTTTACTTCCAAATATTTTGAGCGAAAATGTTTTTCATTGTTTCCTTTCTGGCAAATGTTTTTTTTGCACAAACTTTTACAAACATACTATCTGAACATAAAATAATTAATAATCGTTTCTGAGACTTATGCGATATTTGATTAATTCGATTATTCGACCAACCAATAATTATTATTTCAGCAAACATTATGCGCTAAAACATGTTGTATGTTGCATTTTTATGACACCATAGCATATTATTAATTATTAATTACTATTATTATTATTATCATTATTATTAATTACTATTATTATTATTATTATTATTATTATTATTATTATTATTATTATTATTATTATTATTATTTTATTATTATTATTATTATTATTATTATTATTATATTATTATTGTTATTATATTATTATTATTATTATTATTATTATTATTATTATTATTATTATTATTATTATTATTATTATTATTATTATCATTATTTATTATTATTATTATTATTATTACTATTATTATTATTATTATTGCACTGCATTTCTCTTAAATTGATTAATGATTATTTCTTTTGCTTAAATGATTTGCATGCGAAGTTGTGAGTAATTGAGTCAGATTCAATTATAACTATAATGCAAAACTTGTTTCGAGAATGAGAAGCACCCACGGGATCACACTTAATTCATTCATCAATCATTCTTTCATCGATTATTTTCAAATCGATTCGACGATTTCAATTGTACTAATTATTTGTTCAATGAAATAAAATATTTTGATATTATCGAATGTTGCTGCTTAAGAAAATCATAAATCGTAGATCATTGAAGTGAATTAAATTTTTGCAAACTATTTTTATGAAATTTGGTTTCTATCATAGAATTACTTTTGTTATATTTGCAAGATAATTGAAATAATGCTTATCATTTATCAACATAACGTTATATTTATCGCTTTACTTTGAATCACATTTATATTTATCGATTTACTTTGAATCACATTTCAAAGGTTATTATTTATTGATAATAATGACATAAAAGAAGTTTCATCTTGTTGAATCTTCAATCACTATCAGCAATCATATTGTCAATGATAAAATAGCTTAAGTAATCAATCATCTAGACAAATTAAGTTTATTAAATATTTCATTTCAATTCAAAATAGATCAAAGTTACGCTTCGCTTTACGTAATCTGATAAAATTATATTATCTAAAAAACACTGATCTATTCATTGTTTAATCTTTGCATATTTGAAATTTTTTTTTTCATTTCTTTCTTTTTTTGATAATTTTGTTTAAAAAATTTTTGCCGAATGATTCGTTGTAACAAAAAGAAAATATTTTTCTTAGAAATAAAATTTAAAAAACATCTGGTGATTTCGGATAGCAATTATTGATTGATTAATGATTTCGATGGTTCTTTTCTATCTGTCGCTTTTATATTTTGATATCAATTAATATCGAAATAATCGTTGGATAATTTTTTTAACAACTGATAGATTGAGGACAAAATTGTTTAATTATAATAATCTTAATTAGTCTTTAAGCTTATAATTATTTTACTAATTTTGTTAGGAATTAATGCCGAAGAATTTAGAAATATAATATTTTATCAATGAAATTAATGATAATAATAGGCAACAAATGAAATAATTGCGAGCATTAATCAGTCATCTTTTTCGTTATTTTCAATTTTTTTTTAAATTTTCTGTCTTTTTGTTACATTTCTTCCCTTTTAAAATTTTACGCTTTTAGAATTTTGAAGAAAAAATGATCCAAAATTTGTTTATTAAATCGAAATATCTTGCTAATAGCATAGAATATTGTTGGTAAGATGGCATAAAATATTTATAATTTTTGATTGTAATTTTGCTGACTTTTTCGAATTAATTATCTTAATGATATAGCAATAATCTTTTCTATATTTCTTTGTATGTTACACCAACTATCTTCTCCACTTCTTATGGGACTGCTAATTTCCTCAATTTATTTCTGAATGATTCTATCCCTCTTAGATGATAATTGTAATGGAGATACGGTGATGATGATGATGATTGATGATAATGATGATGATGACAATGGAAATGATAATAATATATACAAATAAATGCCTCCTCCAACTATCTCTATCTTTTTCTTTTTCATATTAATTTTATCATTATTCCTATTAATCACTAATTGTTAAGCCAATGATAATTTGCATCTTAATTCTAACGATGAATTTATGAAAATATAAGAAAATTTCAAAAATTCTAGCAATGAGATTTTAAAATTGAAAGAAAAACAATTCACAAATGGAAAATTTTTTTCATTGCGTACTTTTCAAAAAAAGAACAAAGATCAATCCTGAATTTCGAAAGTTCGTCTTATCAAAAAACAAGTTTTTTTCCTTTTTACTGTTAACAAAAATGATCGATGAAGAGAGCACCATCTATAAAAGGATTAGCTCTCGTGAGTTATGTTCCAAAATTATTTCAAATCTTGACCTCCACCTGTGACCTCTATCATTTCCTCTAAATTATTCCACATTTCACAATCGAAAAAATGGATTGAAAGTGTAAAGCAAGCAGTTAGTGAAATTATTTGTAATAGTCAGATTGAATTGCTTAATGTTAATGATATCTAACGAAGAGAAAATATCTAACGAAGAGAAAGATCGACAGGTGGATTACCTTCATGTAATTCTACAAGTTAATCGATTGTTTCATCGATTACTTCAAACGTGTCAACAATTAATTGCAACAATTAATTAATTAATCAATTAATCAATTTCAATAGCTTGAAAGGATCGATCAAATTTGGAGGAAAAATGTTAAGTAATAGCTGTAACTTTGATATCATTGCAAAAATGATTTGTCATATTCTCCCCTCCTTTCCTTCTTTTACTCTCATCTTCTCTTCTTTTCTCTGCTCCATACATCTTTTCCTCTCTCCTTTCTTCTTTTCTATACCAAAAATTCAATCATTATCATTTATTCTTGGTTGTTCTTTTTTTTTCTCCTTCTTCTTTTTTCACAAAGGCAATTCTTTTCTTTTTTTTGTCCACCCCCGTCCTCCTCTCTTCGAGAGAAAAAAAAAATCCAATACCAATCAATAGTCTAGCCTAGGTGCATACCTTATCCACGTATACGCCCACGCGGTCATATACGTACATTCCACTTGGATTCCTTGAGATGTGGCGAGAAAATGGTTATAAAATTTATTCCAATTAATGAAAATAGCTATTACTTTTTCTCTTTTTTTCATTCATCATTTAGACGAATTTTTATTCTCCTCCTCTCTCTCCCTCCATCTCTCTCTCTCTTTTTCTCCCTTCCTCTTTCTCTCTTTCTTCCTTCCTTAATCATTCTCTCTCATCTCTTTCTCTTTGTCTTCATCTTCTCCAATTCTTTCTCTCCAAAAAAGTTAAATTTATCGCCGCTTTTTTCTTATTAAAATTCTCACACATCTTGAAAATTTGGTTAAATACACTGGGGAAAAGAAAAAAAGAAAAGGGAAAGAGAAAGGAAGTAATGAGAGTATTTGTTAAATAATTAACCAAAAAATTTTAATATCTGTATTAATTTAATGAAAAATATTCCATTTGTTTATGCAACTTTTTCTCTTTTTTTTCGAAAGAGAAAAAGAAAAAAAGGAATTGAAGAAAGTTTACAATTTATATATTTGTTGAAGTATCGATGAATTTTCGCTTATATTTCCTTTCCTTTCCTTTTCTTTCCATTCCTTTGCTTTGCTTTGCTTTGCTTTTTAGAAATAATCAAAAATGCAATGAATAAGTTGCGATGAAATATTTTGTTGTCTTTCAAATATTTTCTACTTTTGCTTTTAACTTTTCCTTCTTTTTGTTATCAAAAAAGTTATATGATAATGTTAAGAAGTAATGATTTCAATCTCAAAAATTCCGATAACACCGATTTTAGCTTTTGGAATTTTAACTTCAAATTGTTATCAATAATTATTCTAACTTAGAATTAATCTTATAGATATCAGATGATTTTAATCTTACCAGTGTCTTATAGATATCAGATGATTTTAATCTTACCAGTGAATATCAAACGATTGTAATCTTTCGATTATCGGATTACTGTCTCCTTATTTTTTCATAAAAAATTCATTCTATAAATATCACCCATAATATTCCAGTTAGCACATCTTGTGAATGACAAATATTTTTGTGGAATTGTAAAACGAATTTAAATAATATTTTATTCTGAAAATTAGCATTATATTATAGCGATTGGATTAAGGGAAAATTATGAATAAATAAGATTTCACATTTATGAAAATAACAGATAAATGACAATTTTTTGGATATTGCAGCAATTAATCATCTAATCAGAATTATAATATAATTAATTCATTTCAATTATATATATTAATTACGCCATTTAACATTCATTCCTACACTCTTAGCAAATTTTTTCGTCGATTTCATTTCAACAATTCAAAAATCTCCCCGTAATTTTTATGTGTTTTAAAATTTCAAATAAAAACGAAGTGATTTCTTTTTTTTTCTTTCATTTTTACAATGTGTTATGGAGAATGTTGCAAGGAATGATTTATGATAATGTCATTTATTTTTAGTTCAGAAGGATTAAATTAGTAATATTTATTGAAGGCAAAGGGAAGGAAGATATTTATAAAAATTATTTTTATTCACACTTAAATATATTATTATTATTATGAATATTTAATCAATTGAAATTAGAAACTTTATTTTTCTTAGTTTAAAACAAATTTCATTACGAATATTAAATTATGAGCTGGGATTGAACAAATTCATTCGTTTGCTAATTAAATATTATTACTTATAATTTAAAAACATCAATCCCAAAATTTATCACAAAATATTTTAGAAAAGAAAGAAATTTTCAAATTTCTTTCTTTTCCATTGGTTTCGAATTTGAGAATTTCAAAAAATAAAATTTGAACTGAGTGATTAGCAAAATCATATGGCAGTTATCAAAATGTGTGTTCAAAATAATTAATAATATGTGACGCAAATATCGCAACTTATATCAGCAATTCTATTGCATCATTGATATAAATTATTTGTTTATTCATTCCATTTCCATTTTTCCGCTTCCGTTCCGTCTCAGTTTCTTCGTACATTTGTTAAGCATATCATAATAAAGCGGAATGAAATTTGCTGAAAATAAAAGTAACGTTTTTGTGAAATAACATATGAATGAAAGAGTGAAATCTTTTCTTCCTTCTTTGTTTTGAAGATGTAATGAAGGAAAAAAAAAACGATTGTCTCGATGAGATAGTTTTATATTTCAGACTTTCCGGAACACCCTTTGAACTTTGCTTAAGTGTTACATTTCTAAGAGAAATGTCAAAGTTATTTTCAAATTTCTTTTTTCGTCTTGCAAATTATTATTTGTGCTAAAAATGTATTTATTTTTTTTATGTATGGCTGCCACAATGTATTTATTAAATAGTCAAATGAGTATTTAGATGAGGTTAAAGGTTAAAATAGTTAAAAAGTACTTCTAATGTGCCTTTAAATCTTAACTTCTATTCACAGAAAGGTATTGTCGAAGAATAGAGGCAGAAATTTTCAAAACCATGAGGAAATGGTGAAAGTATGAAAGAAAGATTATTCCATCGTATAATTAAAAATATTGCTAACAATAAATTGATCGATCACTTAATTTTATAATATTTTAAATTTAAATTTGTGCACTGACTCAAAATTGGAAATGGAAGTGTTTTATGTCAAATATGTGCTTAATTAATTGTTATATGTAATTAATGACATATTAACCATATGCTCTTCCATCACCCTTTCATCTCCAGAAATTGTGAAATTGAATATTACAGCAAAGAAATTCTCGAATACTATAGCATAACAAAGAAATTCTCGAGAAGCAAAAGAAAAAACTTTTTAAACTGAACAAGTTTTATTAATTTGTAAAATTTATTAATTTATGTATCAAACTTGGAAGAGAATTTATAAATTTTCATATAACCGAATAAATAGAAATCAATTCTTTTAAACAAGAATGAATTATGCGATATTTCATTTTTAAATTTAAATTTCTCTCTTTTCTTCCAAATTCAAATTCTTTGTAAAAATTGAAAAAGAAAAAAGTGAATTTCAAAAAGTGAACAAAAAATGAGCAAAAAAGTCGGAATTGAAGAGAAATATATTTATTTCGATCTAAAATCTCTCAATTCAATCGATTAAAGTAAAAATTGTAATTTTTTAAAAGCAAAAAATTGTATATTTTAAAGAAAAAGAAATGTGTGAACAAATAGCTTAAATTCGATGAACTCGCTGTTTTAGAGATCGAAACGAAAAAAATCAAAAAAAAATTGGAAAATTTTTTGAAATATTATCCGAGCCGAAATGATATTCCACATTTCAGAAATGGAAAATGGCAAATAGATGAAGGGCCATTTTTCGTTTTTTTTTCTTTTATTTTTGTCGCAAATATTTTTCAATGTCAGCAAACTAAGCTAGTATTACATCAAAGTAAATGGAAATAAATAAATAAATGATCAAAAAAAAATTTGAAATAATTGATTTGAAATAATGAATCGTAAATTATACATAAGATTCAGGATAATAGAATACAGAATAACTGGAATAATGAATTGAGATAATTAAAAACAATATTGATTTCAAATCTATCAATTCAAATTTATGCAATTTATAATTGATTGATTGGTTAACATTTAATGATCATCATCATTCAGCATTTGCTTAGTTCATAATGATTATCGATCAATATTAGAAATTAAGATTAATAAATCATTGATAATTGCATTGGCCTATAAAGATCATATGAAGTGAATTGATCAAAATTTTAGTTAGTACGATGAAGGAAGTTTCAAAATTACTCCTTTTACTAATTTAATTAAACTGTTCTTTCTTAAATTTATTACGTTAAAATTCTAATAGAATGTTTTTATCGCAAACAGAAGATTTACCTGTCTCTCTTTGACTTTGATAAATCCATCACATCACAGGTCTTTTATCTATCTAATATGTTATTATTGTATTTTATTTAAAATTCCAATAATACTTCAACGATTTATTAATTCACGAGAATATATATTGTAATAACTTATTAATTAATTTTTTTCCTATGCATTAACTTAATAGGTAATAATGTTAAGACTAAATTTTAAAAATAAAAATAATTTCTCATACTGTTATTTTTACGTACTTTAATTTTGCGCCTAAATAAATTTAAACCATTTAGAAAAAAAAGAAATGAAAAAAAAACCATTACAGAGTAAATATAATTTGAAGATAAACGATCTAAAAAATTTTAAAGTATCTGGATTATCTGTAGGATATAGATTAAGATATCGATTATTATCGATTACATTTCCATTATCATATCATATTATCAATTCTATTTTTTCGTTTATTATTTTCCTTTCTTCCTCTCAACAAATGCTACCATATTTAATTTGTTGATAGTTGAAAGAGAAGATGCAATTAGATTTTTCCTCTAAAAATTTATTATTTTAAAACTTATTTAAATAGTCCATAATATTAGAAGGAAGCACTAACGCTTCTCCTTAAAATACATCAATTATCTTTTATCATCTATCTTTTCGCTGTTGCAATTTCTTCCCTTTCATCTTTCTCCCCTCTCATCAGTACAACTATTTCTCTTTTGCATCCTTTTAAAGATAAAACTAGCAATAAAATCTGATTAAATAATATTTCATCGAAAATATTTAACCATTTATAGATAAAACAACATTTATATTAATTTAAAGATTACTGTTTATTGATATAATAAATTTCAATTTCTTTTCATTTTCAATCCTCCCGAATTGTTTATCAATTATCTCAAATATTTGCTGACCAAATTAATTACTTTAGAGGACAAATAATCAAATTAATCATCTTCAAATGATAATGTTAGTATATTATCACTCCATATGATTCATTCTGGTACTGCAAATACATATCAAAGAATAATGTAAGACGCAATTTTAACCAAACTAAATAATAATTGGATTGCTACTAGTGGTGACGGTTTTCGATTTAAAATTAAATTCAACTCGACAGCTTGTTTCAAAAAAACATGTTTTTCGAACTTGTTTTAAGCTTTTCCCAAATATACCATTCACATATATGAATGTCACACAAGTAATTAATTATTCATTACTACAATCACATAAAGCAATTCTTATGCAGTTCATGTCATGTCATATTAATATCGATATTTGATAAAATTAGGAATTTGAACAAATGAAGCAAGTTGTCAACAATCAAATGTCATTTATTCTTCAAATTGTAAATAACATCTTTCAGTATTTTTTATTAAATTTTTTTCAGAAATGTCTCTCATTAATTTTTCAATAGACTGAATTGAGAGAATTAGAAAGAAGAGGGAATAAGGCCATCAAATGTCAACATATAATAGATAGTATGATAAGAGAATTGATGATATGATATTGAGGACTGATACTGAAGAGACGAGAACAGATGAAAGATAAAATTACGAGTAGAAGAGAACAAATAATCAGAAATTCCCGCGAATAATTCAGTCGATTGGCTACGATATTACAACTTTTTTGTAGAAAACATCTAAACTATATGTACTTCACTATTTCAACCAAATAAGAAAGAAGAGAATAAGAAGAATGATCGTATCATTATGATATCTAAAATGAAGGAGAGAGAGGGAGAAAGAGAGAAAAAAAGAAAAAGAGAAAGAAGGAAGGAAAAATGGAGAATAATTTGATGAAAAATGGTTGATTAGCTATATTCGTTCAGCAGCAATTCGCCGTTTTTATTACCATTTATTTGGATGAAACTTAACTTTTGAAATAAAAAATGGGAAAGGTCAATAAGAAATCGAGAAATTATTCTTATCTCGTTGAATGATACACTGAAACAAGATGAAACGAGATGATTTCTTTATTCCTCAAAGGAAGAAAGTTGAAGAAGATGTCACCAATGAATGATTGATAAATTTAAAAGTTGAAATTTTCACAAGTTAGAAGAGAGAAACGGAGAGATTAAGAGGGAGAGAGAGAGGAGAGAGAGGGAGAGAGGGGGAGAAAAGATCATTTGTAGCAATTATTCTAAAATCTTCCGATAATAATGCTTCATTGATCTTTGTTACGCTGTGTGTGTGCGTGTTTTTATAGCTCTTTTTTCTTTCTTTTTATTTTAATTTTAATCGTTTCTTTGATTTTGTTTCAATTTCTCTTTTTTTTTCTTTTTCTCTTTCGTTTTACTTTCGAAATTTCAAACGAATAAATTTTAAAAAACAAAAATAAAAGTTTTTTTTCTTTTTTTCTTAAACTTTTCCTCTTTTCCAACATTTTAAAAAACGAAAAACAAAAATGCAATTATTTGCTTTTCCGGAAAATTTTAGTAATACCATAGAAAATTATTGCTCTTTTCATGATTACTTATAATAAACGAAAAAATAGAATTGATAATATGATATGATAATGGAAATGTAATCGATAATAATCGATATCTTAATCTATATCCTACAGATAATCCATATACTTTAAAGTTTTTTAGATCGAAAATCATCTATCTTTGGAAGTTATCTAAAAGTATAGGTTAGAGTTTCATTTTCTGTTTAATTACCCAAAAGTTTGGGCAAACGTTTCACCTTCTTTTCATTACCGAAAAATATGAGTGAAAGTTTTTAACTTCTTTTTCGATTTTCCTATTGCTTTAATTTCATTTTAATACCAATCATTCCGAGAAAAAATTTTATAAATGACTTTTTGCTAACATGCGGAAAAAAGAAAGAAAGAAAAATGAAATAAAACGGAAAGTATGAACAAAAGAAAGAGAAAAAAGGGGAAAATAGAATGAAAAAATGTTAAAGCTTTTTAGAAAATGACCATAATTTCTTAACAAGAAGCGAAAAAAAAAATGCGAAATTACATCAAACTGTCGGAGATGGAGAGAGAGAGAAAGAGAGAGAGAGAGAGGAGAGAGATGTAACGGATGGACAATTGACCCGGTTGATTGCCCTCTTCTTCCTCCGGTAAAACGGTCATGTTTGTCCGTCTCTCGTCCCTTCCATCCCGTCTCATTAAAAGATATGAATATGATGGAAGGGATAGAAAAGAATTGTCGGGACTGGTCCGCTGGTGGACATAATGTCGTCTAAACGCGGGGGAAGGAAAGATGTTTCGGTGATATAATTCTCTTTTTCTTCCTTCTCTTTCTATTTTTCCTCTTTTTTCCCTCTCTCTCTTTTCCCTCTCTCTATTTTTTCTCCTCTATTAAGCAATCTTTAGCAACGTCGATCGAACCGTCCTCCTTTCTTCTTTCTCAATCTCTCTTTTTCTTTCTCTATCTTTTTCTCTCATTCCGTGCATCACTGCTTTCCCTCCATCATTCAAAAGACGATAGTAGTCATATTGGTTTGGTTCCCTTCTCTCTGTCAAATCGTCATTGATTGCACCCGTTGGAAATTGTTCCTTCAATTCTGATATTTCCACAATCTTTCCGTAAACGTTCCTTACTTATTGGCCATTTCACTTGCAGAACTTTGATTATTATCTAATTTTTCAATCCATTTAATTTATGATACTTTGATATTACGGTTCCATCAATTTGGTTTATATTATTGACCATTGACAAACCATAATATGTAACATTATCAATCGGACTATGTATTTGTCATTTGACACAAATCGAATGAAATTTCCTTTTTATATATCATTTCAATTCAAATGATTTTGTTTACTTATCTCACATTTTAATATTTTCTGTTTATTTGAAAAATTTATATAAATTATATAATTGACCTACGTCACATCATGCAGAATTACGTAATAAATAAACAGAAAGGCTATTTCTATTTATCCATCCATCTTCTAATACTATGATTCTTCTTTTTTCAAAACGAAATAATAATTTATCGAAGGAAATGGGTAAGAGGTAATAAGAAGGCACTATTATTCCTCCTTCGTAATAATTAATATAACATTTATCCTATTTTAATGTTAGTTTCAGATTGAAATTATGATTTATCGTGGGAATATGCAATAATTCTAATAATATATTCCATTATACTCTTAAGTAGCGTGAAACTTAAACTTATTCAATGACGTGAAACAATTGACGTAAACATTACGTGGTAATTCGAATTAATAATATTACGTGACAAATTGATTTATTCATATAAGTCGTTTGCTACTTCATAATAATCTATTTTTAGTTGTTTATTTTCTTCCTAATCAGTTCATCTGATTTAGTCCTCGTGGAATAACAAAATTCGTTTTTTAAATTATAAACAAAAATATTTCATAATCCTGTTTTTCGTTTCAAATTATTTTGTAATTAAAGTGGACGATTCGTTTATCATTAGTATAAATTTGATAATTTTTTAAAACTACAAACAATCGATAGTTCATAAGGAAGGGATTGTACATTTATGCAAATTATCTGATTAATTATTGTTCGACATTATAGCATTCAATTATATCATCGACACATTCATTTGGAAATGAAAAATTTAATTATTTACTGAGTTCTATATTTCTCTTTTTTGATTACAGTTATAGATTTTTTTGGTAATTTTTTAATTCACGATTTTTATCAATTATCATCTGTCTAATTGCTAAGATGCCAGGTCTTTTTTAAGTACCGCGAATATTTTCTTTATTTTTTTGATATTTAATAAGACGTTGGTTAAAATATCGAATTAAGTAACTGTAATTAAATGAGAATCATTTTATTTCAAATAAAATATGAAAACTAGAAATGATATCAGATTGGAATTTGTAAATTGAATAGATCAAATATTACCCGTGGTAAACATTTATAAAATTTATAAGCACATTATAAATATGATTGTTATCATTTCTGATCTTTGACATCGTAATGACTTTCTGATTATGAAGGAGCGAAGTAACGTTTAGCTCTCCATCAATATATTTCCATTTAATGATATGTCATAGGTCATATGCGTTAAATTGATTTTGTAAATTTGCATTTAATTATCTTTTCTTAACAGTAATTCGATAATATTTATTATTTGTTTGCTTTCATCTATTTCCTCCTCATCAAATTGACGTTCCTTTGATAATTTATTGATTAAGCAAATCATAAGCAGCACTAAATTAAATTGATATTTGCATCAATTTTAATAATAAAATGCGATAAAGTAGAGGGAAAAGATGAAAAGAAAAAAAATTGGGTTAAATTCGATTTATTCTATGTTTATTTACTTACATATTCCCTCATCTATTAACATATCTACTTTATACATTATATGTAGTCGATGATTTAACGAGAAATGATATATCTAAAGTTATTACAAATTACCCAATAAATATATTTGTGTTTGTTTATTTCATTAATAAATAATAGTTTAATTTTTATCAAATTTTAATAATTTTAATAAATTCTCTCTTTTCATTCTTATTCAATTGATTATTAAATTATGGATGAAAATTTATTAAATTGAGAAAGAAAAAGATTATTTTAGGTCTTTCATTCAAAACAAATATAATATTTCATTCTTCTTTTTCTGTCTCTCACTTATCATGCGTATTTTTAGGAAAATTTTGATTTCAATTTCCTTTTATAAAATTACTGACAATTTCGAGTTATTTTCTTTTTCTTCATTAATCGTTATCACCCATTAATCGTTATCACCTTTTTTAATCTTTTTGAATTTCATATGTTAGTTCCGTTGCAACTTCGCATGAAGACTCTCTATTCTTCTTTTCTTTTCATCCTGTTATCAAATTAACCTAAAGAGAGTGAAGGAGAGAAAGCAAGAAAAGAATCAAGCTTATCTCTAAGATAAAAAAGCTAATAGAAACTGATATAATTTTGCTGTATGAATTTGGTTTAATGCTAATATTGTCAAATATCAAATTTTGTTTATAAAGTTTTTATCTATTACAAATTTTAATTATCAATAATTTAAGAAGTGATAGATGAATAAATAGATAATATATGAGATGATTGTTCTGATAAGACTACAATTCTGAGCAATGGCAAAATAAATCTAATAGACTTTGCGTATTGCTAAATAGTACCATTCATCGCGAGAATGATATAATATAAGTCTAATTTATAATCACTGATTTTGAAGTTTCATTTGCATATTTAAAAGAGAACGAAAATCAAAATATATAGAATTTCAGGAATGACCATTGGTCAAAATTACAACTAATGATGACCGACCGTATTATAAGAGCACTTTTTTTGGCATAGAATTTTGAAATTATTGTCATTTTTAGGCGACTAATCTCTAATGCTCATCCATAAGCTTTCTATGACTATTTATATGGCGATTTTTTATTTTTTATTTCCATAAATGGCAATAGAAAGACTATGGGTGATTATTCGAGATTATTTGTTCCAAAGTGGTATACACATAGGCATGTAGAAAGGCCTACATGGACAAGCAATACTAATTTTTATTGGCCTTAGAATGCCTTGCAATCATTGATGCAATCCCTTAATATTTAAATTTAATCAAAATTTTTTCAATGAAAAAAAGTACTTTAATGAATCATTTAAATTTAATTGATTGAAAAAAATGGTTAATGGGATTAAAGAGGTGATATTAGTAAGTGAATAATTTATACACATATTGATCAATGTCACTGTATATTCATTCTTGTATATATTTATATCTATGTATGTGTATGTTTGTGTCTGTCTGCATGCATTCATGTATGTAGGCGTGTATATGTACGTACGTATGTAGTTGTCTGTGTATGTATATATGATATATATATGTCTGTATGTGGACATGTAATTTCATTTTTTTTTTATTTTATTTCTACAATATATGAAAAATTCCTTTCAGTTGAATTTCGTTTTTGTCAAAAGTCGCTGTATTTATATTATTTCTTTATATAATGTTGAAAGACACATCCTTTCAATATATTACTATCTAATATATCTTTACGTACGTGTTTACGTACTGAAATAAATATTTTTTTACGTATTTGCGTATTTCGACTTGTAAATAACTGTTTTTATATATTTATATATGCAAATTTTCACTTAATATTTAAATTAAATTTCAATCTTTTCATGAACATTGAATTTGTGACCCTGAGGGAAAACCACATTTCTTTTAGTGTTCGCTTTTAGTCAGTGTTTATATTTGAAAGAAGGAAAATTAATATATTAGATTGATTATTATGAATTCATTCAATTGAAGTATCAATTTACATCTTCAGATCAGATTCTGCACTTATCATATATCATTTGCTATATGCGTTATCATAATCATTCTCTTTCCCTACTATCATATCGATCATTTTCTTTTTCTATATTATTATTATTATTATTACAACTTTTTTTTACATCTAACATTCACACTATGTCGATGAAAACGCAGCTTATGAAGGCTTTTTTATGATAAATAAATTTAAAAAATTAGTGGTTGTCATCATTTTCTTATATCTATCAGTTGGTATTGAAAAAAAATGTTACCATCGATGTTATCATTGCTATCATTAATTAATGAAAGTTCATTTAAATATTTAAAAAGGTGTTAATTGATAATTAGTAACTGAATTCAATAAATATTAATTTCAAAAAAAAAATTAATTTTTGATATTTTTGAATACATTACTTCTTGTACATTCAGTATGTAATGTTCTATGCATCACCTTCTTGTTCTAATAATCAATAATTGAGTGGCATATATATATATATATGTATTTAAAATAGAGAAAGAAATTAAATAGAGAAGAGATAGGCATTTGCATAATGCGTCAACTAAGCAGTCGATAAATAATAAACAGGCAGCTAAAAGCGACGGAATTCGTAAATATGTTATTTGCTAAATAAAAATAGAATTTTTATTGAAAAAAAGTTTATTGCGCCACATTTAATTATTAATTTTTGTTCCTTTCTGGAATAAAAAAGATTAGTTTTTGAAATTAAATACAAAAAAGGAAAGATATATGTATTAACAGAGAAATTTGAAATCTTTTTTTCTTTTCTGTGCAATTTAGCCTCTTCATTTTGCATTAACTATTCTTCTCCGTCTTTTTCATTTTAATTTATCCATATTTCAACATATTGCACACACTCTACATCATTCAGTAGATGAAAAATGTTCTTTTTCCTTTTTCTTGATTTTTTTTAAGATTTTCTTCTTCCTTCTTATACTCTCTTACACTTTTATTTATGATCTGTCATTATAAAGTAGATGCTTCTTTTCTTTTCTCTCTTCTTTTTTGCTTTTTACATTATTTTCTTTCTCCTATTCTTTTTATTTTATTATGTCCTTTTCCATGTAACATTAAAATTTTGCTTTTAAGTAATCTTTTATAAGTTAACTTTTTCTTTTCCTTTTTACTCACACTGTTTTCGTACTTAGTTCTTTTGTCGCTTCTCGTTCTTTTTCTCTCTCTCTCTTTCTTTTTCTCTTTAATCATATACTTTCTGATTTTGATTTTTTCAAGAATTTTTTAAAAATTTTTGGAAAAATTCCGAGTCTTACTGTAATTCTGTATTTTTCGTTTACTTGCTTTCCTTCTCTCTCTATCCCTTTCTTCCGCTCTTTTTTAAGTAATTTAATTATAGTTGTAATTAGCATTAATAAAAAATGAGAAGGAAAAAAGCTGATGTTTTTTGAATTAAAGTAAAGATTTTCCATTATCTTCGCAAAATTTTACCGTTTCATATGTTCCGATTAGATTTTAATATTTCTTTCATTTTTCAATTTTAGTTTAATTTTTAGTTGAAATGCATTATTTGTATTATTCATCAAATATTTCGAATAAAAACATACCATACTTTTTTCTAGACGAATGGGGAGAAAAGAAATATCAACAGAAAAATTTTTCATTCTTTTTTTTTAAAAATTTGCAATGGTAGATTAATTACAGTATATAAAAAGCTACAGAATGAACATTGTTAGTGTAGTGCGATATAATTTATTACGGTATATAAAGTGCGATATAAAGTAGTGCGATATAATTTAAATATAAACAAAATAATCGCTATTATAAAAAAATGAATAGTAAATCTTGACAACAAATCTTGAAATAATTAGATTTGAATTTGAATAAATGTTGCTGATTCGGAATCGATCAAATGTTTTAAAAAATATATTCTTACTTCTTCCAAATGTTTCAATTGAGTATTCCATTTCCAATATACATTATCTATCTGTTCATAACATTCATGCATTTTGAAATGATAAGTGCATCAGAGATTTTCTGCATAAGGCATAATAAATTTTTAGAAAATATGTGAGGTTGCTGATGTGACATTGACTATTATAAGTTTACGTCATACACGTTTAAAATCATTTTAGTCGTTTTTTTCCATTTATACTCTTTATTCACTTGACTATTAGGAATGTTACGTGAGTTAAGAATGAAGGACAAAATAGTTGAAAATGAATTAAGTTATTGTCAATCAATTATGCAACTTTTATTGTTATTGTTTTCTATCTTCAATCATATAACATGGAATAATACATCATTTTTCACATTTGAATATATCATATCATTTGGCGGATTCAATCAACGGGCGTACGATAGATGGCATAGGCAATTTTTTTTTTTTTTTCCAAAATTTCTTTTTTTACGATGAAAGTTTACTCATCAAGGACGGCTGTTTAGCATCTGTTTTTAGCTTAGATTTGTAAGTTTAAAATAAATCAAAGACCAAAGATCAAAATGATATAACCTAAATAGCTGTAAAAATCAGTGATCTATGAGCGTGTGATAAAATTTGCTAGAGGATGGGACAAGTAGATTTAGCCAAGCAACGAACTAATGAAAATACCATAATTTTTAATCGAATTATCAAAATTTTAATTAATAAATAATTTAATAAAATGAAATACTAATTTAATGCTATCCCTTTTTTGATTTTTCTTTTCTATTTCCTTCCCGATTTTTCTTCTTTTTCTCTCTCTCTCTCGCTTCAATCAATTTTTAGAATTTACATTGAAATTATTCCCTTTAATAGTTAAAGTCGGGGGAGCGGGAGAAAATGAAGAAGAGAAAAAAAGATAACGAAAAGCACTGAAAAAGAAAAAAGGATAAAAATTCCATCGACTTTTTTGCGAACATATCATTTCCTGATTGGCTAATTTGTTTTGAAAAATGAGAATGAAATTAATTGAAGAGAAGGAAGAGATGTTATTAATCAATCGATCAGTCGATCGATCAGTCAATCGATCAATTAAGCATGTTCATAGCCAAATTTAATTTTTAATTAAATTGCAATCATAGCTTTATTTTCATCATTTTCCCACACTTTGCAAACTTTTTTTATATTTTCATTTAAATTAAACAATCAAGTTTTTTGCTTCCCTTAATGATTTGCTGAATATCGCAAATGATAATATATCAGCAACTGTTTTATATTAATTATTGACTGTAATATAAGTAAAGAAAAAGAGGAAATACAGTAAGTAGTACTGGAATTGAAGATAACTTTCTATGATAAAAATGCAAGACTACTATTTAAACTGAGATTAAATTTATATATTGAGGCTTAAACTTAAATTAGAAGCTAGCTCGGGTTCAAGCATAGATCAATTCTAATTTAATACTTTAATGTACTAATGGAGTTAATGAAGAAATTATTTAGAAATATTGAATTGATATTTAAATGTCAGATGTAAGGTAAGTGTGCCAATTAATTAAATTAGTAAATTTGGACAAACGATATTATTGTTTATTTGGTTGTCAGAGAGAAACTATTACATTTGTACTGTCTGTTAATTGATTTGATCATTTTGGAAAGTCTCGTGGAAGTTTATTTACATATTCCGGTTTTCAACGAGACAGGAGGAAATGCTAGAAGAGAATTGAAAGCGGTAATGTCGAGGAGGGAGCTGTGAAAGAAATTCTATAAAATGTTCAATAAATATCATCTTTATGGAAAATTATTTCATATTGCAGCAAATTCATTTATTCACAAATATATTTTAATATTTTCATTACAATTTGTAATGTGAAATTTTTAATTATGTTCAAATTTCGCTTATGGGTAATGAGAAATTAGTGCTAGAAATTTCAAATGGTTTAATAATGATAATAATAATAGTAATAATCATAATAATAATGGTAATAATAATAACAACCAGTCATAATAATAGTAATAATAATAATAATAATAATAGTAATAATAGTAGTAGTAATAATAATAATAGTGACAATAATAATAAACAATAATAATAATAGTAATAATAATAACAATAATAATAATAAAAATGATGATAATGCTTGTTTATTTTTTCAGTATAGGATGCTTTTAAATTAACTGTTTGTTTATATACATTATATGTGTGTAGTCAGTGTCCTTTTTTTTCGTTTACCGCAGTTTCTTTCGTCATTGATTACGGTAACGTTTAAATCCAGAGTAGTTGTCAATTACTCTGATCATTATTATTATCGATCTAAACTATCTTCCGTTAATCACTATTTTTGTATTTTCCCTCTCTCTCTCTCCCTCTCTCTCTCTCTGTCTTCATTTTTAAAAAGTTTATGATAATTGCTATTAGTTATCGTAACAGATGTTGAATGATGTGATATATTCATTGTCAATTTCCTTCTCCTTCTCCTTCTCCTTCTCCCTCTCCTCGTTCTCTTCCTTCTCCTTCTCCTTCTCCTCCTTCTCCTTCTCCTTCTTCTTCTCATTCTCCTTCTTCCATATTAAATTCAACATAATGAGGAATATTTAGGGACGGCAGTAAAGAGAGGATAAATGATAAATGTGTTGCCACATATTGATTAACAATACTGATAAATTATTGATATCATTCGAGGAATGAATGATTGAATGAATGGATCGATTCTCATTTCTGAACATTGTACGAGAAATTGAAGCGATATTTTATGAGAAGTTGAAGATTTTAAAGTACGCAAGTACATACATATTAATGACAACCGTATGACTTATTCTCACACATACACACACACACATACATATATACACACATACATGCACACATGCAACATACATGCAGACATACACATATACAAGTACACCTGTGATAATTGAAATTTTTAAAGTTTAAAGTATAAAATTGAGGGATTAAAATTAGAAAGCTTAATTTCTCGTTTGTTTTGCCAATAATTTAATTTTCCCATGTATGTGTGTATATGTGTATGTGTGTGTGTTCCGTATGTTTGTGTGTGTGTGTGCATATATGTGTTATATAGTTAAAAGGTTTTTTTTCTAAAAAATGAATGATATATTTAAATTAAAAATTTATCTCCTTTTTTATACGAATGATATAAATGGGATGTTATCATTTAATCATTAAATTGTTTATTACTTTCATTGTCTTAAGCATAATTATCAATATTTTATAACGATAATTAAACAATTATTTGAAAAAAATCATGATTTCCAATGCAATAAATAATATAACAACCGAAAATGAGACAAATTGTATGTGACGGATGGTTTTATGTGTGGGCGGATAATTTCGTGCGTGGATGTACGCGGGTGGATCCATTTACGTATGTATTATATAATGTGTGGGGGAGGGAAAGAGAATGAGAGGTGGGAAGTGGGAGTAGAAAAAGGAAGGGGAGAATTATAATAATATTTGTTTTCGAACGGCTGCGCATTTCGTTTCCTTCTCCTCTCCCTCTTTCTTTCTCCCCCTCTTTCTTTCTCTCTTTCTCTCTTTCTCTCTCTCCTTCATTTCCTTTCTCTCTCTTTCTTTTTCTCTCTTTCCCTCTCTTTCTTACCTTCTTCCTTGTTCTTCCTCTTTCTTTCCTTCTTCTTTCCTTTTCTCACTCTCTCCTTCTCTCTTTCTCTTTTTCTCCTCTTCTCTTTACCTCTATACCTCCTTTCCTCTTTATCTCTCTCCATCTTTCATTTCTTCTCTACGGAGATTCTTTAATCATTGATCTTTTCCTTTTTCCTTTATTTATCTTTTAAAGTGAGGGAACGATAGAGAGAGAGAGAGAAAAAGATTACATGGAGAGATTTTGCTTGTTTACTTCTTGTATTTAGAATTTCATTTTTAATGATTGCTGATAATTTTAAAATATTTCGTAAAATTTACATGAAAGTAGTAGTAGTAGTAAATTTAGAGTGGGATAAGTTTGAGATAATAAAGAAAGAAAAGAAGTGGAAGTGATAAGAAATATACAAATATTTTTTGTGTGATTTTTGAAACTGTTATCGTATTGTTTACTGTTTACTTTTTTTATTTCCTCTATTGTCTGATTTGTGTATTTGTTTGATGGAAAATATTTTTTGTCAGACAAAATTAATTATTCCCAATAATATTGTATTTAGTTTCTTTCACATTTCTGATAGTGCAATAATTCAGTATTTTTCTGAATTTATCATCTCTTTCTCTTTATTATTCATTTTATACTTTACTTAACATTCTTGCCTAAATTAATCATTTATTTAATTTAGTAGACAATGTGATAATATTCATTAAAGTCTTAAAATATATTATCATAAATGATAGAAATTTCAAATAAATGAATCATTTAGGTATTTTAGGTTATTACTATCACATTATTACTATCACATAATGCCTGCGTCATATTATGGTACCCATTATTACTATCACTATCACTTATCACTATCACTTATCACTATCACTATGCGTCATATTATGGTACCCATTATTACTATCACTATCACAATGGTACCCATTATTACTATCACATAATGCCTGCGTCATATTATATATCGTTGAAATTATCATAGGTAATCATTAACAATATTATTAATCAGTCGTCCTTGCTGAAACATCCCTTGAAATTATGAATCAGTTTGTCATTTTTTTGTTTAAATGATAGTTAAATGGTTATAAATAGTTACATTCGATATATGACGGTCAAATATACAGAGACATATACACCTACACGCACACACACGTACGGACACACGTAGACAGACAAGGACGCACATATAGGCCTACCTATACATGTCACATTGATGTAATACATACACACATATTCTTCGCAAACTCCTCGGCCCGCGCCCGCTCATTTTTATGCTTTTCACATGATTGAACGCTTCAAAGAAGCCAATGGCGCCGATGTTGGTGGCGGAAGCGGCGACAGCGGTGGCGGTGGCGGTGGCGGCGGCGGTGGCGGTGGCGGTAGCGGTAGCGGTGATAGACACGAAGGGATGGATTTTTTTCTTTTTAATTAAATTTCAATCTATTTAGTGGTAGTTTAATTAGTGTTGATGAGTTATATGTAAGAATTTTAATTGAAATTTAGTAATTTATTGGCATAAATTTATTAAATTATTTTTTCCTTTCTTTTTTCTCATTTTATATATTATATTTATACTCTAAGAAAAGCCTTAATTTCGATGCATTTGTCTTCTTTCTTTGAAATATTTTATTACTGGCGAATATGTCCGATAGCTTAATGTCATTAGAAGTATTAAATTGATTAATGGATGAATAAACAAATAGGTATGGTGTATTACTGATGATAACTTATTATAATCAGTCTCTTTGGTTATAAAATGATGAAATTTCAAGCATAAACTTTTCTATTTGTAAAAGTAGAAATTTTACATTTTTTTTTAAATTCTGGTTTTTTGCACTTTCTTCTTCCCTGGTCTTTTTCACTACCAAAGTGAAAATAAAAAATGAAAAGAGGAAAAAAAAGTCGTGATATATTTTGTGAAATTGTCTAGCAGCAATAAACTAGAAATTCTTTCAAAAAAATTTTCTTCTCTTTCATTTTTCCTGATAGGAGGAAATTTGAAATGTGAATAAAACATTGATGCAAAATTTTAAAATAAACCTTCGTAATATGTTCAACAGTATTTCTGATATTAATTAAATAGGGATGATTGGATGTGTGTGTGTGTATGTGTGTATGTATCTATGTATGTATATATATATGTATGCATGTATGTGTATCTGTGTATTATACTTTTATCATTTGTAGTAGTATGTATGTTGTGTATGTATGTATATGTGTATGTGTGTGTATATATATGTATGTATGTATGTATGTATGTGTATGTATGTTTTATGTATATTTTGTTCTTTTTTAATGTATAATGTTTTATTAGTGGAAGATATCTCGTAAAATTGTTCCTACGATTTTTCTATGTAGTATATATTATATAACGTTTTCACGGTCATTAATTAGTATTATTACGTCATAATGTTAAAGCATGAACTGATTGATTGATTGATTAATTAATTGATTGATTGATTGGTTGATTGATTAATTGATTGATTGCATAATTGGAAAAAGGACAAAATATGATATAAATTGTTCTTGACCAAAGTATATGTTTTCCTTTTTACTTTTATTTGTTTATGTTTCGAAAAAAAGTTTGTTGAGAATGGGAAATATTGATGGTATGTGCGACAATTTTGGAGGAAATGTAGAATCTTTTCATCCGATTCTATCGATGTGAAGCTATCATTATTTAACATTCATAAATCATATTTACAAATTTATGCTATATATTATTATTGTATTCTAAATCGATCAATGTTATCAGTATTATTAACAATTTATCAAATTACGTTTGTTCAGTATTTAAGTTTTGAAGAATTTAATTATCGATCGGTTTTTTCTCACAGTAATGTTTTAATTTTAACTGCTAATAGATAAGTTATCGAACAGTATTTTATCAAATCTCTTAAATAAGACGAATTTTTATGAAAAATTTGCGCCATCCGTAATTGATGAGATAAGATTGATCTATACATATATATATATGATACATAGCATTTCGATAAATTATTTTTATCATTCGTAGAATACGAAAAAACTATTTTTTTTATTGGTACATTAGGAGAATGTTAAGTAGTATTTAATTTTTTTCTTCTTTAAAATTTAGTTCTGTTTAAAAGTCTTTAACACTCAGTTTCTTCGTTTCTCAGATTTAATCAATTATTTTTATATTTTTTGTTTCATTTATTAAATTGGATGGTCCATTTGGATGAAAAAAATTTTTTTCTATAACTTAATCGAATTTTATTAATTCATCCAATAATTTGTTTCATATTTTCACTATGATATTATATGGTCGCGATATTAAATTCATATTTAATAAATTTTGTTAGAATGATATTATTTATGATTGTGTAATACCTTCTGATATTCAGTAAGCTTATATTCTTATTTACCTGTTTTCTCTCTTACATGAATTTATTTGTTGCATTGTCGCGACCATATAATAAATATCAGAACATTTATCGGATGATAATGTCAGCTTATTTAATCATCTTATGATAAGAAATTGTAACGATAGTCATAATGAGATAGATAATTTGCTTCTTCATTATATAATCGAAGAAACAAGGAGAATTAAGTTTACCGGTAAGATATAAAATATATATATGTCTTTGAATGAAAAAGAAAGAAATAAAAACTGAAATGAATTAAATACAGTAACGAATAATATATATATATAATATAACGATCTGAAATTATTATGAATTTAGAGTATATTGCTTCACTGTTTTGTAAAAGTGAATGCAAAAGATATATATATATATATATTGTTTATGCAAATTAAGCGTGTAAATAATTACTTTTAAATATTATTATCATCTTTAGTAATTGGAAAATTTTTTGGATAGAATATTAAAAGTGAAACAAGACTAAAGTTATAATCATATAGCTTTATTATTATTATTTTTTTTTAAAGTCAAGAAAATGACCCAGAGCATAAGAATAACTTTAGAGATAGAATAGAATAATAATTATGGTGATAATGATGATAATGGCGATGATAAAATATAATTATAATAGTAATAGTAGTGATAGCGGCGATAATAATAGCGATTGCGATAGTTGGAGAACACATATGAGCAATACACAATGATAGAGGCATATGATGATGACGATGATGTCGATAACGATATTGATGATGATGATGAGGGTGGTATGTTTGCTGAAGTGATATGAGAACGGCATTATCGGTCGAAGCTCAAACCTGGCTGGAACTAACTAGCCAGCCTGCCAGCTTAATATCTATTCTTCGATTAACTAACCAACTATATCAAACAACTCTCTGCGGTCTATTTCCTCATCTAACAATTCGATCTCTCCTTAGTTTAGTTAAAATGCTTATCTAACTTAACTGGTTCAGATAGAATGATAGACGGATAGATAGATAGATGGATAGTTGAAAGTTTGGATAGCTTGAATTGGTGAATTGATTAGATGTCTACAAAAATTATTCTTTTATTATTATCATTACGGTTATGATTACGATTATATGGCAGAGCATTATTATCATTATTATTATTATCATTATATTATTCATTATTATTATTATTATTATTATCATTATTATTGTTATTATTATTACTGTTATTATTGTTATTATTTATTATTATTGTTGTTATTTACTATTATTATTATTATTATTACTATTCGGTTTGACTTATGGTGAGATTCTCGAATTATAGTGTATGTTTGTAAAGAAATTATTTTATCTTTCGAATTTTCGGTTTGTAAGTTAAGATTTGATTGGAATGAATATTGGATGGCAATGTCTTTCTTTTTTAATAATACTTTGTGTTATTAATTTAATGCAGTAATTTAAATTGATTGAATCAAATTCTCATTTTTATTATACATTTGCTGATATGTTAACAATTGCTTGATATTTATTTATAAGTAACAACAAATTTGTGCCGTTTAATTAATTGTTGCATAATTGATCGCTTAGTTGCAGGATAGTTGTAAAATCCATATCCTTTCATTTAATCATTTCCAATCATTTTTATTTTTATCATTTCAAACATTTCGATTAAATTTAAATATATAAGTGAGATTTATGTTTTTAAAACATAATATTCTTTTCTTCCTTTCCTTTCTCTCTCTTCCTTTCTCTCTCTCTCTCTCTCTCTTTGTTCAAGCATTCTGTCTCTTTAACTATGAAGTAAGGGATCTGAAATGATTGAAATAAATGAAAATGAAGGAAAGTGAGAGAAATAAGAAAAAGCTAAAATTGGATTGTGCGGAGAGATGAGTATCAAAGGTATTAAAATGTCACTGTAAAAAGATAGGAAGGAGAAGTAAATGAATTAATCAATAATATTTGCTTTTCATAATTTAAAAATTTAATGGAATTCTTTACTAGAAAGAACTTCGAGGATTACTTGACCTGAAATATTCGTAGAAAAGGAAAGTCCATATAACATAGTAATAAATACTACTTTTTTTAAAATTAGTTCAATAAAATTTATTCCCTTTATTCCAATATATCTTTCACCGTATGCATCTTTGTTCAGTTTCTATTTCATTTCTTCTCTTGAAAATTAGGTCAACGCATGTGTGAAGTATATGGCAATAGAATATGTGGCAATATTTTGTCTTGGCTTGATGTAAATATATTAAAACAATAATTGCTTCCGATGAATTATTCGTTTTATTTGAAAATTTCTTAAAATAAAATTGACAATTAATTTTAATCGAGATTAAGTAACGATTTTCTGTTCATTTCTTTTTTCCCCGAGATATAATTCTGGCATTATAGCCACACATTTACGCGATCATAGATGGTGATGGAAAGGAGCTTATAGTACTAATCTGTTCTTTAATTCGTCCATTAATTTTTTACCTTTGATATTATTTCGAAATTTTTTTGCTAGATTCATATCTTGCTATTATAATATATTTTTCACTTATTAAATTATTATTATTATTATTATTATTATTATTAATCATTAATTATTATTGTCATCAATAATTATGATTAATATTAAAATCAGTAATATCATTGTGTATGCTTATATTGCTTTTTTTTCAATTTTTTACCAACTGTTGTGATTGCTTGTTTCATATTGTTCCTTCTTTTTTTTGACCTGTAACCTTTTTATATCCTTTTTTTGCAACTACCCATTAGGTGCAAGGTCAGTATAGAAATTATCGGCGCTTTGATTTGTAGTATCGTTTTAGTATTATTCTATGGGAAAAATTTTTCTTCTCCTTTATTTCTCTTTTTTATTCATCATTTAAATATATTTTATGGTTCAAATCTTATTTATGAATTTTTCGTCTTCATTTATTGCATTTATATAATCATCTTCGATAACGCAGATATTTGATATGAATAATTCAAAAAAAATTTTGGATTTTTTTTTTTGTTTTCAGATTTGACATCTGTAAATATCATTATCAAAGCAGATTACTGGCATTATCATTTACACAAATATTGCTATTATTAATTTATTATTTTCATTACTTATCACATTACTTTTACTTCATTACTACTACTAACTAATACCACTACTACCAGTACTCTAATTGCTATTACGATTATCAAGTACAACAACATCAGCAACAGCAACAGCAGCAACAACAACAACAACAACAACAACAACAACAACAACAGCAATAACTATTATATACAATATTGCTGTTACAATAACAATAATAATTACTACTATTATTAGTACTGCTGTTAGTGGTTTATTTGAATGTTCTGGAAGATATCATCAAGGAATTGAGAAAAATATTCGGTGAAATTAATGGTATGAAGGAGAAGGAGCAATCGTCGGTATGTGTAGAAGAGGGGAAGAATGAGGCAAATACCGCTACGACAATAACGCCAAGCGCAAGCAAAGAAATTTTCGATGATTCCTGCTTCAAAGCACCACTTCTTCTACCTCCCAGGTATCACATTTTCATCTAATCCTTCTTCTTCTTCACAGATGTCACATCTTCATCTATATTCTTTTGCGTCTACGATATCAATTCTTCATTTAACATCTCTTATCACTTCCATATCAGTTATTTATCACTTCTAGTTATTTTTAAATAATAGTATTTGAAGTTGTAATATTTATCAGATGTTCGTTTAATTATACTTCTTTTAAAATAGTATTTTTAAATATTAGTAAATTAGTGGGTAAATAATAAATGATAGTCGGACAATTTTTATATTTTTTTCATCTTCGAATATATGTTTGAATCCTTTTCAATTAATTGATCGCTAACTTCGAAATATTCAGTTAATCACTTGTTTTTTTTTCCCTTTGCTAAAATAATTTCTTAATGTGAAATGACAAAGTCTTGAGATGGGAAAAAGATAAACCATTTTGTGACATTTTCAGATTGATATGTATTTCAGTTTCTCCACATAATTATTCATGCAATTGATATTAAAAAAATTTCCTTTTTTCTCGAGAAAAATTATTGTTTACTGTTGAGTAATATGGACTCTTATGAAAATAGATTGCCATATGACCTTTGATCTTTGAGAATGATAAAAATACAGCTTGAAAATACCTTATAAAAAAAATTCAGCTTTTTTATCAGTTTTCATTTATCATTTTATACTTTTCATTTTATACTTACGTCCGTTCAAATTTAATCATCAGAATATGATACTGATTTATAATAACTATGTCTGTAACAGATAAATGATTTTTATTTATATATTGAGACAATCACGATAAGGTTTCCATTTTAGATATTAAAATTTCTAATAAATAACTTTCTATCAATATGGATTAGGCTATAGAGTAATATTTATATTAATATCGGAAATTGAATTATAATTGCTATTTTGAAAAAAAAAGAAACTGAAGGAAAAATGGATTTTTAAGCCTTTCTTTATGGTTAGATTAATTAATATACATGGTGATTTTTTTTTCGATTTTAATCTATGATCTCGTAACTGCGGTTATTATTTTATTGTTTATTAATGATTGGTGATAATTTAAGGGTGATAACATTTCGCAAGTTCATTAAACAAAAGAAATACGAGTAACATCAAATGGAATGTTTTGAAAGTATTTTAATTTTTGTTCAGTCTTTTTTTAAGAGAAAAGAAGTTCACAATTAATCATTACAGCAAGGTACTTTTTTTCTTGATATTCACTTGGCTATTGATAATTAATCTTGTATGATTCATTCGAGATATTTTTCAAACATTTTCCACAATTTTTGCTATGTCACTTATTTGCATCCATGACGGAATTTGCAAATGAGTTTGAAAATCATATTTTATCATATTTTACATATATAATATAATGCTGATATATTTAAGTGATTAATTTTTAAATTCCTTTCTCTCGTCTTAATTCATAGTTTTATTTCAGCTTTCATTTATACGCCAATAGAGTAAATTATGAGATGATCGATTAGGTACTCAAATATTTCAAATTAAATTTCTTGAATAATTAATTTCGAATATTTGTTATTAGGTGTAAATGATAATTGCGAGAAATAAATAAACTCATCGGTAATATGGCTAAAAATAAGATGAAAAAAGAAAAGAAAAAAAGATAGAAGAAAGATTTATGAGAATAAAGTGGGGAAACATATCGCTTTTGACACTCTTATATAAATTTAATTTTTTAGGAAAAGGAGAAAAAAGAGAATGAAAGAAAAGGAGCGATATATATTATAAGCAAAAAAAACTTTTTTTTTCCCCCACTTTTTCTCTCTCTCTCTCTTTCTCTTTCCCTTCCTCTTTTTCTTTTTGTCCACTTTTCTCTTTCTAAATGATAAACCAGCAAATAGTATCATAAAAAGACGTGATAAATTTCATCCGAGAATTTATCATTTTATGATTGTTTTTATTTACATTTCGAATTAACACACAATCATACTTGAATTGAATTGTTTGAGATAATTTGTAATTGATAATGGATGATAGATTGATTGTATGATTGTCTGAAATTTGTAGGCATCAGTGATTTCAAACAATTAGAGAAATTTCATTACACACATTATCTTTAATAACAAACATTAAATAAATTTGGGAGAAAAGGACGATATGAATTCACTTAATGCTAGATAAATTTATATAACCTGATAAGATTAGAGAATGCAAATCTGTGTTTTGTACTCTTAACATTGCAATAATAGTGATAATGATTGTATTTAAAAAGAAAAAATAAAATAAAATTAAAATTTGAAGAAAGAATTAAACCCGAAAATCTGAAGAAAAAAAAGTTCAGTTTTAAATTTAAAAAATTTTAAATAGAATATCGATAATTGTTTTGCAACCATTCATTTTCTGTTGTAAAATATGTTTTGATTTATGATTTTATGATCGATTTGCTTGTTTATATTATTTTATAAATTTAAACATAAAAAATTTTATTCTTTGAAATGATTTTCAATCTTAAAAATCCTTTTCCTTTTTCTGCTCTTTTTTTTTTATCAATTATCAATCAACTGATATTATTCATTTTTATTGCATATAATAAAAGGACGAAAAAAAAAATACTTCCAATCGGCCTTATTCATCCATTTGGGATCAAAATTTATTTCAAAATAAAAAAATAGAAAAGACATCAGTAGGCAGCATCACGAGCAAAAGAAATATGAAAATGAGATGAATGGTAGAGGAAGATAGAAACGAAATCATTCTATCAGTCTAAAATTATTTATAGCTATTCCATTTTTTCTTCTTTTTTTTGTCAAATTTGATGTGAACTGATATGAAAAGATAAAAGTTGATAATTAATTATTAGTCGCTATTATCATTGTATTATTACAAATGTAATTTTTTCATAAGTGGGAAGACGAATATAATATCCAATATGTTATGTTTTTGGTGAATATATTTCATTTCATTTTCGTTCTTTTCAAGCCTTAATTTTTAGATCAAATAAGTTTAGAAAATTATAATTTTTAATTTTATAATTTGTTATTTTCATTTATGTGAGGCTATTTCTTAATAATAAGCTAAAGAAAAAAATGAGAAAGAATGATCGATTTTACAATTTCTTCATAAATTATCTATTCGTATGCTTCTATTAATTATTCATATGTAATATTGTGATATAACAGTTAAGTTACGTTATGTTAATCACTAATAATGATGATTTGTTCGTGATAAAGATATCAAGAATAAGAATGAGAAAATTTAATTTGAAATTATTCCATCAAATTATACGAAATATTTGGTATGTAGGAAGCGATGATATTACTTAAATTTTATTTTTATGATATTAATTTTAACCGAATATTCGGAAGAAGTTTAATCAAATGTTTGAAAAAATTTAATTGAATATTTAAAAATTCAGTATTTGGAATTTGCTAGAACATCACTTCGTACTACGGTATATATGATTTTTTTTGTATATGATGGAATTTTAAATGAGAGAAAAAGCGGGGGAGAAAGAACGAGGAGAAACGGGGAGATGAGTGATTATTTATATCAAAATGATTTATATTGACATGACTGAGTCATATGTTTTTATCAATTAATATCCAATTATATCAATATTTTCCCATCCCATTATATTTTTTTCTTCAATTTTTCTACTCTTTTTGTTTTTATAAAAAATTTCCCTTTTTTTGGATTTCGTATTATCATTTGGATTTTTATCAGTAAAATTATCAGCAATGAACTAATAAACACTATTATCCCATCTCATTTATTTATTTTTATGAGTTTTTCCTCATTTGATGAATGAATTTATCGATTTTCTAAAGGATAATTCTATTTCTTGTCTGCTGAACACTTTAATATCTATTGCTTTGGTTAGATAAAGGATTCTCTAAATTTTGTTAACATTAATTTGTAGCAATTGCTATCGAATGAAATGATAAACTTCGTACAAATTGATTTTTCGTCTTTTGTCTGTTGTTGAGGAATTCAAGAATGAATAATTTCCATTTTCCGGAAGGAAAGAAAAGTAAGAAGTGAAAAGCGAAGTTATATACTTTTTGCATGGCTGAATTTAAGTTTGCTGTGAAAACTTTCTTTTTAAATAAATTTGTATATTAGTTTTCATTTAACCTTTTCTTTTTTTTTTGCAGAAAAAGTGTTGGACGTCGTCGTGGAAGTTCACTGCGTAACGGACAAGCAATTAACGTTGATCTTAATCCTACGCTGAAGCGATCACCAAGTCCAATGCAACCTTCAAAAAACGTAACAGGGGAAACACCTGCAATTTCAAACGTAAGCCTCTTTTAACATTACCTTTTTTAGTATATTAATAGAAATTATAATTGTTTAAATTCTTCATTTCAACTTATCTGATCGATCATTAACGAACGAAAATTGAAATTAAAATTTGTTATTTGCTTTGCAACTTCTTCACATATACAAACAATTAATGCAATTTAAATAATTTTAGTTCATTTATTTCAGTCGGGAAAAATATAAAACAAAATAAAAAGCAATAGATTAAGTATTATCAGGTAGGGTCTATTCGTAGATAATTAATATATGGAATCTTATGGATATGATTCTTCAAGTGTGATATTTCATGGGTTGTATAATTAAATAGTTTATAAATAAATGTAAATAGTAGTTAATACATGAAGTTGAAGTAGGATAATAATTAAAAATAATAGCAGGGTGAGTAATGATAAATATTAATGATAATCATCACCTAATCTTAATGATTCATGTTAAAATTTGTCAGGAAATTTAAGCATTTTATTGAAATAAGCAAAAATCATAATCGATTGTTTTAATGAATTATAGTGCAAAGGAAAGCTTTAAATCGTTTTTTCCTCTCCCTTTTTTCATTTGAATTGCTTCAACAAGCAACAACTAAATTGGGAAAGTTTTTCATTAATCAATCCTAAAATTATTTAGTTTATGTTTTCCCTCATTTTTTCTTTTTTTTGCTCTCCAAAAATATATTAGAGAAGAAAAAATTGATAGGGGAAATTCTTTTTTTAAAAAACGAAAAAACGAGGACATTTTTCTTTTTTCTGTTAGATATCAGTTTCATTTTCAGGAGATTGTAATCTATCAATTTTTAGCCTGTTTCTCTCACTCTCTTCCTTACTCTTTCTTTTCTCTTTTTATTTCTTTATTTCTTATCAGATAAGAGATTTTTTTTTTCTTGTAATGAAACTTTCCAAAAATTTTAGCCAAATACGGTAAAGTAAAAGTAAAAAAGAATACGAGTGATGAGTTAGATGAAAAGATTAGGTTAAGATGAATTGGTACTTGAAATTTGAATGTACATCCCCTAGAAATCATCCAATTAGAATTAATGGCCTCATAACAGTTTTGCATATCAAACATTTAAAAACGTACATTTACCATTTCCGCCAATCATTTTCTCTCTTCCTTTCGAGAAAAGAAGAAACTTTGCATTTTGGCAGATTAAAAATTAATTCTTTGAATTTTTAAAGCAAAAATTAGCAATGAAAATATTGCACTAAGTTTTTTCATTTAATATGTATATAATTATTCATTAATTAAACTGATAGCAAATACATGACATCGCATCGGATGAGAGATTGAAATAATTCCTCACTTTTTGAAATTGTAAAATTCATTTTGAGATTTAAATCGAAAGTTTCATTTCATTCCTCCGCAGTATGATTTAAAAGTTAAAAAAAAATAGGAAAAACTGTCAGATATCATCTGCCTTCTCATTTTTTAATTTTAATTAAGATTTATCTTTTGCTAAGTAATGCTAATAAAAATAGTTTAATTTGAATGGATATCTAACGATGGAAGAGAATACTGAAGGGAATAATATTTTTTGACAATTATATTTTATGTTTAGAAGGGAATTGGATGGAATGGAATAAAAATGTCCTTAAGCAAAATGTCCTTCGATTTTTTTCTTAAGCAATCATTCGAAATTAACCGATTAATGGAAATAGTTTTCTAAGAATTTCAACAACATAATGAGGTTGCGATTTTATGATATTTCAAGCGATAAATTTTGCAATTAGCAGAGACAATTTTTTTTTTAATCTTTAAAGTTCAAATTGCAGTATGATCAATATCGGCATTTTTCCTTTTTTTTTCAAACTGCTGTTGATCATCGTTGATCACATTTTCGATAGATTATTTTGAGGAGCAAAAAATTAAAAAAAATAAGTGATCACAAAATGTGTTCATAAAGTATTGTACTTATTTTCTTAATGAAACTTCTTCTGAAATTCATAGTTAATCCAAAACATAAATTTAAAGTTACATAAGATGAACTGTTTTTATAAAAATTTGTTAAATAGAAATGCATTATTTTATAATATATTTCGATCAGTAAATTAATAACTAAGTAAGAAGGGCCAAAAATGATCATTTTATCTATCTGAAATAAATGATAAATGATTACATCGCCAAAATAATTTGAAGCATAATTTGTCTTATGAGGAAAACATAAGACAAAAGTAGGCAAAAGTAAACGAGCAAAATTTATTTGCCATTATTATTTCATCTCGAAGTTATCATCTAATATTATAATGTGCCTTATTTACATCACTTGAATATTATAAGTTAAGTAAATAAAAGTAAACAAAAGTTTAGACGGAAAAATAAACAAGTGGATAAGATGACCAATGTAATGGGAAATTTAAGGCAACAAATTTAAAAGGAGGTAGAGCAGAAAACTTTAAACTTCAGATTTAGATTTGTCAACACAGAAGAAATCTAAGCTAAATGAATAATATAAAAATTAACAATTCACATTTAATTATCAAGAATCTAAAATATTTTTTCCTTTCTTTTTTTATAGGATTCCTTATCTTGTTCATGTTCCCAATCTTATCTAAAATCGTTATCGATAAAGGACAAGATCACGATGGTGAAAGAATCAATTGTCGATGATTTTTCTTTGTTGATATTCAAAAATTTAGATGATTTACAGGTCATTCTTATTTTCTTTTCCTTTTACTCTTTTTGATGTCATAATTCAACTAAGTATTAAACAATAATTAATTTATAAAAATCATTTTTATTTTGTCCTTCACTTTTTGATTTTTAAAATCATATAGGACAAGGATACGAATTGTTCGTGCGATATTCAAAAAATTTCAATTAATTGATTTTTAATATTCTTACAAAAAAAAACTACCGAAAGCTTTATAGTTTCATGTATTAACAGTACTGTATGTATCTTTGTCAATTAATTCTTCAATTGTACGATAACACTTTAGATATGTCCGATCGATTTTTAGTAATTAGTCGGAGGATTTTTTTTTGTTTCAAATTTCAACTTTTTTTATTCTCAGACAATTTTGTATGTGTGTATATATGTAGTATGTATGTAATGTATGTGTAACTTCTGGAAACAAAACATGCCGCCCGGTCGTCCTTCACCTGATATCGTCCCAGTTTTAGGGAAAATAGTAATCCGTCCTCCTTTTCTCCCTTTTAATTCCCTCCATCCATCCCTTTTCTCATCTCGCCCTCTTTCAAATCGCTTTTCTTGAAGAAGTTTGCTGAGAACATTCGAAATTGGTGGCACCATAGATTTCAGTGCGAATAATTCGTAATGTTCATTTTAGGGTCACCAATTTCTTCCATTTGTCAATGTTAAATTTCTCTCTTTCGGAATAAAATTTAAACTTAAATCCATTTTTCACATTTGAAATGTTTCTTTTTTTCCGATAGAATTAATCATTTTATTTATTTCAGGCTTTTCAGGACGAAGTGAAGGCTGTTAAAGCGAAAGAAGAAGCCGAAGAAAAACGGCGTAGGTATGAAGAAAATGTAAGATTAGGCCTAATTAAAAAGAAAGGCCGAAAAAGTAAGGCCCAATTAGAGAGAGAGCGAAAACTGGAGAGGAGACGTCTGCGACACGAAAAGAAGGAACAGCGACGAAGGGAGCGCCGGGAAACGTCGAGAACGTGGAAGGACGTGAAGGAACTAGCATTGATAGCGAAGAGCGGCGATTACGCAAAGAGAGAAAGCGTGAGCGAAAAGAACGACGTGAACGTGAAATGCGTGAGCGTGAATTAACTGGTGATGAGAAATTGGACAAAAAGGAACGAAAGCGGAAATTGAAAGATTCGAATGCAACTAAAAAACCACCTCGACAAGTAGTTAGTTTTTGTATTACTTCGAATCGGAATATTTGCATGTTGTTTTCAGTATTCTACTGCACTTCATGAAGTCACGAAAAAAAGCTTAGTAAATCGAATTTTGTTTTTCGATAGAAATGAAATTATTTTTTGAGGAGTGATATATGTGGAAAGGATGATGTAATCCCTTATGTTGAGAATTTCTTTTTTTTCTCTTAGCATCATTATTTGTATATTTCTTTCAAGTTGAGATGTAGTGCTTAATTGAAGAGGTTTGCAAAGAGAAAATGAACTGAGGAAAGAAGGGAGGGAGAAAAAGAGGGAGAGAGAGAGAGAGAGAGGGAGGGACGAAAGGACATTACGAGAAGGCGGTATTTATGGCAGAACTTCAGAAACTGAGCAAAGGAACCGGAATTTTCAATTTCCTTTGCAACAAAATGGGCTTAGTGGATGTCTCCAAGTCCTTCTTTCGAATGTTTCTTTTTTTTTATGTGATAGTGGTGATTCAATAGACGTACGTTTGTCATTTAATCAGTTCAAATGAATTTCTAGCTGACGTTTTATGTCTCATTTATGGGAATGATCGGGATGCAGGGTAATATCATAGTAAGGAAGACTTCTTTTCCCGTTCGCTTCATTAATAGCAAAATGAATTTTGCAGGAAGTTCTTCGTTAGCTATCTGAAATTTGAAATATAAGCTTTTTTGTAGCTCTTGCAGTTACTTCGAAATCAAATGATTCACGTGGGAGGGAAAAGATTAAAACAGTGATACGTCTGTTTATAAATCTTCACATAACGATTTCCGTTTCTAATTTACGTCACCATCCATTCATAATATAATATTATTACGTGAACTGAATCGGGCATCATCTCGTGCTACTGCTTTAGCATCATCTTGTCTTGATAATTTTCCACTCCCGTATTAATGTATTTTCTGTAACAAACAGTCATATTCCGGATTATCCAGTAGTGAATTAAAGGTGATAGATATTTGTGATAATTAGATGGATAAAATATTGCAGAAATTTATTGGCTATTTAAAGAAAGAAAATAAAAGCAAGGAATTTTCATCTTTTGCCTAAACTTCTGCTTTTTCACCTATGCATATTTTCTTTTTTTGATTTAAAAGTTTTTTTTTAATTTATAAATATTTTTGTTTCTTTTTTTTGATCATAAATGTGATTTTTTTGATGCCAGAAATTGATATGATTGAAGGATTATTTTAAACTTTCTTCCCTTTTCCTTCGCATACTGTTGGAGAATTTAAGGAGGCCAAGGTGGCAGCTGTGGAATTTCTTGCTTATCATTGAATCAAGGATATCGTTACGTGAGATTTCAAGGGCATCACAGAATTGTCAAATTTTAAAATATGCTTTTTCTCTCTCAATCTCTTCATCAATTCTGCAAATTTGTTAGCGTTCTACAGGTGCTTACTTAACTGCCAATAATTTATTAAAACGTCTTATCCATAGTTATCAATTTACTGATTACTTCACGTTTTAACATGTTTATATTGATATATTGCATACCATTACGTATGCTATCTTTTCCTAATTCATACCTTCCTTTTTTTTTCCTTTCCATCTTAAAAGGCGAGGAAGTAGATTATGAATAGTTGTATTGATTTTTAAATTTGATGTTTCTATTTTGAAATTTCTTTTAATAAATAACGGATGTTATAAAAGAGTCAAAGTTTATCTGTCCGGAAATGATAGCAACGCTTATGAATTATATCAGAAACTATGAGGAGAAAAGGAAAGATAAGAGTGATACTTCTCTATTCCTTCTTCCTTTATCTTTCTCTTTTCTTTAACTTATAGCCAAGCCTTAATTGGCTGGGTGATAAGGGAACATGGAAGAAGCCAAGTATTCCCTCATCTCATTACATCTGTATTTCTTTTTTCATTTTGTTCTTTCTTTTCTTTCCTTTGTTTTTTAGTTTATTTTTAATTTCATTTCATTCTCTTTTCTCCTTCTCTCTTTCCTTTGCATTTTTTTATTAAAATTGAAATAAGCTTGTGTCTTTTATTGCTTGTCTCGTTTTGTTTATCTTTTCTTCCTATCTTTCATCTATATAATTTATCCTTTTTGTCTTTTTTTCTTCCATTATCCAATTCTATCGTAATTTTTTTTTTTCTTTTCCTTTTTCTTTTTTTAAATTGTCCTTAGAGGACATTTCACTTTGTCCCTATTGCATATTTTTATATTATCAATGTATGAAGAATTTCTTGTACATCATCCGCTCTATACTTTTACTTATAAGTATAGAAGAAATCGATTTTTTTTTATTCTAAAAAAGTATAATGAAATTCATTATCGATTTTTAAAAGACATGCTAAAGATTTAAAGCACAAGATTAAATATAGTAAAAGATATGGAAGTTTATTTGAATATTTATTCCAGCATGTTCAATTATTGATCAAATTAGAGCTGATAATGATGAAGTCTGCTAATAATTATAAATGGCTGCTAATAAATAGTGCATTCTTAGATTTGCATATTCGATTCTTTTCCCTTTTTTTTCATTTCTTTCTTTATTCCTCCTATGTTTCTGATCTCTAGCAAAGTCTAACAATATATGGTGTGATATATATGCGTATATGTGCATATGTATATGTTTTATTGCTTATTTTTTACATCATCCAACAATCAACCATTCACATTCATCATCTTTTTCTATTCTCTCTCTCTCTCTCTCTTTCTCTCTCTTTCTCTCTCTCTTTGCTTTGCTTATTTATCGTCAAATAATTATGAAATTTTAGTCAGAAATATTTACATTTCAATCATCCACCCACTCACATACATATATAAAGTATTTCAAAGCTCTATAATATCATATTACGAAAAAATGAATAATGAAAATAAATATGGCATAATTTGAATTGTTTTAGTAAAATAGCTGTTAACAATTCTATCATTTCATTTTCTCTATTCATTGCCTTCTTCATTACTATATTTCTCTTTCTCTCTCTTTTCTTTCTTTCTTTCTTTCTCCCTCTTCTTTTGTACGTATCATAAGAAATTTGGAAAAATGAATTCGAATTAAATTTAAGTTTAAATGTATGTCATTTATATGGTATCTCTCCTTACTTTTTATATCTCTTTGATAGATAGATATTTCTCGTCTCTTTCTTTCTTCCACCACTCTTTCAACCTTTTTTTTCTTTCTCTACAATTTCCATCCATCCTTTCGTTTTTCATTTGTTCTTTTTCGTCGACAATTATCCATTTCCATTATCATTTCTTTTTTTGATCAGTTTTATTTACTGCCCATTAATTTATTTAATTAATTAGTCAATCAATGAATCAGTCAATTGATCAGTAAGTTAGTTAATCAGCCAGCCGCTTAGTTAGCTTATCACTTAATCAACTAGTTAATTAGCAAGTCATTTTCATTATCATCATTTAGCCATTACCTCCTCAATTTCACTTTTACGCATTTCCTCTATTTATAATTTTACCATCTGAATTTTTTCTTTACATTCCTCATTATTTTTATGCATCTATATTTCTTCATATCTTTTACCTCTTCTTTCGTTTCTGTTCCCATCTCTTTACAGTTTATTATATTCATTATTACTGAAATCCGTGCAGCGAATGACGGCCTTTATTGAAAAATAAATTTTAAATTAAAATTCGATTTTCTCGTTTGCTCCATCTCCCTCTCTCTTTTCCTTTTTCTTTGCAAATGTCATTATTATATCTTTTTTCAAATGATAATATTTCATATCAAATATTTGTTATTTATCAGTGATCTTCAAATAAAACATTTTTTCTGTTGTTAATTTTTATTTCCATTCTAAATCTATTTCTATTTCTCTTTCTTTCCTTTCCTCTTCTTACCTTTCATCTTTTTTCTTCCTCTTCCTCTCTCCACTCTTTTCATATCACTTTTGCTCTCTCTCCTTCTCTCTCTTCCTTCCTCATTATAACTTTTGCAATTGAATAACACTTATCGTTTATTAAAATTTCATCTTCTACTTTTTTGATTTTGTCAGTCACTCTTTTTCTTCACTCTCTCTTTCTGCTGTGTCAATTTTTTCATTTTTTCTAAGACAAAAGAGAGCGAGAGAGAGAAAAAGTTTTAAGGATAATAAAGGAGATTGGGATGAAAAAGGCGAAGAAGAGATGAGAGTTAACAGATCGAATTCTTTTTTATCTCTTGTTACTCCCGCCCCATATGTCCACTTCGGTGTCGTGTATGTTGCTGCCTGAGAGTACTTGTTGGTGCCACCATTTTACCGGCCAAAAGAGAGCCGCGATTGGTTCGTCGTTCCCTTTTCATCATATCTTCATTTATCTTCCCCTTCCTCTCTTTTTCTTCCTCTCTCTTTGTTTCCCGTCATACCATGTATGTGTGTGTATGTGTATGTGTATGTGTATGTGTATGTGTATTTATCACTGTAGAATGTTATTTAAACCTGATACTCATCCGTTACCTGTATCTCTTTTGGTTTCGATCATCAGCTGGTACAAAATTACAATTGGCCAAGTACATTTCGTTTCATTCTTTTTTCAGTTTTTTGTAGTCTTCTTCCTCACTTTTCCTCTCTCTCTCTTTCACTCTTTCTTTTAATGTTTTCATCTTTTCCTTCCTTTTCCTCTTTGAAAAAGAAAAAAATATTTGCTATTCATTTTTTTTATTTAATAATAATAATTATTGATGTCATCTTAATTTCTAAAATTGCAAAGAAATGAAGAGAGGCAATATGATGTGGAATAATTTGAGAAGAAAAAAGATGAGATGGACTGTATGATGTCACTATTTCCCCGTCTGTTTTCCTCTCTCTTTCCTCTTTCCTATTTTGTACTATATCAACTACTAGTTCTTGAACTTATCAATTCATTAAATTTTAACCATCTTTATTTACATAAAATGCTGACAGCTAATTATCATCTGATTACTTTTTGATTTATGCAAATTTCATCACTAAAATTGTACGCATATAAACCTATATATGTATGTATGTGTCTATGTGTATGTTATTTGTGTGTGTGTATGTGTGCACGTATGTATGCATGTGTGTGTGTGTAGGTGTATATGTATGAGAAGTTATCAAATTAAAGTCTTGCAGGAAATTTAATATTGAGGGCTTTTAATGTGATATATCTAGGTGGAATTAAAAATGGGTTAGACTTTTCTGTTTTTATGCTGCGCGTTCGTCGTTCTTCAATCTTTCATCTTTCCGTGTAATTATTATGTGTACGCCCACACACTACACATACACAGAGATACACATAGATATACATATGATGTGTTTAGAGTTAGATGTTTATATATATGTTTTAGATTAGATGAATGGCTTGGAAGGAGAAGGTGTTGAAATTTCGAAATTGACATTTGACCTATATTATTGACTATATTATTTTATCCATTAACGACATCTAACTTTTGTTGTTTTTCTTTCTATTTTAATTTTCAAAAAATATTTTATACATTTCGTATTTATATGTTAAATTTGAGATGTTTACAATTGAAAAAATTTTTCTGCTACAATGAAACGTTATTTAGAAGCTTACTGCGAACGTATATCATAGTGATTATTGTTTTTTGGCTATCATAGATTATTACTATTATATGATAAAAAGTGATATGTCAACTAGGAAATCGTATTTAAACGATTTTCTCTTTATTCCTTAAATGTCAGTTTTTCCTGGTAAAAAAATATATATATATATTTATATATTTACGCTAGGAGAAGAAGAACATAATGTGAACAAATAATATACATTTGTATGGAGGAATTTTTTTTTTTTTTTTTCTGGCACAATATTGCTAACATTTAACATTTCTTCCATTTTAATCGTTATTATAAATGTGCGATGAATTTTCCCTTCCTTTTTCTTTCCTCTTCTAAAACTATCATTTTTCTGCATAATTCCTGCTTTCAAATAAAGTATATTTACTAGCAATTAGTATAGATATCATGTGTATTCGAATTACTTCTAACGATGGTAGTAAATAGATATAAATTGTGGAAAATAGTTTCGAAATTCTATTCTTTCTGAAAAGTAGCTTATCGTTTGTCTGCCTCTTACTTATCAATATTTGATTATAATTAGAAATTTATAACTGATAATGCAATGCATGTTAAGTAGCCACAGATATCGATTTAAACTACGATAGTTCGATTGAATGAAAAATATGAAACTGACGGTGTTGAAATTCATAACACTAATAGTAAATAATAATAATAATAATAATAACAAAGATAATAATAGTAATAGTAATGGATAAGATATGGATCAAAAGAGTGAAATACGAAATGAAATAAAATAATTAAATCGATTCAATTAAAACTGTGATTTGAAAGATAGTTGAATGTTAAATGCACATCGGTTTTTTGGCTTTTTTCTTTTTAGATTTTGTATTTAATCATATCTTATCAGTTACATACTATAGCTTAGTGATAAATATTTAATTAATGATCACGTCATAAATATTAAAGGTGTGAGAGGTATGTAGATGAAAGATGTATGTCCGATGTATAACTTGCTATTAAAATTGTCATTATCATCGTAGTCTATAATAAAGATTATTAGGCAAAAGATTACGAATATATCGAAAAGTCCAAATCATTTTTAATTTAATCATAATGATAGAATATAAGAATTATTTGCGATTCGGATTTAAATTTCGATTTTGATTAGTTGCTAAATTCTGTATTTTCAATTACTTATGTACCAAATTTTGCTATTACAAAATTTGACATATAAATGAATCTTTGGTCGATCGATGATAATTGTGATTGTAATTTCAATTTCAATTTTTGTTTGTAGTAAAATTTTAGGCCTTGTCTCTGTTTAAACCATATAATTTTCAATTAATTCATTGGTTTCATGCAGAATAAAATGAAATGAAATGAAATACTGATTAATCAGTGCAAGAAGTGATAGTTCGATACAGCTGAACAAGCAAAAAATGAGCTTGGAATGTTTGTTAAACGAGATTGATAGGATTAATAGTTGTTTAATGGATTTAGGATTATTATATCCGCACTCCGTCTATTATTCATTCATTCAACCAGTCATTCGTAATATCGGACGCGGTACCATCATTCTGTAACCGATCCGATCCGGAATAAACGCATTATTTTATACTAACATTCTTATCTAGTAGTTAATGATTAGATTGTATATTGTGATAATAAGTAATGAAAACGAGAGAGTGGAGAGAGAAAAAATTGAGAAAGGAATGAAAAAAAAGAATGAAATGGGACGAAAATGATAAGTTTGTTTGATCATATTTGGAAAAGTTTATATTCCGTCCTTTTTTTTGTGAACAGGAACTGTCACAGAGATTTTTCTTTCTTTCTTGATGACAATTAGGAAAAAAGGAAGAAATAAGGATGATTTAGGACATCGACTTTATTTGTCTTTTCGATACAATGTGATTGGTGATATCGTGTTGTTATTATTATTATTATTAATGATGACGATTTGTTTGCTAATCATTGATATCAGTGACGATCTCTTTTGTTTTGTTTTCAGTTGGATTTTAATTTATTAAAATTTTAAAACGAAATTTATTTATCTAAGCCGGAAAGTAAAAGAAAGAGAATTAAAAAAATGGATTAACTTCTTATCTAAAAGAAGAAAATTGTATATGTGTGTTGTGCAAGCAGGACGTGTACAAATATTCTCTCAGAGGTATCAGCTGTTGCGGAAATGTTCGGATGTTCGAATCAGTGTAACATCGAGAATCGAGAAATATTTAATTTTTATCACCAACATTAACTTAAAAGAAAATATTTAATGGACCAATGAGAGTCATTAAACAACATGAATTAAATTTAATCATAATTAAAAGATTGCTATTAATTGATCAAAGGAAGACAACAGAGGGAACATATCGATCAAATAGTTATTAATTGGAGATTAGAGGTGCGAAAAAAGAGGAAGGCGATGAAAAAGAAGAATATTTGTCGATATTCACTTGAAAAAAAGGAATGATTTAATTACATAAGATATATGGTGTTAATGATGATGATGATGACGATGTTGATGATGATGATAGTGATAACAATAACAGTAATAATAATAATAATGATAGTAATGATGATGATATTAATGTTACGTCTTATATGTACACATCACATGTCACATTATTATGGCGGTCGGATTCGTGTGATGGTATATTTTTAAAAAAGGAGAAAAAAATAGAGTGTAAAATAGAAGGTTAGAGTGTAAAGTTGATGATGGTTCTATAAACTTTTTCTAGAAAAAAAAAAAAAAGAAAATATGGGATGAAGGAAGAGCGTAAAATGTAAAGGATTGAGAACTGAATTGATGATTTTCTTCTATGTGTTAGATAAAAAGAAAAAAAGTTTTTAAAAAAAAGAAGGAAAAGAGAGAAAGGGTGAAAGGTTTCCGGAGGAAGGATTACTGAAATGAAAAGAAAGGAAAGATGAGAAGATGGATGAGTGAGATGTAGCGGAAAGAAAGAATGTGTTTGTTTGCTGAAAAAGTATCGGAAAGGATTTGTAAACCGGACTAATCGGTACCGTTCCGTTGACAGTGGTCGGGTGGATGAATGAATAATGCCTGGATGATATTATTGGGTTGTAAAAAAACGATGAAATTTCAAAATGATTGATCATTTACATTTGTCGCAGGAATTTTTTTACATTTTCATTTTTAAATTTAGACAAAAAAAGAATGGTTCTTTTTTTTGTCTAAATTTTACTGCTCGATGATTGTTAGTTAGTTTCTTTCTCGTCTGCTTCTTCTCTCTCTCTATCTCCCTCTCCCTTTCTCTCAGGGGTATTTTTAGGACATGAATTGCTGCTTCTTAGCTTTTTTGTTGGTAAGACAAATATAAGTGCTGTAAAAAAAATTTTCGAAATGCATGATAAAAATAATATGATTATCATGATGATGATGTAATATGCCAGAATCATTGTAGCTGCAACAGTAAAAGATAAAGTGATAATGCAACAACGATTTATCAGTAAAAAGCATGTAAAAAGAACAATAACAATGGTAAAAGCAGTAAGTGTTTGTCAACTGATAGTTTTAATATGTGTGTTTAGATTTGAAATTTCAACAAAACGAATGAGTGAGTTGGAATAATTTGTAACAATGTTCCGCACAAATCTTTCGTCTTCCTCTCTCCCTGCTATCATCTATCATTCCATTCTGTTTCTGTTTACAAATATTTGCAAAATCAATGATCAGGAAGATATGCATTGCTGTGTAAGCAAAAATTTTGATTTATTACCAAGAGCATATATTCATTTATCTGGAAAATTCATTGAAAATTCATTCTTATCAGTAGGGAAATTTATGGGAGATTCTTTACTTGTTTAATTTGCATATTTATACATCATCATATAATTTCTTCAGTTTACAGCATTTGTTTTGTTTCCACTTTTTTAATTAAAAAATGAATATGAATCATTGATTGATAAATTTTTAGTTGGAACTGATAAACTATAATTCTATATTTGTTACTCCATTTACAAAATCATTAATTTTTCTTTTTGTTCCAAAGATTATTTCTTAAATTAATTCATTTGTCAATCTCCCTCTCTCTCTCTCTCTCTTTTTCTCTAACATGGACTGTACAGTGATCGGTTAAGGATGTGTCATAAAGTTAATAATAAAAAAAAATGAAAATGAAAGACCAAAATATGTTAATTTGAAAGGTAAAAGAAACGAAAAAAAAAGGAAGAGAAGGAGAAAAATCAGACATCAATTTGTTTGTTTTTTTTCTTTTTCTTTTTTGTCTGTTAAATTTTTATTTTATTGGAAATAGTAATATTTCTTTTTTTTTTCTTCTTTCTTTTCATATCTTTTTGTTAAGGTCAAATGTTTCCGTGTAGAATTTAATTTTGCAAAAATGAGAGAAAAGAGAAGGGAAAAGAAAAAAAAATAAAAGATGAAAATTTATCAAACCAATGTTTTATCTAGGCAAGTTCTATCTATATTTTTACTTGTTTTTTTCTCCTTTTTCTCTCTCGTTCATATTTTCTTTCCATTTTTTCTATCCATTCATTCATTCATTCATTCATTTCAGTGAACATTTCAAAAGAAGAAAAAGGGAAAAAAAAGCGAACATTCCAACAATTTGTTTCTTTTTTTTTTCCTACTGTGCTTATAATATACTTATACATGTAACTGCATGGAATTTTAAGTACAATGTTAAATGGAGAAATAGAGAGAGAAGAGAAAGAGAGAGAGGGAGAGGAGAGATAATTGTTTGAAATATTTGTAATAATAGTTTCAGTCTTTTTCGATATTTTGTTTTTATCATGATTTAAAAATAGGATTATTTTTCCTGTTAGATAAGAATAAGATTGAATTGGATCTTCCCACTGATTATATTTTATACATATATTCTCGAAAATGCATGATTTTTTCTTTTTCTATTCCTATATTCTTATGAATGTCATCAAAATCTCTTCTAACATTTATATATCCCATAAGGAATTATTCCTCTCCAGTATATTTATGCATATATATGTATAGCTATTTTGATTTGAAAAAATTGTACTTAGTTGAGCATTTTTATAAGGTTCAAAACTTGTAATTAATTCTAAATTCCTGATAAAATTTTCACATCGAAAAAGCAAGAAAATAAATGAATAAATACAAAATATTAGTTTGTTTAAGAAAGTTTATTTGACTGACTTTGATATTTCTTTCATTCTTCATATCCATTGTCGAGATGGATTTTTCGCGTTTACTTATTAATAAAGTTAGATTACCTTTTCTTCTCTTCCATACCTTCCTATTTCTGTTACTCTATGCTTTTATTATATTATTCATCAAACCTGTTATGAGTAGGCGGAAGGCATTACTCTCCAATTGTGGTTAAAATGTAATGTTGAATTTTCCCCACCCCTTTCCCCTCCTCCGTCCCTTTAATTTTCCCCATTCTTTCACAGTCGCCATTAATTGTCGCAGAACTTCTAATATGTTTATATGATCAAACAATTCCAACCTTTTTAGGACGTTCACTTATGATGTTTAAAGATTATATTTGCTGACCTATCTGATATTTAATTATTTATACATTTGTAAATAAGTCATTTATGATTGCATTCATTTTTCTCCTTTATTCTATATATTAGTACCTGCTGCTTATTCATTAATTCACTGAAGAAATCAAAAAAAAGAAATATCAAATAAGTTATTGAGAATTAATACCACACTGACAATATGCAAATCAAAATTAAATTACTTAAATACTACATTTATTTATTCCTTATTATTTAATCAAATATTTATACTTTCTTTTGTTCTTTTTTTTCGTAAACAATACCGAATGATACAATTTCTCTTCTTTCTTTTTTTGTTTCCGTGACGAAATTATTCATTCATATCATTTTTTCTTTCTTTCTTTTTTTCACTCTCTCAAATTCTTTCTTTTTTTTTGAATGCTCCATAAAGATGAAGTGTTAACTAATATTTGAAAATTAGTCTCTATCACAATGTCTGTTGGGATTTTTTTATCATTCAATACTGATAAAGTACTTCTCTTCTTCCATCGTCTTCCTTGCTTGATTCTTTTTTCTTTCTTTTTTTCACTTTGTTAATAATGATTGTTTTAAAAATTGTTATTGTAACATTTGACAGATAAATTTGCATAGATAGATTTGCTGTTGTTAAAATGATGAAAATTAGCATTTGTTTGCTCATATTTTAATCGCAACTAATTCCATTATCTTCTTTCTTGAACTTTTTCTTATCGTCATTCAAAGTGGAGAGTTGAGAGAGGTAGTTTAATGAGCAGGAAATATGTATAGGTACAGGTGCATTTGTGTATGTGTGTATGATGAGGTGATAATAGTAGTAATTTTGATGATAGTTGTTAAATTGCTGCTGCATTGGCGTTTGATTAAATGAGATGGTTTAAACGTCCATTTCAGATATATTTACAATTCTCTCATTCGTAATCTTTGGTCATTCTCTTTATATACTACCCATATTTTCGTATTTTTTTTATACATCTATGTGATAGAAATATAATATAAAGTAAATAAATGTATGTGTCTGTCTGTCGTTATGTGAGGTACAACTGTCTGTGAAGGATTGTATTTTTTTTTTTTTCTTTGCTGTTTTGATTACTAATTTCTTTTTTTTTTTATAATTACTTTAATTTAATTATCCACTTCAATATTTTCATTGTTTCAGCGTCGTCCACAATCATTAGAACGACTTGAAGCTGTTTCAAGCGAAAGTCATATCGAAGAAAGCGGTAGTACAACAACTGCAGCAACAGCAACCTGGATGAATGATACTGGTATATCGGTGTGTTCTACAAATGTTCCCACTATTGGTAAGCAAAATAATGCTACTGTTGCTACTGCTGCTGCACTAACTAATATGCTTAAACGACCATCTGATTTACTGATCGATGCTGTCGAATATGAGAAACGGGTCAAATTGGAATCAAATCATCAAGAGGATCATAAGTTAGTTCTTTTCTTTTTATCATTAAATTTCATCCCGGATTTGACCTATTTCAATTTACTTTGTTGAATTAGTTTTGACTGATACTTGTCATTCTCGACGACACAAGCTGTCTGTAAAAAAATTTTGTAAATACAAGCTGCATGTGGATGAAATTTTTCTCCTGTTTAATTCATTCGTTATTATTGACTGAATATGGAAATTTTTGGATGGAAATGTCTGGAAAAGCAAATTTGCATAATACCATTTCTGCACAATAACATCATTTTAAATATGTATGTATATACAGATGACAAAATATAATCCATTTATTTACATAGAAAAGGCAATGATTTGTCTCAAATTTTGGATAACAATTTTCAAATTAATCTGGAAAAGGTATAAATTTGAAATCGACATGAAATGCTTAATCTTTTCAGGACTTAATTTAAAAGTAGCCAATCTTCAATTTTATCTTTATTCCTCTAAAGTTTCGTCAGTGGAGCATTAATTTTTTTAAGCTTCTAAAAATGAATTAATCTTTGATTTTTTTTGCTGTTGCTGTTAAAAAATAGTCTCGAATAATATATAGCTATTTTTATGACAATTCTAACAAAGTCAATTGCATCTTTTTTTGATAAGACTGATAATTTTTGCTTCAGGCAATATTTAACCGTCTTGCATTAGAAAAACTCGAAGGATTGCACATTCGATTTTATCGGTTATCTGAAAAAAATTATAGGGCATTTTTTTCCGTTTTTCTATTATGTGTTGTTGTTAGAGTAATTTAAGTTGTCTTCCTCTTCTTGATTAATTTCTCACAAATCGTTCAATCCAATTCATTCGTTTGGCTGTTAAGTTATTGATGGGATATTTTTGAAATATGTATTTTATTTAAAATAACATTCTATCATCGAATCATTAATTTATAAACAGATTTTTTTGCAAGAAAAGAAAGCTTTGTGTGTGGTATCTATGGACGTTTTAATATTATTTAATAAAGTTGTTAAGATTTATTTTCCTGAAAATAGAGCAAATAATATTTGTGGAGATGAAAATAGTAGGAAAGACGAATGTTCGTACTTCGAAGCATTGATCAAAAGTTGTGATAGTGATGAAGTTATCAGAGTAAAGAAATTTGTTTACTTCGTGTTATCACCGATGGAATATAATTATGATGCGAGTGTAATGCATTCAATTATCAAATAAACGCAAATTAAGGACTATTTTCTAATATTAGTAGAAGAATAATTAGAAATGAAATTATCAGGAGCTTTTGCGAATCGAGAATAGAGAATTACTGAAATTCCAATTATTAAATGAAATTTCAGTTAGTAATGAGGAGGAAAATGTTAGATTAAAATTAAAGCAGTTGCTTTAATATTAGCGATTTTTCTCCAGTTTCCTTCTCTATTCTTCGGGTCCGTAATTTTTTAGCACATTTTCGGTTATTCAAAGTGATAAATCAATACATTATCGATATAAATCAATAAGTAATCCGTGCGTATTCCATGCGTTTTCAAAAAATATTTGATTTAATCATTTCTGTTTTATTGGCACAGCAAATAATGTTACATGTTATTGTTATTGTTTATTTTCTAGTAAATATAAAAAATAAATCTTAATTTTTTTAAATTGAATCATTTTTAGGAATGGTCTGATTGGCATAGCAGCAAAGACAGATATATCGGCGATAATGAGCGGATCACCACCACACAGCGATACAGTAGGAGCAGCGACACGTGTAAACACTATTGTCACAACAGTTGATATGTCAACTACTGCCGATAATGTTGGCCAAATAGCGTGGAATGGACAATTACCACGTACAACTGATACACGTGATCCTATATCAACTTCCATTGAAAGTAAGCTTGTTGTTCATTGTACCTCCAATTTTTTTGAATCGTGGAATAATTTGTTAATTCAAATTTGCGAAAAAAAGAAATTTGAGAAAAATGAGGGAGGAGAAATTGATTTGATATATCTGGTGTAGCTTTAAAGTTTTATGGTTGCTATCGAAATAGCTTAGTGATATCTGAATTTTTTTTTTCATTTTTATAATTTTATTGTCGTTATTATGCACAACAAGATTTAGAAAAATGATTGTTGATCGATAGAATCGAGAAGTGAGACTGATTAAATTGCCGAATTTTTGTGTAAAAAATCTAAGCTGGTGATAATATAATGAATAAAAAAAAAAAATGAAAGCTCATATCGTCTGAAAAATCTATTGAAAAATTTTTTTCTCTTTTTTACCGGAGAAATAATTAAGATTATGCGGCGAAATTTTTTTTTTGATGTGTAAATATTAGGTTGATAGCGCTATTTCATGTCTTTTATTGCATTTTTCGGAATTCCCTTGAAGAAGCTCGGATACTTAATTGCAACAGGTAACAGGATAACTACTGGATGAAAAAAATGGGGTATTTTATGTATTAGATAGCGAAATATTAGAAATAGTTGAACCGTTTGTTCAAGGGAAAGAGTTATGATATACTTTGTTGCAGCAACACATCCAGTGGATCCAGGACACGATGCTCCGTCAACATCAATGGTTGCGGTTCATCAACAACAACAACAACAAACGAATGTTACCGCTATATCATCAATGAATTTACCGAATTTGTCATCCATTAATTCTTTAAGTGATGAATCATCAGGACTTTCGGTTGGTGTACTTGCTTCTACCGGTCGGAATGAGTTATCATCAGCTGTTGCAAACGCTACCGTTGGTACCACTAATACAGATAGTCGTGGAGCAACCTGTCCACCATCAGCACCGCCGCCACCGCCATCTACCACGTCGTTACTTGATCCATTTCGGCAAGCATTTTTCGGTGGTACTAATCTTGCTACATTGAATGCTGCTGCTGCGGCTGCTACCGCTGCTAGCAATGGTACCGGATCAGCCATTGGTGCTACCGATTTCGGTAGTTTGTTTTTTCCAGGTGCACCACCAAACGCTGCAGCTGCAGCTGCATTTCCATTTCTTGCTGCACAAATTTTACAACAACAACAAACACAACAGGTGAGTCAAATCCATCTAACTGCAAAATTTTTATTTTTTTTCCACCATTTTTATTCCAAATATGCTAGCATTCAAACGACACCTGTTTATTTTCATTGAACAGGTGGTTAGCAGTCAAAATGAGCATCCGATATTATTGATCTTCCTCCTATTTTTATCACATTTGAAAATGAATTTTACCTCATTTTTTTTTCATCACAACTAATTTTTTCTCTGTCATCGAGATTCATCTGTTTGGTATATAATCAAAGGATTTTTTCCTTCTCTGGTTAATTGATACTAATGGTCTTTCAGATCATGAAAATGAAAATGATTTATTCATCTCTTTACTTATTTATCAATTTGATTATTTATTCATTTTTGGTTAATTTTTAGTCGATGTCACTTGCTCAAGGTACCGTGCCTCCAACAACGCTTTCAGCAGCTCCACAACCATCAACCTCAACCGCATCAATGGTTGTATTCAATTCCCACCCGCTACTGCACTTGGATCACAACTTGCTAGTGCTGCTTTACTTGGACGAACTTTGCCAACTACTGCTACTCAATCATTATCCCTGAAGGTAATCATTTTTTATTGCTTTTCTTTATTCAAATCTTCTCAGAGTGATTTCTAAATATCCATTGTTTCTTCGATATGATTTCTAAGTGTTTGTTGTATGTTAATTAAGGCTTGACTAAGATTTCGAGATATTTTATTGTTTTTTTTAGCTAAGATTTCATTAGCAAATTTATATCTATGATATGCTAAAAATATTTTTCTGCAATAATAAAATATCCTAGCATATTGTAGATAAGTTATTCCGAGATTTTTTTAATCGAAAGATAATGATGTGTTTCGAGTTTTTAATCAAGAAGGATAAAATAATAATGCGCTTTCTTTTCAAAACTTTTTTCTTTGTCATTTTGAAATGACATCTGTGTCAACTAATCTAAAATGTTATTTTTCAGTGTAGCATACATTTCTCTAGACATAGGTCTTTCATTAGACAGAAAAATAATCTGAATAGAAAAAAAAGGGGATATTCTTTTTTAGTTGAAATACGGTGAGGAAGCAATCGATTTGATATGGATAGAATTATAATGTTTTTATATATTTAATGATTTCGATCCTAATCATATTGAAAGAGAGTAAAAGAGGGAGGAAAAGATAGCTCTCTCTTTCTCAGCACGACTAAAATCAAAAGCATTATATATTTTTTGGGTTTTTAAAGTTTTCTAAATTTTTGGTTGAGAAAATAAAGGTAGTGTAAAACGAAAATTTCTCTGAATTAAAATGAAGTTGATTATGGACAATAACGCCAGGTATCTAGAATTTCTTGAACTTTATTGGTACAGTATCTCCGGTTATCATAAGAAATGCATAATTCATCCTGTATATTCTATTGTCGAATTTTTCAATTCCATTTTAGACCAAGCAAGGGCGATGGTGTGCGATGCATATCAAAATAGCATATGAAATATTATCAAAAAAAGAGCGTCGTTCAACACCACAACCATCAGTTGTTGCAGCAGCAACTGCAGCTGCAGTATCACAAAGTTCATCATCATCCTCAGCACCTTCATCGCAAAGCAATAATAATGCACCTACAATGAGAGCAGGTGGTGTAACGGCTCCGTTCTGTCCGCCCTCTACTTCAAATGCTAATATGCCAAGGTGGGTAACTAATTTTTTTAATTAAATTTTTCTTTGGATATGTTGATTTGGGTAAATGTCATCATCTTCATGTATTTTTTAAAGTGTATGAAATTTAAATTTCAATTATCAACTATTGATCGCCTTAGATACGGCTTTTGAATTCATTAGAATTATGATATATTGTTGTTTGCATTTGTATGGATATGAAATAATTTCACTTAATCTTCAAATTGAACTTTTTTTAAGTTAGGATTGAATTTTTAATTAATTTTAAGCCCTGGCTTAGACGTGTTCATTTTGAAATCATTCATCAAAGGGAAGTAGATTCAGGAATTACTTTTTGCTAGCAATATTATAATTGCTTATGATTTAAGTTTTTGAATGGATTTTTTTCTTTATTAATTGTTAAGAAAAGGCAAAAAGTTGTAAAAAGGTAATGCTATCGCGAGGAGAGAGTAGGATTTCTTTGGACAAAATCAAAATAACTGAAGAATTGAAATTAGTTTGGATTTTTGCGGACTTACAGTTAAATTTTGAACTTATTTCTCGAATTATCAAAGGAATTGTGGCTTAATTATTATTTTAGAATAGACAAGTATGAATAACATGGGAAGAAATGAATCGAATAGCTCCTTGCTTAATTAAAACTTAAACACTAATAGTTTTTTTTTTTTTTGCTAAAAGCAGGAAGGTAAATAAGCACTATTTTATAAGCATCGGAAATGGATACGTAAGGCAGATAGCCATCTGATTTAAAAAGAATGTAGTAAAAAAATTTTTCGACTTAAGAAACATAAATTAATTTCTTCTGTTTATTAAAATTTCATCAAAATTTATTCGATTCATAAATGATTTTAGTATTAGTAAGAAGTCCTTTCCTATCAAGTCATTAAATTATTCGAGTAATGTTGGCAGTTTTTTATATATCTTTAACAATCTATCATTAATCTATTTATCTTTTTTTGCTGTTATTGCGGAATGAAAAAAAACTTGCAAGAAAAAACATTTCAATTTTTCGTTTTTTCAAGAATAAATGATCATAATTTTTAATGAATAAAGGAGCTAACGAAAAGACAAGCAATATGGAGTGATAAAGAAGTTATTCTATCTCAGCTTTTTTATTAAGCAATAAAATATTCAAATAGATGAATGACTACATATTTTATACAGTATCAAGAATATTTTGAATGCTTATAAGTTATTAATGTTTATTCTTATACAGCCACGAAATAGTTGCACAATTTTTATATTCCAAGTACAGTCTGATTCTGGAAATCATCAATAGAAAATTAAAGCAATAGCGAAAGATTAATTCGAATTTCATTTCTTTTTGTTTGCTTTTTTCTTTGATTCGAGTTTGACAGCGCAGTAATTTTATTATTGTTATGGATAAATTTGTTACACATGAAGTTTATGAGATGGACCAACTTTTCTCAGATTTCATTACATAATGATAATCGATGGCATATTTTGTTAGTATATGATTCATTCTTTGATAAGGTTATCTTTTATAGCAGATGTAATTATTAATCATTTCATCAATTAATTTCAGTTTGGCTAGCGGACTACCAACATCATTCCCGGCTTTAGCCCAATCCGGTGCTCTATCATCACCGTTTACTCTACCGTTCCAGCAACTTTCTGATCCTAGCAAATTGGCTCGTCAAAGGTATGTATGTACTATGAATTTTTCAAAAAGCCATCACTGATATAATGTTCTTATTAGTTTAATAAGAAGAGAGAAGAAAATATTTGCCATATAAGAAATGAATAAAATAATACGTCCGACTTGGAATCTGTTTTATTAGTAGGACCATAATATAATGTCCATATATCCTACCTTTCAATATTTCAATTTTAATTTATAAATCGATACTTTCGATTCAAATTAATTCAATATCTCTCCTATTTAATTCCTTTTTTTTTGTAATTAATCGATTTGTTTAATTAAAAGGGACAAGATTTGTCAGATTTTTCAGCGTAACACCGAAACAGTCGCAAGGTCGTTCGACGGCAGCAATAAGTCGTAGCCCAACAACTTCTGCATTACATTTGCAACTTAGTGGTGGTAATACTGGTAATGGTGCCGGTGGTCTGATGGCACCATCAATGGCGGTAGCTGCAGCTGGTGGTAGTATGCCTCCGCTTCAAGGATCTCTCCCAAGTGCCCTACCCGGTGTTCTTGGCTCATCGTTACCTCTGGCACCGAATTTACCCGGTGCTACTGCTTCTCTTACCAATGGTACCAGTGAAGCAGCTGCCCAGGCGGCTATGTTCGCCGCATTACAAAACGCCCAACAGAATGCAGCTACAGCTCTTCCGAATGGTTCTCTTTCATCCGCATCGTATCTTTTACCATCTGCTGCTGCTGCTGCAGCTGCTGCTGCCGCATCTGCTCAACCACATCCTCTTTCGTCAGTTACTTCACAGGCGCAATCTGTTTATTCGTCACAGCGACTATTCGATCCTAATATGGCTGCTGTACTCCAGCAAATGCAATCAGTAAGTTAACAATTCCATTTCATATTTTTAATACGAATTAAACACTAAAATTTAAAAAAAAGTTTTTCAGATGCCTTAAAAAATTTCTTTTTTTTAATTCTGAATGTTTCACTTTTTTGCAATTTAGTATTATTTGACTTAATAGATGATTTTCTATTTTTCTAAAATTCTCTCCATTTTTCTTATTTGCGAACAAGAAAAAAGTACGCAAATTTTCAACAAAATATAATGCATTTTCTTTCAGATGGAAGCATTACGACAATCAGCTGCAGCTGCGCAAATGAGTTCTAATGCTGCATCTGCAACCGGATCGCATGTTTCGGTTAGTGGTGCACCTCAACCATTACCACCAGCTCCACCTCCATCATCTCTTGACTTGGTTCGTCTACAAATGGAGCAACAAATGATGGATCGTTATATGGTAGCTTTGAGCAATGCCTCAGGTATTGGTAGCAATACATCGATGACGCCAACTTCAAATCTTGAACTTATGCGACAGCAACTTTTTGCCGCGCAAATGCGACAACAACAGTCACAACCGTCATTGGAAGCATTGCTTGAAATGCAACGTCAACAACACCAGCAGCAACAACAGCAACTTTACAATGCTTCGCGTGGTCTTTCGTCAACGTATAGTTTAGCAGGTGCTACAACTCCAGGTGGAATTGCTGGATCGGCCGCAGCAGCAGCAGCAGCAGCCATGTCATCAAATGCCGCAGCGGCAGCAGCAGCAGCAGCGGCAGCAGGATTACCGCAAAGTCTTAGTGCAGCTGCGGGTCTTTTCAATTCCAATCTAATGTCACTCGGTAATGCAGCCGCCGCAGCTAATTTGCAGCAAGCACTATACAGTGGCAAGAATCCGTATTCGAATACGTTAGAACAACTGGCACGACAAAAGCGTGAGGAAGATATCATGCAATCAGGAAGGTAGTCTGTAGACATTTTGAGAGAAGAAGAAGAGAGCTAATTGATAGTAATGAAAAGACAGATAAAGTTGTTTATATTAGGTTAAGGTGAAGACAAGGATAATTACCCTTTTTCTGCAATAAAATGGTAAATTATCTGAATGGGGAAGAATTCTTTCTGAATAAAATAGTGCATGAATTTATTCGACTCGGTTATTATTGATCTTCGGTAATTAATTTCAGATAATTAATCTGTCAGCACATAAATATTGCAAAACGGGTAGCGAGCGATTAGCCTGCGAAAATTTGCGATGTTTGAAAGTAGTATTTGTTGACTAATTTTTTTTTCTCAAATTTTGAAATAAATCATTAATTTGTTGTAATACTTATGGTGAAAATCGCAATGTGCATATGTTCAAATAATGAAAGAAATAATACTGTGCTTTCATCGATTCTGTGTAAAATTTCGCTTTGCTTCGTTTCGTTTCATATGTGCCCATTTTAGGTATCCATGAAACGGGTCTGAATATGTTGATGATTCATCTATTCATTACCTTCATTTATTTTATTTCATAGTGGTTAATAAATTACTTATAAATTATTCAACCCATCTCTCTTTTATATGGATTAAAATGTTGATCATAATTTGTTATTACAGTAGCTAAAATTATATGATCAATTTCTTATCCCATATGAAAGAGATACGATCAAAATTTGAAACGAAGATCAATTAGATAAAGTGAAATAATTTAGCCGCCATATCATGCCATTGATTTATTTTTACAAATTTTTCTTTTATTTTCTCTTCTCACCGTTATAATATATCTAGATTATTATTGAGTGAAAAAAAAAAAAAAAAAAAAAAACATAAAGAAAATTCTGGCTTAATTTGATTCAATTTTTAAAATTTTTCAATTAGTAGGTATATTTATATGAATATATGCGTTATTTAAAATGAAACAATTAAGTTGTGTAGTTCTAGAATATTAGGTTTTTTGATTTTAATCCTGTTTTGTAACGATCAATATAAATATGATCAACGAAATAGGACGAGAAAAAAAAGTATTCATCCATGTAAGCTTATAAAAGATAAGAAATGATAATGAAAAGCAAGAAGGTAAGATTTTATTGGGGTAGAGGAATATAAGGGAAAGCAAAGATTAGTGTAACCTTTAGGTACCGTATTGAGTTGAGTTAATCCAACTAATCCATGAGCACGTTATCATTATAATTAATCCTTGATACATTCATTATCTGTTACATGTAAATTATATGCATGAATGCAAGAAATATGAATAAATGGAAATGTCATATATTATTATTATTATTATTGCTTGTTTGTCTGGTTTACCTGATTTCAATCCCTTCTTATTTCGGAAATAATTTGTCATTCGGAAGAATGTACTTGTTATTTATTTTGTTCTAATATTTGCAAATTTCAAAAGATGTAAGGTACAACCAATTATTAATTTGTTTCAGTTATGAGCTATGATGATGTATTTTATTTATGCATTATTTGGTTAATTTTTTTTTCTAACTGATTAAATCCAACATGTATGACTAATTTTTATACTTGTGTATATGTATGTGTACGTCTTTTGTAGATTCTACTCTTTCTTTTTTCATTTTGCCAACTTTTTCATTTTCCATTTTACTGTTTCCATAAAGTATATTATAAGTGAGTCCTTTTCACATATATTTCAGTTTTTCTTTTATAAGTCTGTTGCTTTTTGAAGCGAAAAGTTTAGCCATTTTAATCATAGCGGTGGAAAGGAAAGTTTAAATGTGATATTTCATAGAAACGATAGCTGCTTTGAAATAATTCATTTTTTTAGGGTAAGGCAATAAGATTTACTTATCAATGCGGGAAGAATAAAAATGCACCGGAAAGGAAGTGAAGTGATTTATGAGATATAGCAAAAACGAAAAGATTTGATTGATGTGCAGAGGAGAGGAGTAAAAAGAAAAGTATTGTTACATTTACTACTATGGATTGAAATGTTAAATTTAAGTCATAAATAATTTTATTTTTTCCGTCCGCTGGTAGCACATATAACTTTAATTCCCGGGAGGTGCGTATTTTTTTCTTTTTATGGTACATGATAATATCAATAAATATTATGAAGCTGATTTCGTAGATCTTAACACTTATCATTTTGAAAATGTATCTCTTATGATAGCTTCACTTGTGATTTTTTAAGGACGGTTTTATATTGCAGTTAGATTCCTTTAATGTCGAGAAATACTCCAGTTTCTTCTCTCTTTTATCTCCAAATTCTGCAATATAAATAAATCGAAACATAACAGTAATTGTTTACAATATTTGTTTGTTTATTACAAAATGACAAGAAGGGAAGAAATAACTACTGAATATTTCATCTTATGCTGTACACAACCTGGAAATGTAAACAAGGTAGGCAAGGGGATGGGAACTTTTCTTAAGATGGTGCTATTTTAATATTCAGGCTCCTAGCAAATACAAGTCGATCGAAAAGAAAGGAAATGATTTGATCAATTGATTGATTCCTCATAGAACGATCAATCCTTTGAAAAAATAAAATTGATCACACTGATTCGAATTTTCCTCTTTAACTTTTATGACGGACAACAACGGCAGCATGCATTGCGCTTTATTTTCTTTAAATTGTCTGAAAAAAGGGTTTTTTCTTCCGGAAAATTTCCGGACATAAGCTTGATAATTGAAAGAGTGGAGAGTTTTTGCGGGAAAGTAACCGAGATAATGTCGTTTTAGCACTGTTTTTCCGGTAAATTTTATCAAAACAAATAATTAATTGTACTTAATCACAATAATCACTAAGCGCTCCTCCTACAAACTCTTAAATAAATGAATGGGCTGATAACATGGGTAGTCTCCAATCTTATCTGATTAAAAAAATATTTGAATTTCGCAAAAAATCGAAGATTTTGAATTTAATCTTTCCTTGCTCCCATTCCTGACCTGACCTCCTAAAATTCCATGGTTATATCAATTTCCCACTGAGTTGTATCATATATATCATCCCGAATTATCCATCTTAATCCGTGGAACAAAAGAAGAGAACCTGAGTACTGCTGTAATTAACCTAATTCAAAGGAAAAAAGTAATAAGATAAAATAAATTTCCTGAAAAATCAAGATAAATTCATAATTTAGTATATCCATACTACTACTACTATCTTATTCACTTTTTTGGTTTGATAATTTGGAAAAGCTGTTAACATTGTCACCATATTATCATTATTATCACATTGCTATTATTGCTCAGTTACTTTCTCTCAAAGAATAATATATTTTTTTGTGGATTTGAAAAAAATCAACAATTTAACATTTTATAATTTATAATTTTTCATATTTCTTTTAGCATTAATTCACATTTTCTATAATAATTTAGAAAATGAAGAGAAAATAAAAAAAGTTCCTTTTTTTAAATAATTAATTGCTATAAGATGAGGAAAAAGAAGAATCATTTACTGTCAATAAATATTCCTCTCATTTCTCTTTTATACTTTCTCTTTATCACTTATCATGTTATCAAATCCACAAAAGTAGAAGCAAAAACGTTATTTTGTTGAGAGAGGAAGAGAGAGAGAGAAAAAAAGGAGCTAAGAACTTACCACTGGTATTAGATTCAGGTAAATTTTCACGAGTAACAAGATGCATAACTGCCGTCTTGCCAACCGGTAGTGATAATGCGCCAAGCGTTACGCTACCATGTAAAAAGCGCCCATGATAAATTAATTTTAGCATCGATGATGAATGTACACGTTCGTCGTTCCATTCTGCAAAAGAGTAAAAGAAATTATTTTTGCGTTATTTACCATATTTTTTATAAATTCACACCAAATGACAATATTAGCAAAATGTCTAAATATTTATATGCACATACTACTGATACTGATAAATGATAAGTGAGTGAGTGATATGAAAAATACATTACATTGTTGCGAAATTATTTGAAATTCTAAAACAACATTCTACTCATATCATTTTTTCACGAAAACTAGTAGAGAAATGATATTGATAAATGAATAAGATACATACATATATAGGTAATTATATTTTCAAATGATTAATTAATCTGCAGAATAATATTAAATAAATTTTAATCATAATGACAAGTCTATGATACTCTTTCCCCTATTCTTTATCTAATCTATATTTTTCATGAAAATTTGTTGATATGATAAAGTGATGTCTTATCATATACATTAAATTTCAATTCAGAAAGAAATGAGCAACTAAAGAAAATTGAAAAGTCAATTAACAAACCATCAGGCCAATGATCCGAATACATATTGGGTTACATCAAGTGCTGAAGAATTTGATGCCAATTGAAATTCTTTTGTTTTCCCACTCACTAAGATTAATCGTAAATTTATCTGCAAATATATTCATCCATATTTGATATAATATGAAGTGATAGGAAGTGATAAAATAACGATATGAATTATGTGATGTCATATGTTAGTAAGTAAAATTAAAAAAAATGCTTTTGGTATAAACACAAGCATATGTGATAACATCATTTAGAAAGATAGGAAACAATAAAAATATTTTAAAATTTGATAAAAACTTAAATAAATTTAATAATTTATCAGAAGTACTACCAAAATAACTAAAATTTTATCGCTTTAATTTAACAACAATTTCGTTTTATTTAAAAAAATAATAAAATATGATGAGATAGAAAGAAATATTTTCAAAAAATGTCATCACATATTTGTGCATAAAAAAGTTAATTTGTAAATTTACAAATAAAAAACTTACTGTATCGATACTGCAAAGATCACGATCAAGTTTTCCGGCTGCGGATGTCGGCGGCATAGCCATCCGGCAATCCGCGCGCCCTATAAAATACCAATTAAATTTACTCTTAAAATATTACAATATGTTTTTAAAGAAAATCAATATGATTATATCTTAAAATGTTTCCTGCATATTGCTAATAGTATACATTTACAAGTAAACTAAATATACTATAACCAAGCTAAGCTTATTTATCACATATCATTTATCTGTTCCTAATTTTAATCTATTGTTTCTTAATATATATTTACGAATAAAAGTGAAGAAAATTACGATAATATGCAATAACAATTTGATGGCTATAATTATTGAAATAATTAAAAAGAAAAGAAGGAATTGATAACAATAATATAAATAAATGTGATATAGTATATGATAATGCATTTGAAAGTTGACAGGTTTATCGCTCATTGAATTTGGCATCGATTCTAAATTCTCGAATTTGAAAGAAAGAAGGCAATTAATTATATTCAATAAAAATATTCCGAATAATGATAAATTTTTACCAAATACAGTGGTATTGGCATGCCGAACATATTCTAATTATTTATTCCAAAAAACATTTCTACGATAATAGCCGATCAAATCTTTGAACTAATCCATCGTTGATTAAGTCATTAATAAAAAATTTGAAATTAGATATCGAAGAAATTAAATGATTCAAAATGAATTACTAAACAAAATATATAAAGATGTACTTCAAATAAATGGATAAAGAATAAAATCATATCCTTATATATATATATATATATTATATAAATCCAAAATTACCAATATGAAATGAATTGATTTGTAATCAAATAAAATAGATAAATCATATAAATGCAAATATACATATATATGCATATGAGTGAACATCCGTGCACATACATATCACACACACATACACATAAACATACACCACACACACATACACATACACATAAATACATACAAATACACACATGCACACGACACACATACACACATATATATATAAATGGTCAAATTAAATATCATCGAAGAAAATTCATTTAAAACAATTATTGTTATCACATTTTTTAGTAATAACTGATAAAATAAAGAAGTTAAAACAAATCAATTTCATATATTTAATGGAAATTTTTTAGAATTTCATCAAATTTCTTTATTTTAAAAATTCGTTTTAATTTTAGAAAAAAGCTATGCGAACTGCGAAATATAATGTCAAGAATTCACGGGCATACATATATTCAATAAGATATATTTTAAGTATATAATGCTGAATGAATGAACAAATAATATAGAACTAATGAGAATAGATAAATAATAAAAGTGATCAATAATACCACAAAATTGATCAATCGATGATTAATTAAATCGATGATCAAGTAAACATTTCTCCTCATTAGGTATAATCCAATATTTATTTAGTTTTTAGTGAAATTTGCATAGGACAAGTAAGTTATATGCAAAAAATGTTATAAGAAAGTATGGAAATACCAGCCCAAAGAAAGTATGGAAATATCCAGCCCAAAGAAAGTATGGAATATCCAGCCTAATTTAATTGGGCAAAGAATGAATTGTTAAAGGAAGAGTTATTATTTAAAGTGGACGATATGGTCTAAATGCTAAATATTAAAACATTAAATTAATAAACAAACTTTTATAAAAAACATTTCATAGCTTTGCTTTCATTCAAATTCAATACAAAATGAAAAAATAAAAATTAGGCCATTAGGATAATTTAGTTTCGTCTGGACTTGATGAATTTAAAATTTCAATTAATCGAAATTTATTTTTTAATTCATACGAGAATTTTGATTTCCATTTCTTAAGCAGAAGAAAGATTAAAAATGATTGGAATTATCATTTCCTTTAGCTTCCTTTCTTCCCTTCTTCTTTTATTTTTTCAAATTTCAAATTTTCTTTTTTCTAAACAACTTCTTCCTATATTTCCCCATATTTTTTTGATTAATATTAGTTAATTTCCCTTTGAAAACATAAATAATAAAAATGATTACTGATCGGCTGTTAAGATTACTGATCTGCTGTTAAGAATTCAAGAAACATGCAAATACATATAATCCTTTAAGCATCAGAAAGCTTTTATCTATTTCATTTAAAAAATTTTTCTAAAAAAGTTTCTTAAAAGATTCTTATATAAAAAATGAAATTCGAGCACTGAACACTTAGCAGTAACTAATCAAACTAACTATCCTTACTTCACACAAATCATCGAATTTTTACATATTTTCCAAATGTATGAATTGAGCGCAGAAAAAAAATTGTCGGAAATAATTTTGAGTTTGATGGAATTGGAATAAGTAAACTGAATAAAATGAAATTGCAATAAATAGAATAGAAACGAACTAAAATAAATATGTACCAAATGGAGTTGAATTACGATAAAATGGAAATGAAAAGGGGAAGATATTAATAAAATAGGATCTAATTAATTTGATCAAAACTGAGAAATATGATGTAAAATGGAGAGAACAAATCGATGCAAATACTGATTAAGAATATGATGAATTAATTAATGAAACATGATGAGAGGAAATAGAGTGAACTGTAATGAACTAGGCTAAATTTGGATTGGACAAGTTTTGACTGGTTAAATTACAACATATTAATGTATTGAATTGAAATTAACCTAAATAAGCTACGGGTAAGAAGAAAAAATTTTGAATTAAAATGAATCAAATAACTAACGGATACTAATGGGAAGTGTACTGAGCCAAGTTGAACTAGGCTAAATCAAGATTCAGATGATTTTGGACTTTATCTTGGTAGTTTATTTGATCCATTTTAATTGTTAAACAGTCTTCTGGGATTGGTCCATTTACTAAATCAACAACAGCATGACGCTTTTTAAGCATTCCTAGAAAGTCCTGCCAAAGTTTCTTTGTTCGTTTTTTGAAAATCTTTACTTATCATAGTTATAAATTACCAACATTTTATCATAGTATAAATCATCATCATTTTATCATAGTTATAAATCATCATCATTTAGGCATACCAATCATATATAAGATAGACATGAATATAACTTCTAACTTACGAAGTGATATGCTTTGCCGCAAATAATAATTCCGTTACGTCACTACCAATCCAACTGATATGTGCGTGAAATAATTGATTCGAAGAATAATACTTTCTATACGATTAATTTTTCTGGAATGATAACTTAATAGGATAAATTATTCGATGATAATAATAATAATAACAATAATAATACTTATAACATTAAACAAATTGTTTGCATTTCTATTTTTAACATTAACTCACCACAGATTAATGTTAAGTACTTTATCATGGATTAATGTCAAATATGTTATCATGGATTAATGTCAAATATGTTATCATGGATTAATGTCAAATATGTTATCATGGATTAATGTCAAATATGTTATCATGGATATCATGGATTAATGTCAAATATGTTATCATCGATTAATGTCAAATATGTTATCATGGATTAATGTCAAATATGTTATCATGGATATCATGGATTAATGCTAAATATGTTATCATGGATTAAAGTTAAAAGTTAATAAAGAAACAATAAATATATTATAATAAATCTCTAAAAGCAATATAAGTTACATATGAATTAATAGAAATAAATAGAAAAGAAGAAAATTCATTTCCAATTCAAATTTCGATAAGTAAGAAAATCACATTTACTACAATTACACAACGTCATTTTTATCTTTCATTATCACGTCGTATAATAAATTTCTCACTCACTAAAGTTTAAAAAAAAGTTTATTGTCCATAAACATAATTAATATTATTATTATTACTGCTATCATTATTATCATTATTATTATTATTATTATTAAAAATTATTATTAAATATCAAATTCTACTATTAAACTCTAAGTAACGATCACATTACTCATATTAAAATATGTTATCAATATTGGTGAGAAATGTAAAACAAACTAGAATACTTCACCCTTCCTCTCCCACTATTCATTCAATAACTAACGTCAACGAAAATCGATCGTTAATTTTATCGGTTGATGATTGGTTGGTTGATTAGGCGATCGATCGGACGATCGGCCGGTCGGTCGTTTAGAATTCAAAATTTTCAGATAACAACAACAACAACAACAATGTGCGAAAGGTTGACAAACCAATATATATATATAATAGGACATTACGCGCAGAAATATAATCATCATGCGTACACACATACACAGACATACACAGACAACATACACACGCATCGGACATAGATACGTATTACTCAAATCGAGAGTCGAGAGTGTATCGAGTAGAGGAAAGATGGAATCAAATAAAATGAATGAATGGATGAAGCGAAAAAGAAGATGAAATCGATCATCCAAGAATGGATTAAGAACCGAAGGTTTTAACGATAGCGAAAAAGGATAACGAAACGTTTTGAGAAAATTCAAGAAGATTGAATGCTCATGGGAATTTTCATCAAACTTTTAATTAATCAATCGTTAGTGTTAGTTAATTGATTAGCAATAACAATAATGATAACAATAACAATAACAAAGACAATAACATTAGCAACAAAAAAAATAACAACAATATTTAATTATACAAAATTGCAGGATGTTTTCATTCAATAAATATTGAGCAAATATAACTATAATAAATATAGTAAACAAGAAGCAATAGTATTTATATATATTTCATTGATTAATTAATTTCAATCAATCAATCCTTGAAATATTTCAAATGATATTTCATCAATGCATGGCAAAAGTCATTTTGTATGTTTGAAAGATATTTTGAACAAAATTTTAATTTAACATAATTTTTATTGGATTTTGAAATGTTTCATTACAACATGCATGAATGGAATATTTCATTGCATTCATTTCAACGCCGCTTAATGACAGGTCGCATTTTATTATAAAATAAATTCGCAATAACAGAGACTTCAACTTGACAAATTTTCAACATCGCTGAATTTTATTCTTAATTATTTGAAAAAAAAATTCGCCGAATTCGTTATTTTATTGAATATATTCTCGAAATCATTAACATACATCGAAGAAAGAGGAAGAAAAAAGAAGGAAAAATATTGTAAATGTCGCAATAAATCAAATTTGTAATAACAGTGCATTTTTGCAAAAAGACATCCGGAATGAAGAGGAAAAAGACATCCGGAATGAAGAGGAAAAAGACATCCGGAATGAGGGAAAAAAGACATCCGGAATGGAGAGGAAAAAGACATCCGGAGTGAGGTGGATAAGTAAAAAACAGTAATCTCTCAGAATTTTCTATTCTTTCACATTTATCTTCTTTTAAATAACATTTCAAAAAAAATTATTTCCATTAGCTTTCAAAGAACTATAGAAAGGAAAAGGCGAATAATTTAATCCCATTTTTATACGCTCTTTGATCTATTAAATTCTTTGAAAAAACAAAATAATAATTATGAAAATGAAAGTTAAAGTTCAAATTTAAACATACCAATGTCAATATTGTTCAAAAAAAAATATTTCTAATAAAAAATAGGGAAATCTATTTTTCATTTTTGCTTATTGATGAATGAATGATTGACAAGTTGCTTGCTGTTTATAAAATCAAAAAGTAAACAACATTAATGGATTTATTTATTCACATCGTGGATTATAAATCGAGAAAAATATAATGCATGTCGTGCATGCCTTGCATGAATGACATGCATGCAAGCACACTTAACAAAGATAATGATAATAGTTCATGAAAAATGATGCTATAAAGAAGAGGAAAGGGAAATTTAATTTGAAAACAACTTATATCTTGAAAATAACAAGGAAAAAAATGGAAATTTCGATTTATTTTATAAGTTATACTCATCACCATGATGTCTATTATAATTCCATATTATCATGATATCAACTTTGCTGATACCAAGATAAGATATTGATATTTGTGGGAATTAGATGTGTTTTTAAAATTTAAAATGATTTATGAATAGAAGCAAAATGATTTGGTAAGAATGATAATTGAAAGTTGAAAATCTTTAATCAAAGTTATTATTCTCACATTCTCACATATTAGATTTCATGAGAGTGAAATTTTGAGGAAATTATTTTGAAATTTCTCTTTCCATTTTTCTCTTCGATTATTCCAGCAAAATTTATTGCACAGAATATGTTTTCTTTTTTTTTCTCAATTCATTATTAGTTGATAAAGGATGAATCGAAAAACAACAATATCTATTTATTTGGCATAGCAAGAAGTATCGATTGAATTTTTTGTTGAAAAAAGTTTTTTTTTTTTTACTATTTTTATTATTAGTGATATTTCTTAAATTCATTAAGATCATTTTGATAATATAAAATGATATATTTCACATAGCATTAAATTATTATCCATCATAAAGGTCAAGTTCGGAATATTTCAACTACTCGGTAAATTATGCTCGAAATGTCTAATCAGTTACTGAAACATCTCCAAAATGCTCAGTTATTCAAAACTTATCGAACTGATAAGCGATAAGCTTGTTTTTCAACGGGTCATAACTAAAATTTTCTCAATTATCTGAGCGCGATTAAAACTAGCCAAAATTAACAATTACTTACATGATTTGATAAGAGTTATCGATTTTATCATTAAAAAAAGCATCCTATATTCAAATACATTTCAAAGTATTTTAGTGTAGAATGTTATGAAATACAATTTGTTCGATAATATCACTGGGAATTAAATATTTCTTTGGGCATTAATAAACGTGATGATGAAAGGGATAAGAGGTGAACAAATAGATTAAAAATATGATAAGGGAAAATGAATGAAAATAAGTGCAATCTTTATCACTACTATTCATTTATCTTTGATAAGTATAATCTTTTAATATAAATCAAAGTATAGATTATTCGAAAAAAAAAAGAAAGTTTTATAATGTGAATAAAATATTTTTCAGAATTTTTTAAGTTAAAAATCGAAAATGATAAGCGATAAGTTAAATGAATTTCTTACCGTAAGCTTCTATATAACAATTGAATTAATAAAGCCAACACTGATAAGATTATTCAATTTTAGATTTTCTTGCTGACTACTTATTCTACGAATAATTTGTTCAAAAAATAATTTTTTTTTTCAATCATAATAATAACAATGCTTTTGAACATTATGATCAACAATCATAATAATAATAACAATGCTGCAGTTAAAAAGCTTTCAGTTGGATCTGCGTTCTCGGAAATAATGATATAATAATAATGATATAATAATAATGATATAATAATAATGATATAATAATAATAATAATAATAATAATAATAATAATAATAATAATAATATAATAATAATAATAATAATAATAATATAATAATAATAATAATAATAATAATAATAATAATAATAATAATAAATAATAATAATAATAATAATAATAATGATAATAATAATAATAGCAATAATAATAATAATAATAATAATAATAATAATATTAATTATTATATTAAATAATATAATTATTATTATTAAATAATATTAATATTATTATTATTATTATTATTATTATGCGAATTAATGATGCTTAATCGGATATAAATGAAAAAAATTTCCATAAACCTTTGATAGAAACTTTCCTGTATTTCTCTCTAACTCTCATCTCAACAACATATCTATCCGCTTCCCATTATTTACTAATAACTAATAAGCTTTAGCAACCAAGAAATATTCTAATTTCAGAATCTCCTTCTCTCTTCTCTCTTTATTTCTCTCTGTCTCCCTCTCTCTCTCTCTCTTTCTCTCTCTCTCTCTCTGAGCCATTTTTATTCTTAAATTATCTCGAAGCATCAATATTATTATGTCATACTGTAAACAGCTCAACTTATTGATATAAGCTTATCTCATGAATAAAGTTGTTGAGAATTTTCATCTTCCCGAGAATAGTGAATACATCAAATTAAATTCAATTCCCACAAATTCATCATATAACCACAAATCTTCATCAATGTAAGCAAAAAAGTAGGTAATAAATGTGGAAAGTTTAATATATGAATACTGAATACTAAATATTCGAAATATTGAGCATCGAATATCGATACGAAATTTGAATACTCTCCAATTATTTGAATTTATTTTAAAATCTTCTTGTTTTTTTGATTTCTCTCTCTCTCGTATATTTCAATCAAATACTTTTCGTATGTAAGTTTGACATCGTTATCAGTAATTAAAATATAAAATGGAGTGTGAGGAAAAGAGAAAAATAAGAATTCTCGAATATTATACACGTGAAAAACGTAGAGTTATCATATTTTATCACGTCCGAGTTTCATTTGTTTGCTTAAAATAATTATAACATGTTTGCGTAGGAAAAAAAACGATATTACAATTTCATATTTTCCTATTTAAATACATTCAATAAAGCTTAGTTGGAGAAGGAAGTCAATGCTAAATGAATTTCATAAAAAATCTAAGAGTTTTATCATAATACAATGCCGCAACATCAGTAGATCTAACAATAAGTGATTACACAATGACCTTGATAATGACCCATACGAATGATCTATAAGTGATAAATTCTTACGAACTTTTACTTCAAATTTTTTTCCAAACTTTTATATTTAGAAGTTTTTCAGGTACATAGCATATGATTAGTATATTAGTATGTGGTATAATATCATCGCATGAAGTTAGACTTTGACTTTGTCGTTGTATTTCGATGTTAAGTGTTAAATTATAGTATGAAATCCATTTTCGTTTTTTGTTGGCGTTTCGAATATGTAAACAAACTTACAAACTTCTTGTCTGATTACTTGGATTATATGGAAATTTTCTCAGCCAAGCAGAAATTCACTAAAATCTATTTTTTAAAACATTCTTTAGTCTCATTAAATAGAATATATGATAAATTCTTGAAATCATTAATGGGAGTAATTACCTTTCAAAGCAGTTGACCTTTATTTCAACAAAACATTTTTAATTTATCAAAATCGTTAACAATCAATGGATGGAACTTATCGATACGAAAAAAATATATTAAGGTTTATTCTAGCAGTAGTAATAAAAATTGACGAGGAAAAACAACTTAGAAAAAAACTTTTACTAAACATGAAGGACATTTATTTATCTCTCTTATCAATCCAGAATTTTAAAAGCATGGAAAGATGAAATTGAAAAATCAAATTGTCGATAAGATGTATAACATGAACGATGAACAAATATTTTTGTTCCAGAAAATATCAAAACAGAAAAATCGATATTTCTAGCTAATATAGTATATTCCACAAAAAAATGGAGCCAAAATCAAAATGTTTGAAACTTTTTTTGGCTTAATTTTTCTTTTTTTGAATATACTGTATTAGCTTTTTAAGCCAAGTGGTTGGGAAAAAGAGCGGAAGGTTAATCATCGCAAGTTAGGTTCAAGTTGGTTAGATTTTTTATTTTGAAGAAAAAAAAGTTTGTTTTTCTGAATGGAAAGCTTTTTATCATAGCAAATGTTTTTTTGTTATCAGAAAAAAGAAAAGAATTGATAAAAAGATTGACGTTTTGCTCTTCCTATCCGTTTGATGCAAAAATAAAAATAAAATTGAACTTCTCGCCATATTATTTACTTAATTGCATTTTAAGAAAGAATCGAGTTTCTCTTCACTTCGCTTATCAACAAACATCTTTCATATTGAAATATTGTATATGTCAGATTGAAGTGTTACAACATTCTTGCAAAAAAAGAAAGTAAAAATAAAAGTAAAAACAAACAACAACAACAATAACGATAATAACAATAATAATAATAACAGCAACAAAAAATTTTAAGAACTTATAAAAATTCTTCTAAATTATTATTTACTTATTTTTCAAAAAATTTATTGAAAAATTTATTGACGAAAAAATTTTTTTTAGATAGCAAATAATTTGATAAAATTTTTAGAAATTAAATAAGCAGTAATTTGCGAAAATTTTGGCAATTTTTTAAAATATCAATTTTCTCATAATATTGTCAATTGATAATCAGAATATTCGAAATAATCATGTAAGGACTATTATTCAAAATAAATTTTCAAAACATTTTTATTTATTTACATCGAATACATCCAATAATCAGGCTGTTAGTAGAATAACTATCAGTTATCTCGGGAGCAAAGTGCGTGAAGAGATAAAAATGATAACATGTTGAAATTTAAATACAAAAAGAGAATCAAATGCATTATGCAATATTAATATTGGGCGGTAAATATTATTACTATTATTATTATTGCCATTGTCATTATTACTAGATTCCAATATCATTAAAAAAAATTGCATAAAGTAAGATGATGGTGATGTCGACAACTGATGACAATAATAATAATGATGATGATGATAATGATCTAATTTTGACAATAGTAATTTTAAAAAACATAAATTGTAAATGAGGAAATGTTTTTCTTCTCCCTTTCATTTGTTAAAAAAATGAAAACAAAGGACATAAAGGATGAAAAGAAATGAAAATGAATCAATTCTATGGGTTAAAGAAGAAAGAATTAATATTTTAATTGAAGAAAGAAATTAAAATTTTAATTTTAAGTTAAATAAATTACAATTAACGATAAATGACGGAGAATAAATATAAAATAATAAGAAAAAATTGCTAAAATTTTAATTATTATTGGAAAAATGGCCGTACATATGCATAAAATTGTAATTAAACAATTTTTATCAAATTATCCTCATCATTTCTCATTTTCGAATTTATTTTTGAAGATTGTAAAACAGGATGAATGCTTTCAGCTGATCATTGCCTTGTGGTCTAAATTTGGGAAGAGATTGAATTCAACTTGATAAAAGATCAGATTCAAGTTGATAATAGTTGTGCTAATTCAATAAAGACAAAAGTGAATTGGATGGGAGATCAAAATCAATCTAAAAAATGATCAGGGCTAATCTAACAGAAATCAAGGCTGTTAAGGTGGTATGAATTTGTTTAATTAATCAATTAATAGTACATAAAAATCCTTATATTGTAAATGTAAGAGATTTTAATATTTCATTAATTTTTTTCCAGTTATCTTAGAATTTAATAATAATAAAAGTCTTTTTATAAGTGAAAAAAGCATATTGAAACATTGATAAGTTTAGGAATATATGATAGCATTAATGAATCAAACATTTATCGATAAACCATCCATCATAACACATTATTATCATTAAGGAATCTGAATCAAAAAGACCCGATGCTAACTGAAACATAAAGATGAGAAATGATTACTGATGGAAGGAAGCATTTAAAAGAATTATTTATTGTTAAAATTCAAAAATAAAAGAAATATTACTTAATATTTGAATAGAAGGAAATGAACTGATATTATACATTTAATTTAACATTAATCATTTCTCATTTAACAATTTTTTTCTTTTTTTAAATAATAATAACGACATTTCATTAAATTATACGTTGCTATTGTGGCGATCATTCGAAATGAATAAAATAGCAGTAAATTACGACGCAAATCTAATCAAGCGGAAAAGGAACGGAAAAAAAAGCTGAAATATCAATCGAATGACATAATTTATCTTTTCGTTTTGCTTTGAAAGCAAAATGAAAAGATAAACGATTAGATGGTTCAAAAAAATTCTTTAAATCTGTACTTTGTTAAATTTGTTTTTGAATTAATTTCTTAAAAAAAAGATTTTATTTCAAAATTTTTTTAGGGAAATTTTTTTTGAGAAAAAATTCTTTTGTTTGTTTTGTTTGTCTTCATTTCTTGACAACTAATCTTATGTTTTGTTTCGAATGATTAATTAGTAAAAGTTTTAAGACGAAATGATTGAAATGTTTTTATTGATAGGTTGGAGCAATTAACTATTTCAATTGTTGCAAAAATAAATTTATTAATTTCGATGATGACATGCTTGAAATTATACTTTTGTCATGATAATACTAAGTAATAACTACCGTTTTACCAATTTCATTATAAATTCAGTAAAAGAACTTATAACAAAGATTAAAGATTCTTTTTTTCTTTTTTCTTGTAGAAAAAATTTTGATAAAAAAGTTCTTTCTTATAGCTAAGAAAATTTTCTTTAACTTACAAATATAATGTTAGTGAAAAATATTTCTTCTTAAGTTGTATGTACGATTACTGGAATTTCGTTCCAATTACTTAAATCAAATTTTATATAAGTAGATGAATTAATTTGAATTTGCTAAAAAATTTCAGCAGCAAATAAAACTATAACTCGATTTTTTAGTAGATACATCAAAAAATTGTTGAGTTATATTATCTAATCTGTTGCCTATTCTGGATATTAGAAGCTTATATAAGTAATCTTTACCGCTTATCCAAACAACAAATTTGATAAGCAATCAGGATAAATCTGAAAGGAAAAGTTAGCTTGATAAAAAATCAAAGTCAACTTGCAAGAAGAACTTTTTAAAAATTTTTTCAATAAGCTTATTTAATATTAGGACAGCAGGAATGAAAGGATCTCGAAGAGATGTCTGCTTGGATAAAAAAGGCAAATATAATGTGAAAGTTTCAATTCAAGAATAATTTCTCTTGTACATTGTTAATTACTGAGCTGCTAACTAAGTTTGTCAAGAAATAAAATTATCAAATTTCAATTTATACTTATCATTTATGCATAACTTATCGGTTGAATATTAGAAAGAAGGAAATGAAATTGACATCATATTCAATGTGATTATTTCTTTCATGAAACAAACTACATTTGCTTGAAAGTTCAAATTATTTGTGATAGTTATAGCAAATAGAGATGATGTTAAAGGCCATCATTTCATGATTTTTAGGAGTAAGAAAACTGAGAAAAATATATGTTTTTTATATCTGCATACAATCGTTTGTATTTAAATTATTTACAACAAGAAAATCTATTGTTTTAGATAATTCAAGCATATTATTACTTGAATACTTATTATTGAATATAATAATAATTCAAATATATTACTACCTGAATGCTTATCATTTGAGTGCAACTGTACTTCGCACAGGGACAAAAGTTTAATTTCTTTTTTTTATCTATGCAATCAGCGAGCATGTCTTCTATCATATCATAATAGATGTTTGAATAGTTTATTTAATCGCTTCTGATAAAATACTTACTTATCAATTTTTCAAAAACATTTTTTTTCATTGATTATTTCTAGTGATCGTTTCATTAATAACGCTTTGTTTCTTTCATTTATTCATTTAAATGATAATTTTAACTGAAGATTTTAAATCTGAGTATTGGATTTCTGCAATTTTACAAGGATATCTATTTTTTTTTCTTAGCCTTAATCTTTCTATAAAGATTTTGACTGTCGCTACGCTTGATATTTTAATAATTCAATCGATTCATTTGGTTTCTGACACAGCAAAAAAACCGCTGGATATTTCTATACATACAACAATTATGTCTACAAGTTTTTAAAATAAATCTAGAAAAAATTATTTGAATTTATTATTTGAATTATTTTTCAAACAGTTCTAACAGTTCAGAAAATTGTGCAATTTAGATCATTTTGATAAGATTTAGTTGATAAGTCGATGATGATGGCGACAATGATATCGATGTATGGCAGGAGAATATTTCAGACATCTTTATTGCTTAAAATCTTCATTTATTTATCAGTTGAAAAATAAATAATAACTGAGAGATAAAAACCAAAAAAAAATTTTTTTTTTTGATGTATGCAAAAGTCATAACAATTATTATCATATAAAATGCAGAAACAGAATTTTATTTATATCTAATCCCTGATCAACTCTCATTTTTCTTCTCTCTCCGTTGAAGTGGTTGGTTTTTTTTTTGTAAATAAGTGATTTCACATATATTATAATGATTTACAAGATTAAATATGAGAATTGAATGCAAATCTTATCAGAAATAAATAAGATATTATTTCGAAATTATTTCTATAACATTTATTTCAACGAAACACACAACTGACGCCAGATGTGGGATTAATTTTAAGCAAAAATGAAAGAATAAAAAAGCAAAGATTAAATAATCAAGAATAGCAGGTGTTTCACAACAAAGTAAAAGATATTTCAAAAATGATTGTATCAGAAGTAATTGTATCAAATTTTGCCATTTTTAGAATGGCATTAGTTGGCGGAACAATTTGGCATTTATGTGCGCTAAATATCGAAATGTTTTGGTAAAAATAAATCAAAGAGAAAACGAATTAATGGAAATTGAACAGTGAAGAAGAGAATAATACTTTTTCTGAGATTTCTCTCACCCTATTTTTTATAATAATATTTGTCAGTTCAATACTGAATTTTTCTATAAAAATCTCTGCAAACTCTCCAACAATATATGTTCCTTTTAACTTTCAAATATTCTTCATTAAATATGTTCTAATATCTTTTAAAATTTATAACTTTTAACTATCTTAATTACCCTGATAATTATGTCAATTTCTTATCTTAATGTATCATCATACACTATACTTTTTACTTTATCATTCTACAGAAACTCAACCAAATCCATACTACTTTAACTCAAATGGAAGTCAATCAAATACATACCATTTTTACTCAAGTGGAAATGTTGCATGAGAAGAGAGATGTGGCATAGGCGTTGCATGCAATTAATAATGTAACGTAACGGGTACTTGGGGGTATTGCTTTCTTCCTTTTTTTTTATAATTGCGGAGAAATGCCGTGAGAAGCATGTCATTTGATGTCGTCAGGACTCTTGGAGAAAACCTTTTGAGCTATCTGGGAAGGCGCCAATTTTTTACATTTCTAAGAAACTATTTTAAATTTCCAAATTTTTAAAATTTCTTCCCTTATCTTAGAAAAAGACCTAAAAGTGTATTGCATTTCTATGTGTTTGGAAATTTTGTCGACAACATGTTTTCTTCTTACTCTTTTTGACTAAAATGAGAATTACGCATAATTGATTTGCTTAGAAGATTTTTATATTTTAAAAGATTAACTTAACTGAATATTTGATTTAACATGAACAAATTCTAGATTTTTTCATAGATTTGCTACAAGAATGTTAATTTTCAGTCTTATCAACCAGCGAGACTATTGAGAGTCAAAATAATTAAATTAATAAATGTCGTATTGTATGAAGGCATCAAAATTAAATTCTTAGTAATTACTGTTCAGTCGTGATTTCTTAGTTGGTTTAAGAAGTATTGTTTTTTCAAATCAGTCAATATTTCAGGATGGGTGAAAGTGATCACTATGGCTTTTCGCTCACAACTTTTAGGTATGTTGATTCAGTTTATTTACATTTAAAAAATAGAATTCATTTCTATTTAAAAAAAAATATAAATATTTTGACTTTATATGATTAGCTATTCTTTTTTTTAAAGTTTTTTGTTAGGAATGATTCTGAAAACCTAGTCTGTTACTTTTGTTCTTTGAAATTAGCTTAATCTTTATAAGTTAATTCAATTCAGGAAATTTGTAAGATCTGGCTAAGCATAGATATCCTGGTGATTTATCGATACATTTTTCGTCTTCCTTTATTATTTTTACTTCTCGTTTTGGAAAATGGAATTGTAGGAATGTATTCTCATATCATTTCTACCTATAAATTTCTTAAATTTTAGTCCTTCGGGCAAGCTAATGCAAATCGAATATGCCTTAAATGCTGTGAAAAATGGGCAACCGTCTGTCGGGTTGCGAGGTTTGATATTGTTTTTGTTCCTCAATAATTAGCTAATTGAAACCATGAAAAAAATACCGTAGATTCATTGACCATGAATCTCCTTTCACATGTTTGCTTGAAGATGAAAAACATAGTGAAATACTAATTTATACATAATTACTTCTATACTTAACAATTTGTTCAAAATATCAATCGAACGTACACTTTTTACTTAATGTTTAATGGAACAAATTTATTGGATATCGTTTTATTTGTTGCTTTGTTATGTTTGATATTGTTTGATCTAATACTGACATAGAAACAGATTTTACTATTTATCCATTTATTCAGAAATTTATACAATCCTCTGAATAATATAAAAATTCCTTGGTCTTTATTATCGATATTTTGAAATAAATAAATTTATTTATTTAGCATCAGATGGCGTGGTTTTGGCTACTGAAAATAAAATATCAGTGTTATATGAAGATCAACCAAAAGTGGGAAAAAATTAGCCAACATATCGGTTGTGTCTATAGTGGCATGGGGCCTGATTATAGGTAAATCAATTCCGAAAATAGTTTGGAATATCTTGGAATTTACTGAAACAGTAATAAGATTGTAGGAATTGCCTCGTTATTTTGATTTCGATTTTGATTTACCTGATTCATATATCATAATGAACATAAAATTGGATCTCTAAACTAGATAAATAATGTTAACTGTGAATACTTTCATTTGTCTCGTTTGCAAAAATACTTATTTTCGCAGGATTCCCTAAGTTCTTCAATTTTTTCTAAAACTTAATTTTTTTCTAAAACTTATTTATTATTTCTAACGCTAATATGCTGATTAAAATGAAGAACAGCGAATGATTTATGATTTCTAGATTATTGCGTATTATTATATGAAAAGGCTACATTTGCTGTTAATCAAACTTAAATTCTGTAAATGCCGAAAGATTATGATGATTGACTTGTTGTTTACATATTTTTAATATGATATATTCTTACTTTATTCTTTTGCTTCTGGTATTCATATTGTCTTTTTTATAGAATATTGGTTAAAAAAGCACGAAAATTGGCAATGGAATATGAATTGATGTATGGCGAAGAAATTCCGACAACACAACTTGTAACGAAATTAGCCGCTGTGATGCAAGAATATACTCAGTCAGGGTATAAGATTTTTTCTTAATTGATGTTTCGTTTCTTATTTTCATAAATCATATCATGTGCATTCTCTTTTTCGGATTAAATTATCATAACAAGAACTTATAAAATGCACACCTGAAAATTTGGATGAATAAAAGATCCGAACTTAATAACAGCATAAGCATGCATCACGATTTGCAAGAATCATGGCCTAATTGGAGCTAATTAGAAAAAGAATAGTAAATTTATTTTTATCCGGATTTGTTGAGAATCATGCGGTTTCAGTTCTTTTATTGGTTTTAATTCAAAATTTTACAGTGGTGTGCGACCATTCGGTGTATCATGCTTGTTGCTGGTTGGGATCATGAGCCAAATCCTGGCCGACCACTTTTGTTTCAGTGCGACCCTTCGGTAATATTTTCAGTTTTTATGTTTTTAAATTTTTAAGGAATTATTTGAAAGTATTTTTTAAATGAATAATTTGAAATTAAGCAATAGTTCAAAAATAATATATTACTTATGAAAATAGCTTCATTTAGGGAGCATATTTTGCGTGGAAAGCAACAGCTTTAGGAAAGAATGATGTGAATGCAAAGACATTCTTGGAGAAACGATTCAGTGATGCGCTAGAGCTAGATGACGGTATTCATACGGCATTGCTGACATTGCGTGAGAGTTTTGATGTTGTATGACGGAAGATAATGTGGAAATAGCGGTTTGCAATAAAAATGGGTTCATGCGCTTATCTAAGCAGCAAGTAAAGGATCATCTTGGTGCACTTTGATTATTGCGGTTTTTTTATTGTAGCTGAAAGTAATGCAGTTCATTGTTTTTTGACAATTATTTTACATTTTAATTTATATTTGGATTTTTTTTCTAAACTTTTGAGGTATCCTTCGCAAGTTTAGCCTCATTTCTTCGTTCGTTTCATTATTTTCTTGTTATGTAGTCTTCATTAAAGAGATGGTACCTTTAAAAATTAGGAAATATAGTACTGCTTGTTACCTTCCTTCGCTGATCTTCTGGGTCTAGGCGTTGCAAATTTTTTATATCGGTTGATTTAAATATAATTAAAGAAAGAAAGTTTTTGAAAGATAAATTTTTCTGGTTTTGTACTTATTAAAGCTGCTAATAAAATAATCTATAGAATGTCAGTCACTTTTAATGTTTCTTTCTGGAAAGTCCATAGAAGATTCTTGTAGAAACTGTTAAAGTATTCATTATACGTCATAATGTTTCTATAGAATTTATATAAATCAAATCCACTATGTTTCGAGAGAAGAGAAAAAATATCTTTTATGATGCATAATACTTTCGTCACAGTATTATCGATTTTGTCATCGTCCAGATTACTTCATTTTGTTACGGTAGTATCAGTAATCTTTCCCATTTAGGGAAGGAATTATCGCTATTTTATTGCAGAGGCTAACCAATAATTGTGCAAATAAAAGATGTCAAAAACAAAGTAAGTTCTTAACTTTTTTTAACAACCACTCAAATTCTAAAGTCCCATCATTGACGATAAAAAAAACGAAAAAGAAATTGGAAATTTTCAGACATTAAACAGTTTTACTGGTTAAGAGGAATAGAATCCTTTATTGTCTTAACAATCTTTAATTTTAAAACAGTTTTATAGATCATGTTTTGGAATATTTATTTTGAATAGAAAATAGGAAAAAAATTTTCCAGATATGATTTTTACCAGACAGAAACTCATGTTTTTGTGACGATATTGAAACGTGGTTTAACACTTGAACAGTGTAAAGCGCATTATATTGATGGTTACTTAAAAGTGATAGCAGTGGATGAAGTATTATTAAACATACGATTATCCCATCCAATTAATCCGACATCATTAGAACTGAAATGTTCATCTTCTAAAGTACTATTTTTATCATTTCACTAGTTTTTTTTCCCACATCACAGTAATCAGATATTGCTTTAGAAATAATTGTTATAATAAGTTATATTGCTTGAGAAACAGTTATAGTGATGATTTGCTTATTTGATTGTATTGAATTTTTTTGCCGAGATTTCTGAGGAAAATGAAATTTTTGAAGGAAAGAGTTATAGATTTGAACATTTCAATTTTATTTCCTTTTTTCAGATTGAATTGAAAATGGCAAAAGTGACACCAGATCAATGGGAAACATTGGAGGAAAAGAATGAAGGAAACAAAAATAAGGTCTTTCTACATGATTTATGATTTATAGAATAAAATAGCTTATTTTGGCAGTTTCAATGCTGTTGTTGTTGCTTGGGTAATAAAATTGAAATGAAGGAGAATCGATGTAATCTCGACAGAGCTATAAACAGATTTTTCTCGGTAAATTGAGAAAAATCATTGTTTAATTTGCATTAACATTTCGGTAATTTCAAAAGACTGGTTCAAAAAACTGCGTGTTAGTTCTGCAATAAACTTATGAATTTTTAGTTTTATATTTGCCTATCCAACAGTACGTTTCCTCATATATTTGATTATTTTTAAACATATAGACTAAAACTCGGAAATATGAAAAAAAAGCTTCCAAAGATTTATGTCTAGTATTTTGCAGCCAACACTGATTAGCTGGGATAAGTTTGCTCAGGAAGCAGAAGATGACGAAGAAAAAGGGATGTTAACATACTTTTTCAGGTAAGCTTATCAGTTATAACAATATTGTTTTTTAAATTGATGTATAGCAGTTTTTTTTTATAGTGTCGACATTATAAATCCTCTGTACCAGAAAAAAGTTATTAATACCTTTTCACATTCGACAGCTTTACCCGAAGGTGGCAACTATATTTGAATTTTTTGACAGTCAAGTCTTAACTGTGAAGTTATTTTTATCCATTTGTAATCTTAACTGAGAATTCTTCTTTATCAGTATCTTACGAACTTCCTTACCTAGTTACGTCATTAATTCGAGATATTTTCCGATTATTACCTCCAGTAAAAGTAATAATTTTAACACTCATCTTTGGCTTGCTTAGTGCTATTTCCACGAATTCTCAACTAGAATTAATACTAATTTTGACGTTAGTTTTTAATTACTTTTCAAAAACCATTTTTTTAGAAATTGTACAAAGATGCAGACGATGACACGAGGAGGGCAATGGTGAAATCGTATACAGAAAGTGGTGGAACAGTGCTAAGTACGAACTGGAAAGAAATAAGTAAGAAACGTACAGAAGTTCGGCCTCCTGATGGAATGGAGTTTAAGAAGTGGTAAAATTTATGTAAAATATATCGGAGCTGTATAGTTTTATATTTCACAACGAATTATATCTGTTGTCAGGAATATAGGTATTTTAGTTTTAAATGCTGTAAACTGTATCATCACTTAGTGATCAGATGTGATCCATGTTTTACCGAAATACAAAAACGTCAAAGATGTGGATGATTCCTCGAGGATTATTCGAACTGAATCCTTTCTGCAGTGGAAAGGAAACTTATGGAATTTTTTTCTCTGCGTATGAATTAAAATCTATTTAGAAAAACAATAAATACATGAAATTTCGAATGATAAAAAAATCTTTCGGCGACAATCAGATTTATAGTGAAATTAATTACCACTCATTCCTATCCTTATGTTTTGAAAAATTTCAATTCATAACTCTTAATTCTTCATGATTGGAAATAACCTTCCCAAGGGAGGAAAATGAAAAAATCTGAAACTTGTACCTTCGTGAATTCATTGTCATAAAGGCCTTGTTATTTGTATTGCACTTATATTATGAAGAAAAGCAATTTTTTTTTTCAAATAAATATGACAGATGCAAAAATGTAACTTATAGTCGTAATATTTCTAATATTGACACTATCGAATACTACACATAATGATATATAGTGAAGGCAAAAGAAGAGTATCCTAATGTCGTAGAATATTATATCACAGATTATTATATGGCTTAAGCTAAATATGTATCTATGTTTTAATTAATGGCTGCAGCATCAAATTATAAACTAGATAAAGAATTTATGTCCCAGTTTCGCTTAAATTTAAAATTGCTTCATATGAAAAATCTTCGATCTTGCACGGCATTTCGACAGTGGTATAAGCGGTAACGTTTCTATTGCTGTTATTATCATTATGACAATATTTCTTTCAAACTTAAATTTATAGTGCTGATTAAAAGTTCGATTTATGGTATGTCGAAATCTTCGTCATCAGGAGCCTTTCGTTTTAACAAATTAGTGATCGCTTCTGGTCGAGTTTGCCGAATCGTTTCTGTCGGCCGTACAGTTGGCTCCTCCTTTCGGATCATCTGCTCGTTGATTTCACGTAGCTGCTCATCGCTCTAAAGAATAGTAATTGAATATCAAAAACTAATGAATAACAAAATCCTCCAAATCTTCAGAAGTCAATTTTAGTAATTTTAAGCATAATGACGGATTCAAAATTCTATGGTATCAGGAAAATTAACGAAAAAATTGCACCTTCCATCCCACATTTGGCTGTATCAAACAAAATCGGTCATTTGGCAACCGTAGTCCGTAGTTTTGCCGGATTGGGGGAAGTGGTGTAGCATTCTTTTGTTCAGCAAATTCTACCAATAATTGTCTACTAGGTCGTTCACTTTTCCAAAATCCTGTCGAAGAAAGAAAAGTGAAATATCGTTGGATAATGCAAAAATAATGTATGTATATACAAAGAAACATTCCTAGAGTTAAAATATAAGAAAAATAAGCTAATATTCTAGACTAATGTTATTCTGTATTGTGTAGTATAAAGAAAAAATGATATTAAAAATAATGATAAGATGAATGAATGCTGCCGAAAGCGATTATTAAAATGAATCATCAGTTAAGAAAAGATCGAAAACAGACCTGCATTATCAATGGCAAACTGTACGTCAGCTTCATCAATTTGTTTCTTTCCTGCATGCTCACTGATTGATCGAGCGTCTTCCAAAATTTCTGCTGTGTATCTGCAAAAACATCACAATTATTCAATAAATTGCATATGACCCATTTAATGCATTAATGATTACACAATAAACTTACGCCTAAATTCAATATTTCCAAAATAACAAAATAAAAAAAAACCTATATGCAAATTCGAGCATCTGTGAAATTATACGAGGCTCATAATCGGTAATTTCCATATCCTTCAGGATAGCCTCCATAACTTGTGCATCATGTGGTATAGTACCCATTTCGGCCAATCTCTATCACTCATTAACTTATCAACAGCTATACCTTGACAATACTGGAATTTTTTCAAATAAGAAGTTTGAAATGGAAGCAACGGAAGCAGGATCGTCTCGAATCATTCATCATTAGCAATTCTCATTAATAGTATATTCCATTTTAAACAACAAATTACTACATTTTCAAAGAAATTAATATTTAAATAAAAATAGAAACATTCCCTTAAACTAATTCTTTCATATTTATCAAACTGAAACAATTTAAACTGCAAGGAAAATCATGAATAACACGGCTCGATAACACTGCTATCTGTTCAAACAGAAGCATACAAATACTTGAAACGACCTTATATTTAAATTCTCTGCTCCTTGTGAACATCATACAAAAATTATTCAGGATACTGCAACAGTTTATTTTACATGTATGTATTTCAAATTTACTTGAAAGCTAAAAAATTAACAATACATGAATGTCGACTCTTTCTTTCTATTAAAATTTATTTCGAAAAAAAAAAGAAATAATTGAATCGCCAGAAATTCAATTCTTCTTGCAATGAGTAGATACTTGTATGATGTTTTTATGCAGTGATAATTAATGCAAATAAATTACAAAATCCATGGCAATCGTTTCCTGTAGCAATTAAAGTAGTGGCATATGTAAAAGGCAAATATGATTTCAAACGAATTTTTCATAAAGTTACTACTTTTCAAGCATGCATAATAGCTCGCACAAAATCGGAAATGTTTACATTGCCATGTGAATCATCATGACCAGCCAGAAGTTGATCAACCTAAAAAAGAAACACAAGTAGTTATATTATTTGCATAAGTAAGTGACAAAACCTAAAATCATGAATACTTATATTTTGTGATTGAAATTGCTAGCAATAGATCATTTCTGCATTTTCCTTGAGACTATCAGAAAATTGTTTTATCCACAACCTTCATACAAAAATTTTTTTCATAGAAACTGAGGGAAAAATGTTCAGATTTCGGGAAATTTGAACTCTTGACTAACTTCTTCATCTGATAAACGTTCGCCGAGAGTTGTCAACAAGTGTCGTAATTCAGCAATATTGATTAATCCATTTCCCTACAACGCAAATTTTAAGGACCAAAAAATAACCGCTAGAGCAAGGCTTTACCGCTACAGCTTGTACGATAATATAAAATTTAGTCAACTACCTCTTTATCAAAATGAGATAATCCTTCCACGAATTCTTCCAACGTATGATTTTCGCGGCATTTATTCACTGATTGATAAATTGGGACAAAATCTTCGAATGTAATACGAGTTTCTAAAAATCGATGAAAAAAAAAAGGTATAAAGAACGACGACGTATTTGCTCTGTTAATTTATATACTTATAAACTCTTTATCATTTCTAATTTTTTTTTTTTGTATATACTAGAGACAACACCGAAAAACTATTTCTCATTATATAAAAGCATTAAATATAACAACTGAAGGAGAGAATATTTCGTCGTTCTTTTCTTTTTTTCTTTTGAAAATAAAATAAATTTGCAAAAGTTAGATTTATACCAGGATCGGTCCAATGTGAGCAACATTTCTGGATCTCAGCTTCTGTTGGATTTTGTCCAAGTGCACGAAGAACATCACCAACTTGTGCTACTCCTATTCGTTCATCTCCCTGAACATACATATTTAATTACAAATTATAAAGATTCATCAACTTTTCAAATTACACACCTTTGAATCGAAGTAGCAGAATACTTCACGACATTCCGATAATTGTTCATCAGCAGATGTCATTGCCTTCCAATAGATTATACTTCACTTGACTCTAAAATTCATGAACATTCGAAAAGACCGCCCCTGGATTGAATAAATGAAAAAAGCAAAACATATTAAATTCCAAAAACCTACACAAAGCTGTAGTTCCCCTCCTTCGAAATATCCTGTCTAAAAATGAAAGTTTTCCAATAATGTTCAATTTCTATATATATATGTAAATTTGAATCATAAAATTAGAATTATTGGAAGCCCTAACCATTTAGGAGAAATAACGGAACGATATGATATGTAATATGGGAAAGTGTAAAGATTTTACGAAGTATTACGATAATTTTTAAAATAAGCAATAGAACTGACAAATATTCTATTGATCTACAATGTAAAAAGTTGAATGTTAAGCCCACCGCTACTATGCTTTAATGCATGGTGATTCATTGTGACTTCAGATATGAATATATTTTACAATCATGGATTGATTGTGTATCATAACAAATCAGCCTTGACCTGATTTTATCCTTCTTTTCTTTTTATCGTTATCAATATGCCATTTACAAAATGAATGCAAATACTTTTAATCAAATATATTGATGTTACGCTCGATTTATACGAATTATAATTGCAAATTATCATTTAACAACTTGTTTTTCCGAAAAAATTTATTCCATATCATGCCGAAAAAAAAAAAAAGTATTCGAAAATGAAACTCAAGTTTGTTTTAATTAGGCACTATCAATTATCACTAAACAATACGAAGAATTAAGCTGAAACTGGAGAAAGTAACAACTTAATTAATAATATTTGAATTCTTACGAAGAAAGTCTATTAACGAACAACAAAATAGAACGAGATCAATAATATTTGATTTTGAAAGATTTATATGATTTACAGAAAACAGATTTATGCCATCCCGCTCACGATATATAATAGTGATGCTTCATTTTGTTCCACTGAAAATATTGCCATCTTTTCCGATACTATTCCTGAAGCATTTGAAAAATTCGGCTTTGCACATTGAATACTATAAATTTTTAGTTATAAATGTTATTCTTCATTAATCATCGATAAGCTATGTTGATTCCTTGGTAATTGAATTAAAAAAGAAAAAAAGTTTATCAATACAACAATATCAGAAAGAAATGAAACTTACTAAGCAATATTCGCGACATTGTAAAAACGCTGGAAAAACTGCGAAAAAAGAGATAAACTGCTTTAATATCAACACGTACTGTTTGTAAAACATCCGGATCATCTAGAATATTATTGGAATACATCGATATATTGTCCATTTTCCCTATATACGAAAAAAGTGGTACCAAGGAATTTTTTTGAAGCTTAAAAGAGAATTAACCTATTACAATCGACAACATGATACTTTAAAATTATAATTCAGGAAGCAGAAGTACTAGAAGTCATATAATGATAGCAAATAAAGTTACATAATATTTCTTGATGATCTGCGATTGCAAAATAATTACGAACAGCAAATTAATTAAGAACAAAAATATCCTTAAAATGAATTCTCATTAAAAATGTGCGAAGTATTACACCAGTAGTAATTGTCCTCAAACAAATTCCCACGTTAAAAGGTTATTTTATACATTCATCATCAAATTTCCTCTTGTATTTAGCCAATTTGAAGCTGCATGTCATTGCTAATATTAGCAAAAATATAATTTAAATGCTACTAAAAATATTTTGATTTTTGCAAAATGAGAACGTGATAAACAATACCATGATCATTCTGCAGCAAAATAACAGAAAGATTAGAGAAATGTACAACGATATTTGCCATATCTAAGTCACCACAAAGTTGAAGTTCACCTTTTTGATTTCCTTTAATCACCTGGAAAAAATTCTTCCTTTATATTGATTTCATTTTTACCTTTTAACTTGATTTAAATACATAATACATAATAATAAAACTACATAATAATAAAATTATCCCATTTTTGTGAAGATTTACTTACCATATACTTTATTCCCATATTCTTAAACGATGTCACTAAGCTACGTACTGTCGATAGCGGTGGAAGATAAAGAGCAACCTAAAATTTGTCAATGAGAAACAGCCGAAAGTTGAATTGACTATGATTAATTATATGCCGAGCACAATATACATGAGTTTTTCAAAAAGGTTTATCACTTTAATCACCAAAACGATTCATTTAAAAAATGACTTATCGATTGGATTACTGACGCTTGCAAAATGTCAAAAAAAAATGTTATACATTTATAAAATTGCAAATTAATAAACTACCGAAAAATTATTTAAATCTGGCATATCGTAAGTCTTCCAATACTTGATTGGAATCAATATTACAGGTAATTCATAAGTCATCCCGCATGATCTCTGTTCTATTTTCAAATGCGGTACATTGCCAAGCTTGACCAAACGAATTTTCGTCGATCGATCTTTCACATTCATACTTTGGGATAAGTAATCTTTTTCTACTTCCATATAAATTTCATTGAATTCTTCCGACACACCACCCATTATGTAAGTTGAGAAAAATTCAGCCTGAAATCTAAAATTACGAAAAAATTCCTATTATTTTTCTGACTAAAAAAACTAATATCTTCATTAATTTGAATAAATTTTAACTTTTTGAATGGTTATTCAGTTGCTGAATTGTTGTTTCTTTCTTGAAAATAAAACAAAAAAAAAATTTAAAAGTCCCGAAATATTTGTTAATTAATGCAGAAAAAAGTTCAGCATTTAATTACAAATTATTAAAAAATATCTCGAAATTGACAAAAACAGATATTGAATAAATAAATTACCCATAAATCCCAAAATCTTACCACATTAAGAGTTATTTGCAAATAGTTTCCATCATTAGCTAATGGACAAGGATTGAGCAAATATATGGCATCGGATGTAATTCGTAATGTCACCTTATCTTTGCATAATTTTGCAACAAATTCAGTGATTTCTATTAAAAAAGAAAAATTTATATTAGTTTCCAATAATCAATGCTTTGATTTCAAAAAACGGATGTTTAACAAAACTAAATTTCACAGTAACTCGCTGAACTCGAGAAATATTTTTTAAACTGCTGCAGTTAGACTGCAAAACAAGTTAGTAATATGCAGATTTAAATGAATAGTAAATTAAACAATATACTAATAAAGCTTACTTGACAGCGTGTCCGCCGCACCACTTTCAGCCAGGACGGCAAGGAATTTCATGTTTGTAATTCAAAAATTTTAATAACAGCAATAAAATGAATCTATAGAAACTACGATAGAAAATTTCAACCTAAAATTCTATCTTATATATGCTGAAAAATTTGAAAGGAAGTCAAGAAAAAAAAATTCAAAAAATACTCCGCTGAAATGATTGCAACAATAATAGATAGAATATTAAAAAAGCAGAAAAATAAGGTATCCAGATTGTCACTTGAAAATATGCCAATGACACGCAACAATACCAGATATTGCAACAAACAACAAACAGCTTACTGTTAAATTTTATTTATAAATCATACTACATCACAATATCACGCTCAATTTCCACCAAACCATATTCCTGCAAAAGTGAAAAATTTGAAAGGAAGTCAAGAAAAAAAATTCAAAAAATACTCCGCTGAAATGATTGCAACAATAATAGATAGAATATACGAATAAGCTGATACTAATGACCGTTATTTTGAATGATATTGAACCATTCTTAGCAAATGGCGATTTTGCTAGAAAAATCGAACTATTCAGGGAATTAATATCCGGTGGATATAACCATAATCGTGTGTTCGGACGATGAGACCTGAAAAAGATAATGATTAGCTTGAAAAAGTTACAATTTAGTAAAGAAATTTTAGAAAAAAAACTTAATTGCAGAAGTTTCACAAAGCTCGTGACTTTTTTCAAAATCATAATTTATATTTATTTATCCATATCTACATTATAATCTCTCTCTCTCTCTATCTGTCTATCTATCTATATATATATATATATATATAATATATATATATATGTTCTTGTAGTTTTCACTAATTAAACAAAAAAAATCAAAACTTACCACGAAGTTCCCAATGCAGATACAAGATGAGCTTCACTAACTCTCTCATTCTCGAAACGATAAGTAACGTGATTTACGGCAACAACCGGAAGCAAAAATTTATATTAAATTATAGCAATGAAATAAAATTTTATGACTCAAAGCAAAATATTTAAGTAGTTCTTTGTCAAAGATAGGAAACAGTAGTGAATATCGTTCATACAAAAATTGAATTTTTGGATAATTATCTGAAAATTTACAATTAATCTATAAGAAGCAGACAATTTTGAAAGAATTCGAGAAATTTCTAATCGCGATAGTAATGCATAGTCATTTTCACCACGCAGTGGCATTGCAACACTGTCCACAATTATGAGACCAATCTAAACATATCAGTTATTATTATAATTCAAAAAACTTGCTATGCTGACTGGTTAGCTTCAGCTTTTTAGAAAAATTGCCATGTATTTCATATAATTCAAATTTAATGATTGAAAAGATACGAAGCAAATATATTGAAAAATTTGAGCTTAATTTTTGGTCAGAATTCCCAAATAATAGTTGACAATTTTATCGTCGTGCTTTCATTAATTTGCAATATTTTTACTTTTTATTTTCAGCTTTTCATTCTCCTTTGGATCGACATTAGTAAAATCCTTCCTCAAGCCAATACTACTTTATTTAATTATTATTATTTATATATATACTTAACACTATATTTCTTATTTTTTTAAAAGTTAACGAATAGAATCGCTAATTAACATAAAAAGATAATATGAAACGTGAAATTGATAAACTGATATAATAAATAAATGATAGTACGACCAGACGAAGTACGAGAGTAAATTACATATTTCTCCTTCATTTCTAATATTCCTCATTCTGCATAGATTTAAAAATAATGGCATAATTTAGAAAATCTATTTAACATATTAAATAACTTATTAGAAGAACCGAAGAGCTTCAAGATTTTGTTCCATCAATAAAAAATCTCAAAATTTAATATTTCAAAATTATGCAATGTTTAGGGAATCCTTTTTTGAAATATAATGTAAATTATAAACAAAACGCATAGATTTTTTTGCTCAAAAAAATCTAAAACTACTCTTAATTCGACATGTCTTGTTTATTAACAATGAAACGAAAAAAGAGATGATGAGATAAATTGATGAACCTTTGGATTTTTTTGTACCAACAGTTCTAACCGATGAATAGTACTCAATAATTCAACCAAATCACGACAACGGCTAACTTGTATATGCTTCAACGATTTCAGCGGTTCGGCCGATCTTAATACGCCGGATGCAATATCACAGATACGTTTCGTATGAAATCCACCTTCTGTATCCACATATACACTATCCTTTTTTTTCTCATTTTTCTGCAGATTAACTGCTAACTGCATACTGAATAAAATATATGAAAATTGAAATTAAAATTTTCAAAACAATTTTTCAAACTTATTGCTCTGAATAAATCTCCAAAATATAAAACTTAAACAGAAAGTCAGACTGTTGTGAAGTTCTCAACTTATATATTTTGTCGAGTAAGTGAAATCGAATCGTACCACAGTTGTGATTTTCCAGTAGATGATAAGCCAACAATTTCAAGGAAGGTACTCGGTGATATGCCACCTCCGAGTAGAGTATCTAACGACTGCAAACCAGTTTCAAGCAATTCATCTGCTTGTTCAAGTTTGTACAAATCGTATGCATTGATTAGTTCCATTACTATATTATTCACCCGGAAAAAGATGAAAATTTTGGTTGAAATTAAAAATGCTAAACAAGAAAATAATAATAAAGCATTAAAAAATCAATAGACGGAAAAAGCGGCAAATAAGTATATGAAGTTACAAATGAATAAGTGGTGGAAGATAATTGAAAACTAAATAATATAGAAGTGATATTATCACAAATAAACAGGGATTGGGATAAACAGTGGGCAAGTGATAGGCTATACATATGTATAAAAGACTGTTGAATTGGTAAATGATAAACAAATACGCGGACAAATGCTACATTTAATAAGTAGAATATTTACTAAAATAATTACGGCAAAATAAAGATTAAATTTGTTCATTAAGATGGTAGAAAATAATATGTCAAAGTGAATGATTACAGACAGGTAAGGTCCTAAACCGTGTAGAAAAAAGATTAATTTTAGACAGAGCACTGTTACTTAATTAGTTTGCAGTTAATTAGGAAATACGCTCAGCTTGGAATAAAACATATCAAAAGTTTATTATCAGTAAATTAGTACATATAGCTTATAATAAGATTAGGAAGTATCAGAACAAATTGCGAAGTATCACAAAGTGAATGGCAAAAAGTTAACTTCCCAAACATATAATAATCTCATTTAAATTATTTAGAAATGGCATATTCCTGATGGGCTTGAATTCATGTTGCGATCCAGTTCAAATACCAGTGGGCGTTTAGCGGCCTGGACTCATGTTGCAATTAGTTTGTAATTTTGTCATTTCCATTAGGCAGGTAAAGCTTATTGCTAGACACTACTTTTCTAAATATATCATCTAATTCCAGGTTTCCTGGAAACGTGTTTAGTATAGTAGTGATCTCAGAATCTGATTCATTACTGCAGAGATGTAAAACTTACAGCATCCCAAGAAGTGCCTATATTACAGTTAACTGGCAATTCAAGTATAATGACAAATGATAATATTCGAAGTTTCATTCAGTTTTCTTTTTTATTTAGCTTGCTAAAAGTCATGGAAGTTGTTTCTATAATCTGCTTATATTTTGAAAATGAAAAAAATGAAAAAAATTCGAGCATTAATTCTAGCTTAGGTATTACTTCGAATGAATAATTAAACCATTCTTCAAGATAGTTTGTTTTAATTTATGTGAATTTTTTTAAAGCTACTATTTGTTTTATTTTGCGTATGGAAGTCGTTATTTTTTCTTCTTTTCAACACATTTCATGAATACATTTGCATGTGAATTAATCTTTATTTGCCCCATTTGTATCATCTATGATACTTTTACGAAGATAATTATATCTACCTGACATTATATGGAGATGACTGCTTTGACGTATCCCTGTATATTTTTGTTTAGTTTGTGTATAGTAAGGAATGAGGATTTAATAACGTTTGGTTCAGATTAATCTCATTTATCAAGCAAATAACTTATAATCCATCGAATTTCAAATGATCATTCAGGGTGCAGTTAATTAATTTTTCTTTAATTTCTCTCTTAATTTAGTGAAACAATATTGAACGATCGATCAGTGCACTTCAGCTGCCATTGTATTGGGGGGAGAGCGGGAAAAATCCTGCTCATCATTTGATTTTTCATTACTTTGTTAATTGTTTTGCCTTATTTGTCCAACAAATGTTTATATATCATTTGGTACTTTTAAATTTAATTCTCAAAATTTCTATAAATTCTGAAAGTCAGTTTTGTAGAGGTGATATGGAAAAAAGACGAGTAATTGCCTTAATTGATATGGATTGCTTCTATGTCCAGGTGGAACAACGTCTTCAGCCTCATTTGTACAATAAACCAGTCGCAGTTGTTCAGCATAGCAGCGTCAATTACAAAGGTGGCGGGTAAGCATTTTCAAGTATTTGCCGAATTATTGTTGAACGTGCATCGGTTGATGAAGCTTATTTGACCCGAATTAACTGTATTTCTCGGTTTCCCAGGTCTTATAAGTTATTTTCAAATTGCTTTTCAGTAATTTTAAAATTTAATTCTCTTATTGAACTGTATTCTCAGTCGTATTTTTTCGACTTTTACAGGTTAATTAGTACAATTACAGTTATTCCGTTCTATTTTTAAGAAATCTTCAGCTATGCCGTTCTACTTATTGAGTCGTTTTTCTGATAATTCCATATTTCTGCGTTTCAATAGAAATCTTTCTTATCACCTTCATTATAGCTTGCTTGCTGTATCCTATGAAGCAAGACCTTTTGGTATAAAACGTGGTATGTTTGGCGAACAGGCCAAGGCTTTATGTCCTGATTTGACACTTTGTTATGTACCCATTGGTGAGCATATTGATAAAGCAGATATCACTCGTTACAGGTCAGCATGCACGTAATGTCAGAATCTTAACATTAAGTTTACTATAATCATTATTATGCTTATGCATGACTTTTTTTCGTATATTTACAAATTTATGGTTTCGAAATTAATTCCGAAATTAATATTAAAAAAATTGTCATCGTTTTAAAATGCATTACGTAAATGTTGAACGATCTTTGTCTTACTTTTTTCAGTCATTTCGAAGTCATAGAAAAAAGAAAATGTTCCAAAGCCATAACATTATGTAAAGAAGAGTTTAATTTCAGAGATGCATCTGCGGAAGTATTTAAAGTTTTGCATGAATTTGATTCACGAATTATTGTTGAACGAGCATCGGTTGATGAAGCTTATTTGGATCTTAGTGCTTTAGTGCAGCATATCTTTGAAACCACTGATCCTTCAGTCAAGGTATTTATGTTTAGTATGTACCATAATTTCTCATATTTTTTCAACTTTTGCTATTTGCTACCCAACATAATTTAATGTAATATGCTTATTTCCTTATGTTTCAAATTTCATTCATGACTGCTAGATTATTAACTTATATTTATTTCACTTTTTGTTTTTTTGATTTATTTGGTTAAATGCTTTGTCTTTTGCTTATAAGTATGAAAAAATATAAGAAATATTAGTATAAACTAAACATAAATACTTTGACTGAAGGATCTTATAAATATCAAGTATTTCGGTACAAGAAAACGTGTTTTGAATTCTAAAGTATTCATCAAACGACAGTCGATATTGTTGGTTCTCTGGTAATCGGATAATGTTCTTTCTATTAGAAGCTTTGGAACAGTCTTCATCAGCAAACAACGAATCAACATATGAAATTTTGAGAAATGAATTTGCTTTTTTTGTACCAAAATATTTTATTTACAGTATAGGAGATCCAATGCATCGGATTTATTTCCAACAACACATGTTGCTGATGGAGCTGATCTGAATGAAGAGGGAATTTCTGATTGGAAATATGATAGGTCTGAGTCTTTGCATTCCTTTCTGACGGAAGCATGCGAAACAAAGGATGAATACAAGGTATTATTAGCTTTATCGCTTGCAGGTTAAGGAAGAAATATCTAAATATTGAAAAACGACAATCGATATTGCTGGTTCTCTGGTTTGTTTTAACGAGATGTCTTAAGAAAGAAATTATGATTAATATTTACTGAGATATTGAAAAAAATTTTCTAACTTTTGATGAACAGTAATTTTTGAAGAAGTTTATTTCATATTATTGTCGCTGAAAATAAAATGCCGTAAGATGTAGTTAAACATTCTTGGTAAAAAACTAATTTGAACAGAAATGAGTGCTTATCATCAGTGTACTGCGGATGAGCATAATTCTGCGTTTTGCTCTACGCGTAAATATATGTAAAGTCACTGTGAATCTGTGAAATGATGTAATTTTTAGTTAAAATTGATTATTGGAGCCGATCTGATTGAGCAAATAAGAAGTGATATAAAAAAAAATACTGCTTTCAACTGTTCTGCAGGAATTGGCAGTAGCAAGGTTTGTTCTTCTGGAATTTTCAGTCATTTTTTGTGAAGACTTGAAAATTTTCTTTTTTGAATTTGGTTTATTCATAAAAATAGAACTTAAATTCGAGATAGAATTAGAAAATAAATTGATATTTTTTTTTGCTCGACATAGATACAGAAGTCCAATTCTAACTCTTTCGTTAAGTATTGTAGCTCATATGCCGTTTAATTAATTACTTAATTCGAAATACACTTTTGACATCATATTTTTTTGATAATTTGAAAAATTATCACTCTTTAGAAATTATGGTGCTATGAAACCATGGCATTTTCATAAAACGACAGTTAATATTTCAGCATTTCAGATTTTCATATTTCAGATGATCGCTAAATTGGTTTGCTCACGACATAAACCTGGACAACAGACAGTTGTGTTCAATGAAGCTATATCTAAAGTTTTAAAATATACTCCTATAAATGAAGTTCGAAATCTTGGCGGCAAGTTAGGGAGAGCATTAATGGAAAAATTCAATATCAAAGTACATATTGTTCTTCATGGACTGAATTATCTAAATCGAATAAGTAGTTTATGTATTTTGGAAAGTCCATATCGTTTATTTTTCAAAAAATGCAGACAATGGGAGAATTATCAGAAATATCGATGTCAAATCTCAGCGACTCTTTCTCAGCTCAAGCAAGATGGATATATAATATTGCACGTGGTGAGTTAATTATGATTTTTTTCTTTTTTATAAAATTAGCTTGTTCCTAATTGCAATTATATTATCACATTTCTGTATGAAAACTTATTTAATACCTGAAATAAAAACCCAATGTACAGGTCCTTGATGAGATTGAAAACTTGCAAATGCTATTATTATACTTCCTAGTATCTAATAATCTTAACAGATAATTATAATCACAGATTGCGGTTAAAAGTCAAATTCTAATCGACCTTCAATTAGTGCCTTTATATTAAGTGGTATCTATTTAGAGCAACATCTTTCAATATTTTAGGTATCGACGAAGAAAAAGTTACTGCACGTGACAAACAAAGTTCGGTTGCGGTGAGTAAAAATTTTCCCGGTCCTAATTCTCTGAAAACAGATGGTGATGTAAAATTTTGGCTGGAAGGTTTAATCAAAGAATTGGTGAAACGCTTAATTGACGACCAAATAACGGTATGGTAATTTGTTATATATATTGTTAATTAATTAAGTTGTCTTTTCTAATTTCTTTATTTTATCGCTTATATATTAGTATTATTGAATTGTAATATGACATTGAATAACGTAACAAGATATGTTCCAAAAGATTTGTTCGGACGAATCATTAAGTCTTTTTGTTCTAGGATAATGTGTTTATATTTTTAAAGTGCTGAAATATGCATATTTATAGATTAGAAATTTTATACACTTTCTAAACTAATATATCATTGGAAAAATTTTAATTTCATAATTTTCTTATGCAGAATATTCGAACCGCCTCAACACTTCATATTGGCTGCACAACTGATACTCATCTTACCAGAAGTATGCAGATGAAGACTTATGACCCGAAAGCTTTATTTGCTTCAGTTTGGGCGATTTTTCGACATATTAATAAATCAAGAATATCGGGAACTTGGTAACTTTAATAAAAAGGAATTTGTCCGTATTCTTCATCTAGAAGTCAAGATAATTTTATCGGATTAATATAGTAGTGACGTATAAGTTTATAACTTTTAAGTTTAGTTTAAAATTTTGCTCTTTCATCAAAATTTTTGAAATTCGGCAAATTTATTAGGGATCCATCGGTGAAGAATATTACGCTTTCCGCAGATCGATTTCGGGAAGGGATTGATGGTCGTTCGAAACAAATCACGGAATGGGTGACGAGTGCAATGGACAAAGCAATGAATTCAGTTCCGAATACTTCCAATAGTACCGACATTGGAAGTTCAGTAATGCCTAATGAAAAGCTGGCAAAACCATCATTAGAAACTTTGGTAAATGATAATGAATTTTACTGTATTTTCGATTTAATTTATAACTTAATGATTTTTTCAGTTGTTTATGTTATTTCATTGGTCAGTATAAAAGAAAAATAATTTTAGAGAGTTCGCCAATTTAATTTATTGCATCGATCTTAAATCTCAACGAATTATTCTGAAGCACATTAATTTTATTATTTCTTTATCCTCCAGATTATTTCCTGAAATTTTATCCTTTTTTTGGAAAAAATTCAGTATGGGAATAATTCTATATTTTTGATTTTTTTTCAAAATATTGTCACGAAGGACAACAAAGATTTATTTATGCCTTTGTTTTGTAGCTAAAATATTCGAAAATTTTTATTACAGATAAATGTGCATCACTCAGAGAAGGGAACACAGGAAAATGATGACAGCATACAGATCATTTCTGAGGTAAAGAAAAAAATGCCAAGTACTACTATTGCTGTCCATCCTAAAACAATACTTAAAAAACGAAAAAAAAGGAAGGAATCAGAAAATTTTAATCAGCAAATGAGGAAAATATCAGATTTCTTTAAAAAACAATGAATTTGATGATTTTCATACTGCCATACTTATGTGGGAAAATTTCTACAAATTGTATTTTAATTTTTTTTACGGTGTTGTACGGTTAATTATCAGAGCCAAATTCTTAGGCTTATGTTTTTTGTTCGATACTTCTAATGATGCGTAGTATGGGTACGGGATTGTATGCTCTGTTTTAATGATTAATTGTATTCTCTGTCTTTCTAATAAAAATTTTTCAGATGATTTTTTAAAAGAATAAGAAGCAAAAGAAACAGAAAAAATCTTTAGTCATTTTTGCTGATTGTTGTTATAACATTATTTCATGGAAGAAGAATGAAATAGTTCTAAAAGTATATTAAAATAAATTCATGAGAATTCATTTGCAAATTATAAGTTTCTACCTTCTGAAATTCGGTGAAAAACCAGCGATATAATAATAATAATAATGTTATATGATTTCTTCTAGCAGTTTGCATTCTGTGAATTCGATATTTTCATTCGATTGCAAACATTTAGAATTAAATTGAAACCCAATCCTTGGAATTTTGAAGGAGTTTCAGATCTTTTTAAAACGCTTATCGTTTCAAAGGAAATGAGAAGGACCTTTAGAAGAAATTACGACACAGAGTAACGCTGATCCTTCGAAAAGGTTGTGCACGGAGTGGGATTCGAACCCACGCATCGATCACGATACCAGAACACTCCTGTTACACATTGTACGCATGTGAAGCATATTACAGCTTGAGTCTGGCGCCTTAGACCACTCGGCCATCCGTGCTACAAATTGGGACTTAGGGTATATTCTTGATAATACTTTAGGATGGATTTAACTTTAAAGTAGAATTGTAGTTCGAAATTTCAGTATAGCTGTTGCAAAAGTTGAAGGTAAAATATATATGTATGTATGGCGGATGAATGAATGAGTGGATGCCGGGATATCTTAAATTTTTGAATAGATATATTACTCATTTAATTTCAACTTTGTTTTGCCAAAATTTTCTATTCAACAAGTAATGAACGAAATGATTTTTACGATTAGTATTATTAATCGTTGCTCGGGTGAGATTTTATCAAAGTATTTAATATCAAAGTTGGTATTTGATATCACAATCATTATCGAACATGCTTAGCGTAACCTTCCATGTACTTTCTTCTTTCTTATCATTCCTGCTATTAAATATTTCATTTCTTAATACTTTCTTTATTTCAATCTTTCAGTACTGTACTATTTAGTGATAAGGATAGATAAAGGGAGAAAAGAGAGGGTAAGAATGGGGAAATAATAAACCGATTTTTTGTCTTCTTATATCACTAGAAAAAATATATGAACTATTAAAAAAAATAATAATAAAGAAGCTGATAACATTATCATTATCGTTATCTTCTGATATTGTTGCTTATATTCATTTGAATACAAAACTTTCCTTTCACTGATAACGATTGTGCGAAAGAGCAAAAGATGAACAAAATGAATGAAATATGAAATATCGTAAAAGAGAAAGTGCTCAAATTTGATATTTATTTTTTTCATATCATTCTTTCCCACTTCATTTATGCACACGCACACATTATGTATACATATATCTTATTACTCAATCGTTAATATTATCAATTTCTTCTTCATTGATCATATCTTCTTCTCTTCATTTGAACCATTGTACTACTACATCATCAATATTTATTCTTACTTTATCAGTAATCATCTAGTTTTGCCTGCAATTTTTGTAGTTGTTTGATGATCAATTAAACTTATATATAAACATTATCATGTCATTATCAGGATGTGGTAGGTATCATGAGTTTCACTAACAATCATTCAGTATGTTATTTATTATTATTATTATTATCACTATTATTATTATTATTCTAGTTATTATTACTATTGTTGTTGTTATTATTGTGCATTAAACTTAAATATTTAAGGGATGAATTTAGATTAAAGAGTTTATCATATTAGGAATAAAAAACGATAACAATTTTTTGGGATTTAAAAGTTAAACTTCGAGAAGGTAAATGAAGATATTGTTGATTGGATGAAAGGAAAACGAAGAAAATATCGTCTAAAGAATATGTTTCGATAAAAAATTAATAAATTTAAATAAAATGATAAATGCAATTTTATTCAAAAATAAAGAACGTTATGCCAAATGATTATTTTTTCAAACTCATCGATTATCCATTATCATTATTTTAACATTTAATCCATAATGAAGCATAAAAAACAATGAGAGAAAAGTGAACAAAAATACTGATAAATTCGGATAGTTGTGATACAGATGCAGAAATATACTCATTAGTCATATATTCTTATTATCATTATTTGTTATTAACACAGATGACACTATCATAGTACTGCTATTATCACTATCATTATATTATGAAGATATTATCATCTATCATCCAAAAGTCTGTGAGTCGTGTAAACTCCTTTTCAATCTTTCTTATCATCCTCCTAAGGAAAATTATTAGATTGATAAATAGGCAAATGTTTTTACCATTTAAAAAAATTTTCATCATTCAAAAAAACTATCTTTTAGTTCGATCAATCAATGTATGTTGATAATTTCAAGTTTTTTTTTTCGTATGGAAACTTTTGCTTTTTTTTTAATTATTTGAATTTTATGTCCATTAATTATCATTTATTGACAGGGCAAATAGATTACTGATTTGATCCATCGATCATTATTACAACAATTCGTTTTTCTGTAGATTCCATTCTTGCAAAGAATTTTTTATTTTAGCTTTAAATAATTTGGTTGCTAAAAATTGTCATAAATATATGATAAGAAAAGATAATTTTACCTGAAGAAAAAGCGATGAAATTTGAGTAATTAAATAAGTATTCTCGATTGGTCAATATTATAATGAAATTGAGATAGAAAAGAAAGAATAATTTCAATTCACTGCTATCATTTTTCATCAGAAACAGAAGTATATCTTAGGAAAAATCATAAAAATTTTTGTGGTTTAAAAAAAAATGATTTCCTGAGGAAAAAAGATTTTTTCAACCATCGCCATATCCGAGATTTCTTCCGTTATTCAGGATAAATCTCTAATTATTCGATGACATCTTGTTAATGTTATGATTTTAAATCTTCAAATCTTTTGATATTATTCTGCATCCGCGATTTTTTAATATAATTGGAATCTATCGATTGGCGTAAATAATATCATATTTCAGAAATAGAATGGATATTTTTCAATTAAATATAAGGATTAATACAAAATAGAATTTTGTTAAATACTGATATGAGACAACTAGAAAACGATTAGTAATTCTAATATTAAATCATTAAGTTTTATTTTAATAAGTTCCAAATTCTGAAAGAAATGAAAATGTAATTTTTGATCTAATGATGATAAAAGTACCTAGCAATGAAGAGTGGCAATCATATTCCAGGATTCATATCACGATTCATACTTATGCTATCTTGCCAAACCTGCTAGATACATCATCTGATATTGGTTTGATTCCTTGTATTTTTATTATTTTAATACATATTCGATTTTTCGATTGTCTTTAAAAATCATTTTCACATTCATTTTAATTTTTCTATTATTAATTTCAAATAAAAATTTGGCATTTTATTTTGTGTTTTTAAATTTGCTTTAAATAAGTAATGTTGAGGATAACAATATAGATATGTAAAGGATATAAATAGAATGGAAAAAAGTTGGAATTCGATGATAAAAATATAAAATTAGAAGAAATAAAATTAGGAAAGTTGGATTAGATAAAGTGAAGAAAGAAATAAACAAATATAACAGAATTTTTCATAGATTTTGATCAAATTTTTTGACTTTTTAAGCATTTTCAAAACGAATTTCTTGTTTCCAAGATCTTAACACTACAACTTGCATATCAGAAACATGTGGAAAACATAATTTTCTGGAATTATCCGAAGAAGTAAATTTTCATTTCAAGGATATATATATATATTAAAAAGATCTATTTTATTCGCTTTTTTTTATAGGGATGAATGCCATTTCATTTCAGATGTTTAAATCCAAGTTTCAAGTTTTTCAACATGTCAAGAAGCGTTTCTACATTTAATCCAGTATATCCAATTTGTTATAATAATTGATCATTTCAAATTTTGATATGATTGTCTCAGTGAACATTTTTGACATGAAAAAGTCATACGAAATCTTGCTTTAATTTGATTTATAATTTAACTGGTTTACTTTAAATTTACAAAAATGTGTAATAATTAAAGCACTTGACGAACATTACATAATTACTTTGTTATTCCTATGACAGCTTGAATGTATGATAACCTATCATCTTTATGATAATGAAATATATTTAAGAAATTTATTTATAGCCTAATTTGTTATACAATAATTCTATTAGAACATTATCATTTGATCACTTTCGATCAATGATATCATTACTGCCACCATCATTAATGATACCATTGTCATTATCATTACTTTTACCATTGTCTTACCGTAATCATTACCATTACCATTATCACTATCATTACTATCACCGACATCAATGTTCAATTTGGTAAGTAAAAAATGATCTTTATCGATAAAACACGTAGATATAATACGCAAACATAATATTCATTTCCGTTATACTTTACGTAATCATTTGTCATTATTTACTTACTGTAATTATTCTGTTCGTCTAAAATATCGTATAGAAGAGGCAAAATAACAAACGGAAAAGCATATCATTTTTCGGTAATCATTAAAATTTAAATTCGAGAATAAAACGAAAGAATTACTTTTAGAACAAGAATATTACGAAAGAGTTCGAGAAGCATTTCTAGCTTTAAATAATAATCACAGGTATCGCGGAGTGACTATATTATTTTTCGTTTCATTTATCTTTTATTTTGAACTTTTCCAATATCTCAACAAAATCATTTACTTATTTCTTTAAGTTTCTATTTTTTAGCCTTGTCTAATTTTATTCATAATTTTGTTTTCATGTAATATGACAGTTTATTAAGTTGAAATTTGAATTCATTGTAACTTTTCCGTGTCGATTTCGCATAAATTTATGCGACAATTTCATTCTTAATGAAAGATCGTTTTTTTCTTTTTTGCATTGTTAAATTTATATAAAATTTAATTTCTGAAAAACAAGAAGGTCTTTCCTATCTTTACAGCGCAACAACCGTTTTACAACCGACAACATCATTGGTATTCAATTATGGTAAATCTAAAATGCACAGTTCTGCTATGCCATCTAAATTAAATGAAAAGTATACAACAACTGGAAAATTTGATATTATAAAAAAAACATTTCAGGTATAATTTAAATTTCTCTTGAAAAATCTTTTTTTTTTCCTTTCGTTCTCGCTTGTTTAAAGAGCAGATAATTATAATAAACAAATAATCTGTAAAATTGAAACTATCTATTATTTAATTAAAAGTTGAAATCTCGGAATTAAAAGTTTTATTGCAAAGCTTTAACTAATGTAGATCATTCCGAATTGAAAGACCTTACTATGTAAATCAATCCGGACTGATCTTAAGAATATCTAATAGGATATTTCATTTTTCGTATATTCCAACTTTCTGCTTAAATGAATTCTTATTATTAAATGGAATTTCAATTTTATATTTCTCAGACAGACAATTCAAGAAGTTGAATTATCTTCCAGGAAAAACAGTACTTCCATACCAACGGCATTCATTCAAAATAGATGATCTACTTGATATTCATGTATACAGTATCACACTTATGATGTTTTTTTATATTTATTTTACATTTCTGATAAATTCTAATACTATTATTTAAATTTTGCTTCAAAATTTTCGAAATTAATTCTTAAAAATAGCGAATGTTTCTATGAAGAATGTGTAGGAAGTTGGAAAATTTCGCGAAAGTACTACTGATAATATGAAATGTCAACAAAATATCGGTAAACAAAATGATACTGATAATCAAAAGGATGAAAAAAGAAGCGATATCTTTTTAAATGGAATTCAATCAATCAAATCATACTATAATGTTTATAAATCGATAAATTAATTGACTAATTTGTTTTTTCATTGAACAAGGAAATAATAAATTTCATGCCACAAAAAATAGAAAATGCAAAAGTATTTGAAAGTTTTAAAAATTAATCAAAAATAAATAAATTATTATTTTTGTCTAACAAAATTAAAAAAAAAATATTTGACAATTTTTTTTTAAATTTATATACTTTTAGAAATTATGCAAAATTTTTCCATTCTAACTGCTATCACATTAATTGAATTATACTTATTTTACATTTCTGATAAATTCTAATACTATTATTTAAATTTTGCTTCAAAATTTTCGAAATTAATTCTTAAAAATAGCGAATGTTTCTATGAACATTATCTAATCAAAATCGCAAAAGAATGGATGTTAGTAATAGCTCAGGAATATAAGTGGATCACTGTTGATATGCAGAATTGTGTTAATATCAAATCATTATCAATGATCGAAAAACGACGATATCAATGTCCGTATTCAACGTGTAATAAATTTTACACAAAAAGTTCACACCTTAAAACTTATATGCGTATGCATACAGGTAATATTAATTAATTCTAACATGTCCATTGTAAGTGAGCATATGAAGAATGAGAAATAATGTTGAATAAAAGCTTGAAATAGGTAAGTGAAATTAAATGATTCCTTTTATAATTTGAATTAATTAATTGATAACAACAAAGTAAGTAAGTTAAATTGCAAATGTCTAAAGTCATTATATTATCATTATTATTATTATTATTATTATTATTATTATTATTATTATTATTATTATTATTATTATTATTATTATTATTATTATTATTATTATTATTATTATTATTATTATTCGAAATTTTAATACTATTGTGTATTAAAATTAACATCGAAATACTTAATTTTGATAGGTAAATTAAATTTTTAATTTAAATTTTCAAAAATTCCGATAATTCCGTAATTAATATCTTTTTTTGCAAAGTTTTGTTAAAACTCGGTGAAAAGCCAATGTCTGCAAATGGAATGGTTGCCAGTGACGTTTTGCTCGATCGGATGAATTAACTCGACATAACCGTAAACATACCGGAGATCGACCATTTCATTGTAATCATTGCTTTCGTACATTCCACGTTCCGATCATTTATCACTACATTTAAAATGTTATTGAAAGAGGGGATAATGATAAATTAAATAAATGCTTTGAAAATTATACAAAAAAAATTTAATCATTGATGATAATGATTAAGTTTTATTATCAACGATTCAATGATATTGGAATTAATGATATTGGAAATTCCTTATTTTATCTATTTATTGTCGATTTCAAAGCTAAGCTCAGGTGGAAAGATTATGCTTCAATTTTTCATTATTTAAACAAAAAGTCATGAACATTTGCTCAATTATTCATATCAGTCCTCCTAAATATACATTTTCAAGAATATTATAATTATCTTCGAGTTCTCAACGACTTTGTTTATATTGTTAATTTTTCTATTTATTTAACAAACGTTTAATCCTTATCTGCTGTCTTATCATTTTAATTTGTAAAACCTTTTCAACCATTAATGACATTCTTGACCTTCTCAATAAATTTGGGACATCACAATTATGACAAAAATAATAATGATGCTTAATATTAATAATAAATGAATCATTTTAGTCCTCTTTCTGTCTTTTCAATACCTATTAGAAGACCGGTAATATTTACGTAATGAAATTTACGTACTTGACCTCGATGTTTTCTCCAAATATATCGATTTCTTTGGATACCTTTTCGACTAATTATTGTTCTCCTCGCTTCAAACAGAACAAAATCGATCAGTATATTGAAATTTTAAAAGAGAGAAAAAGAGCCAGAAGGAAAAGTAACCTCCATCGATGACCCCGTGACACTTGCTGGATAGCCAACGACATTAATAAATACGATAGGTATAGATAAAATTCCAATTGATTTCCCTAATCGAATCAGAAATTCTTTTATCAAGTAGGAAAAAAGCGGAGATGACCCAGTTTTGTTTACTTCATTTTGTCCATGTCGCGTTGCACGACGAATATAATTGCTGATTGCTTCAATGAACGATTACAATAAATTTCAGATAATCTATTTCAGACCTGATAAGACCTCTCATTTCATATAACATATTCGTCCATAACTTTTCATCCTTTCCATCCTTGAAACTTTTAAATATTCTCGAGTACAATAAAAATTAATGAAAGCGAAGGAAGTGCAGAATTTACTATTGCCAAGGTCCGATTGATTAATCTGGATACACAGGATCGCCATTTCTCGACGTGTATATGTGACGAAGAGGAAATTGTTTCTGTTATCACAAAATATAGCAAAAAAGTTATATTTTCACTTCATGAAATCTAAGTTTTTTTAAAATTGTGGCTTGAATAAAATTTAAACATTCCAGTACTACAAATAATTCCGATATGATTTTGATTTGTTTGTCTATGCAAACAGCAATACTTGCCGATGAAACCTGACCTTTCACCTCTCTCGTTGCTAATTATAATTAATAAAACACAAATTTGTTGATTCACCTAACTTTCCATTTGTTCAGATTTCATTGCAATAACCGTCCTCTAAAACTGACATCACTCACTCTCTCCTTCCTTCATCTCTTTTAAATTTCATTTCATTCTCGCATACAATGCTATCATCACTTTATCATTCTATCTTTCTTTTCCAAAGGATTCATCGACATATATCTTTGTCTGTCCATATCCATTTGTATGTATATCTAACTTTTCATCCATATGTATATAACCACCCATCTAGATTTATTTCTATGTATGTCTAACTGTACATTCACACATTTATTTATCCTTATACTCATCCGTATGCTTTATTGTTAACATTTCTTTATATTTGTTTACCATCACGTTCCTATTATATATGTTCCTCCATTTTTACACCTGTATAATACAGATTCGGCAATTTTTTTTTTCGTGGCCGCTTTAACAGTATTTTTATCATTATTCCATTCTTTTCAAAAAATTCCAATGGACCGCGTTTCCAGCGATGATAATAATCTTCGTATAGATAGATGATTACTTCTTGAAGTGACAAACAAATTCAAATTTGTATTTTTAAATATGCGAAGAATTATGTATGCTATATTTATATGATGATAATGATAGCGGTAATATTGACTTAATGATTGAATCAAATTAAAAGATAGAATTGATGAAATGAATAAAATAAGAATGAATTGGTTCAAATCAATTTAGGATTAACATTTGAAAGAGCAAATGTTTGAAAAATTGTGAAGCAAAGATGAGGTGATGATCTCGAGGTACAGATGTGAGAAGTTGAACAATTCTCTTTTAAACATCATCATCCAATCAAGTTCAAATTGTTTAAATTGATTCCCTTAGTCTTATCACATTTTAGCCAGACTATCCATTCTGTTTCGTTCTCCCTGTTGCCAAGATAGCATCGATTGATTGACCTTTGTCTCCTATTCTTGCATTCTATTTCCTTTATGTTGCAAGCTGACAATTGAGGAATGTAAATTAATTAGAAGAAAAATAAAATTAGCAATCAATTTTCTCGGTAACTGGTTTCACTTTTAATTTTAGAAATACAAAAATTTGGAAAATAAAATGGAATTTATCCTTTTGTTTTTTTCTTTCCCTTTCATTTTTTGTGAATAATAAAAATTGGTTGTTAATTTTTCCCAAATAATTTTCCTTTTCTCCTATTCCCGGTCGAATCCCGAGATTTTTTAAATCTTTTCTTAAATTAACTACGATTCCTCAATTTTCTCATTCTCATTCTCGCAAATAAACAGGAAAATAAAAAATAAAAGTTAACTATTTCATCGATTATTTCTGATGTTATTTTGACAATCACTCTTCTGTCTTCAGGAAAGCTTTTTTCCCTCTTTTCTCGACATCGCTCCGTCCACAATTTTATTTTTCCGTACTATCATCAGTTTATTCTCAGTTTGTATATGATTAAGTTTAAATTTTCAGAACAGATAGAGTTAAGCGAAATGCCATAAAATTTATAAAAAATGATTTATCAGAATGATTTATCAAATGTTTGGTTTATCAATATACTACGTACTTTTAATCAAATAATGTGGTTTTAAGTTGATTTATTCTCAAAAAGAATTATTCTCTTTTCTTCCCTTTTTTGACGAATTTTCTTTTTCATTCATTAAAAAGTCATTCTTATTTTGTGAGGAATGATATTCGAATCGATCTATTCAGTATGATTTAGAAATCATTTCAAAATTTTGAAATTCAGTCAAATAAATTTAAGAGAATTTGATAAAACAGAATGATTATATATATTGCCTGCTTTTCTTTTCCAGCTAAAACGAATTGAAAATGTTGGAATTGCTGGATTGATTAATATTTAATTCGAATGTGAACATCTTGCAACGAATGTGAAGTTTCGATTTTTTAATTGAAATTTCCAAAAATTAAAAATCTGAATCAGTAGTTTCAAAAAAAAAATTTGTTCATTTTTATAATTTCCCATATTTTAACTATGAATCATTATCATACATTATTGCTTATCATTGATTTCATCCTAACTCTTATCGATTGATGTTTGGAAATTTGTCGTATCAAAAAAGCAGCACATGATCATTTCATAAATTAAGTGTTATATGTTAACAAACTTCTGTTTCTATTCCAAACAGATCGATTACAGAATTGACATTAATTATTTTATTTTTTTGATCTAATAATTCGGACTTTAATTATTTCGGTTTAAGGCATTGTTTGGAGAACATACTTTAATTAATATTAATCAGTAATATGATTATTGTTTGCTGATTGTAATCATTACATTTGATCTCATTTTCCATTTTTTTTAATTTGTTTATTGATAACAGTATAACACATCTTGTAGTTGTAATTATGATAGGGTAGTAGTTAATAAGGTATCCCTAGTATCATTAGTATCATTAATCAGTGCCTGATCAAATGAGATATATTCGTTCTGGTTGACAGATAATTTTATTATCATCTCTTACTGATTAGTGAAAAAATGGAAAAAAAAATTTACATTTCAGGATGAAAAGTAGTAGTATATGATTGATCTTAGGATGGGAAAAAAGGTGCCATTAATTCTTCAAACACTATTCTTTGATAGAAGAATATCTTTTATCAGCTATGCTTTGTATTCAAAAACAGATAAACTGAATAAATAAATAAGGAAAATCATACTGATATATGTTTGTGAATAAACTTTGATTAAAAATTATTTTTTCATTCATTTGAATATTTTTAATAAAAAACAAAATTATTTTTTTCTATTTACTTATTATAAGATTGAATTTTTGCAGGAAAAAATACGGTCCTTTTGGAAATTCATTTTCATTATGTACAAATTTTCCCAGAATTCATTTCCCATTTCCTAATTTTGAATTAAAAACCAATTCAGTATTTGCAGAAGAGAATATCATCTTTTTTTTAAAAAAAAGATGATCGTTTTGTTGTAGTGATTTAAAAAAAACAAAAAAAATTATATTTTCTCTTTTTCAAAGTTAAAAAAAAAAATTAAATCATATGCAAAATTTGATGTCAAAAATTTTCCATTGTTTTTGATTTCTATTTTATTTTATTTTGCTAATACAAATTTATCAGTTGGTAAATTGAATGAATCATTGATTCTTATCGAACCATTTCTGTTTGTTAGTTGAAATCAATCTATCAGATTAAACGAGTAGCCTAAAGAGTCTATTCAATTTCAGTACGATAACTAATTTCGATTTAATAATCATAAATGTAGAAAAGATATCATTTGACCCCTTTTCTTTAACTTTCGGTAATGATGTTAATGATTAATTAGTTAAGTGAATCAATAGGTAAATAAGAAAATAATCACATAAAGGATGAAGGATAACTTTGATCATTGTCTTATTTACTTACTTACTTATCTTTGGGGCATTCTTACTTTTCCCAATTTTCAGCAATGATCTAAGATAATTGATTAGGTGAATCAAGGTATTTCGAAGAGTTAATTAAGTGAATAAGAAAATAAACAATTTAAAAATAATGGGATAAGCAGGGATGTGTTAAATTAATTTCAGAATAAGCAGATAAATAATATAATAGTTAAGAGTAATTAAGACTAATTAATTCTATCAATAACGTAGTACTGACCGGTTGTGACACCAACTATCTTTTTCTTCGTCATATCGATTTGATTGGTGCAATATTCTGCGCTGCAATCAATAAAAAGCTTTCTGCATATATTCGTATTCCTATACTATTATTTCTTCGCGCTATTAATCTTTTCTCGTTATGTCACAGTTCATAGTTCATCCTTATAAACTCACCTATTTTTGTACTTGTGATTTAACAGAACAGAAATACTGACATTTTAATTTATTATTTGAAAACTTTAAACGTAGATTTCGTACTTATGTATACAGTTACTCTCATGTAAGTATGATTTATTTTTACAGATTTTCCGTAATCGTACGAGACATCAGACGATTATTATATTGCAGGAAATTATGGAAGATGATAGAGAGGAAGAATGCGTTGCAGTAAGTTTGTAAAGTTCATTTCATTTCAGTATTTCAAATTTTTAATTTAATTTTGAATGATTTGAACTAAGAAATACTGGAAAAAATGAAAGTAGTAAAAAATTTCTTTCCTCAAAACTAATTGAAAATCATCGATGTGAAAAGATTAAAATATTTGAAGTGAATTTTGAGTTTTTTTTCAAATTTTTTTTTAAATACAAGTTTGAGTGATTCATTTTATTGGCAGGAAATTGTTGCATAAAATTTCATTTCAGATTAAATTACGTGAAAATGAATTTAATGGTTTAATAGGAAATATCGCAAGCGGAATTATTCGTGACAGAGTTGGTGGTACTGCTGGTAATATTCTTGGTAATCTGGTAGATAGTTTCGGTACCCATGGAGGTATGTTTCTTTCAAAATTATTCTTTTAATGCATAAATATTTACAATCATTTAAATGAATGATGAATCAGCATTAATGGTACTGTTGAAAAATCTACAACTTTATGTGCCATTAAATAAAAAACTGTTCACGGTTTGAAAATACTACTAGCCGTGGATAGTTTATTTTCTTATAGCGATTACCACGAAGTTTAAGTGTAAGGAGATGAATATAAAGCTAATATCTTTTTGCATATTTTGCTTCATGTGAGAATAGAGAATGAAATATTGGAGAGGAAATTCTTAGATTTGTTGAAATATGAATAAATAAATTGTTGAAAGTATCAATATCTGCATAACTTTGATACATGATTTTCAGCTGGATCTGGAAGTAGAGGATACAGTCAAGGGGGTGGGTATGGAGGTGGAGGATATAACCAACATGGCGGATGCGGAGGTGGATATGGAGGTGGATACGGTAGTGGAGGATACAATCAAGGAGATGGCTATGAGGGTGGTTACGGAGCTGGTTACGGAAATGATGGGTATAATCAGGGTGGATATGGCGGAGCAGGATTCGGTAGCGGCTATGCAGGTGGCGCAGATTTTGGAGGAGGATATGACAACCGTGATAGATATGGAAACAGAGAACGTAAGAACAAAAAAAGCGGTGCAATTGGACTAGTTGGGAATTTAATCGGTAATTAATTGTTTCACTATTGAATCTTTGAAATTTAGGAAGTTTGTCTCATTAATTTCACTATTGAATCTTCGAAAAAATTTGTCTCAATATTTGTCAAAAAATTGAAGGTGGAATATTGGGTGGAAGAAATCGTAACGATGATGAAGGGGGTAACGATGGTCACAACGATTATCGAAGTGGTGGCAGAGGTTACGATGATGATTACAATCGAAAAAAACCAGAAAAAATGCGTAAGCCTACTTTTTTTTCCTTTTTTTGGTTACAAATATAACAAGTTCACTAAAAATATTGAAATTTTAGAAAAACTAACTAAAATTAAATATTTCAATTTGCAATTGAATGTTTCATACTGATATGAATTATGTTGTATCAGCAATCATTTTTAAAATAAAATCCTTGAATTCTGCACTTTTCTATTAATGGAAGATTTTTTATATCCGATAATATCTATATTCTTTTTTCCGATTAATTTTATTTATCATCATTAAGTTTTGCCTGAAATGGGTATTATTAAACGATAGAAGGATTTTCTTTATTGCAGAATTTATAGATGTATCGGCTATTTTTAGGCAGTCATAGTTTTAACTATCGTGAATAATATTGTTAAAAAGACCATTTCCTTTTCCAAAAGATGAAATTAATCGATAAGAGAGCAGGAGCATTCTTCCCATATCTTTTCTTTTTTGTTTACCTTTTTTTTTGTCTCTTTTTTTGGTTTTTAATACTTAATTACTCTTTTTCTCTTCATTTATATTGACTATTTTTGTTACAAATAAACAAACTGTTCGTTTTTTTCTTATTGCTTTTCTCTCTCCCAAATAATTTTGTTATATTGTTGTCTTTTGATAATGTTCAAAACAGTATTATTCATTGTTCATTTTTCTTTTCTTTTTTTTTTGCTTTTGCAATGAATGAGGATGAAAACAGCTGTGTGAACAAAAATAATTCAATCAGAAAGCAATATGTATTTGATCTGTTAAACTTATCAGTTGTTTTATTATTAGTATTTTGGCTTCTCCCAACTAATTATCGTTCTTTCCTAAAAGCGTTCTTTTTATCATTTCAAAATTTCATTTTGATTTTTTCTCTCAGTTTTTTAAAAATGTTAATTTTAAATTTCCTACATTTATGATCATTCCTTTCTCACTCATATTTTTTCTGAATTTTTGTAAATGAATGAGTAAAATGATTTAAAATTTTCTAACACTGCGAGTTAAAAGAGGACTTGATGAGAACAGGTGAGAAATCTCATGCCTTTTGTTAATGTAGGCATTTAATATTGTAAATAATTTCGGGCTGATAAAAGCGAATCTTCGGTTATACGATAAAATATATTGTTCATTTCATTTTGCAATAGATTATTAAGGTAGTTGTTAAATCTCATCTTCCACTTTTTTTTAATTCAATATTTTTTCCTTTTTTTCATAATCGGAGTATTTTCTTGAAATCAGTATGATTTCTACTGATCTCAATCTCCTGAAGATTTTTTTTACAAATTGTTAATTTTTCTTTCGTTCCCTTCATAGATGTCTTATCTATTCATCCGTAGATATGCCATCTATCATTCCTAAATTTCCTGATATTAGTCATTTAGGTCATTTATTGATTAGCAATAAATCTCAAATATTTTGATATCATGACCATAGTATTTTGATGATTAGGAAGGATTATCGATAATTTATTGATTGAGGAAAGTTATTTGCAATTTAGAAATAGAACACTGCAAAAATATAACTAAGCTAAATAATATTTTTGCATAATATATGAATGAAATTGGTTGTTTTTTTAATAAATGAATTGTCTTTACTTGATCAATTTTTAACTTTGTATGTTTTCATTTAAAAGTTTTTTTTTTCAATTTTTTAAAATGGCAACAATTTTTGTTCTGACTGGTTATTGACTTTAGATTTTATACTTAATATTGGAGAGACTGAAAAATCGACATATAATTCTGCAAAATAAGTCTCACAGATCTTGCAGATTTTAGTTCTTTCTTTTCCTGAAATTTAACTGAACTCCGTCTTTTCTTTTTTTTTTAAATAAGGTGCTGGAGACCGGAATTTTTTTTTTTTTTTTGTAAATACATATTTTCGAGGTTTTTTGTCTTATTTTTCTGCTTGTTAATGTTATCTATCTGTTTTTGTAGCTAATTAGCAGAGAAAACAACGTAGCTTTAAATTATTTCTCTCTTCATCGCAGTGTTCATTCGATGAATCAAGTATTTCTTATTGTTTGAATGTTTCGCGTGTTATATTCTATCTTTTACCAATATTTTCCCATTACTTAAATTGTCGTAATTCAAGTTTCGATCTGGAAAAACCTTCAGCATTTATTTTTTCCTTTTCATAATTAGGAATATATCTTGGTATTTAGTAAAATTCAATTCAATCGAAATGCCTTCCAAAATATTATCATGCTGTATGGATCCAGAACGTGATCGTTCTGGTGAACATCAAGTAAAATGTTATAAGATTAAAGGTAATTGAAAATTGTTGCCAATTAAAAAAAGGAAATTGAATTTTTCTAAAATCAAAAACCTTCAACTATTAAATTGAAATTTTTGCACAAATTATGCATATGGCAAAAATTTGAAATACTACTAAACTATTTTCATATTTCAGGTGATCAAATTGGTGATATCATTGGAGGTTTCATCTCAGGTCGAGGGGGTGGTGGTGGCAGTAGTTCTCGCGGTAGCGATTCATTTTCGTTATAATAAACGAATTGTCTCTATTCATTCTGTTAAAACTATTCATTCTGTTAAAATTATTTAGTGAAAGTAACCATTGTTTATTTTTACTTAAATTATTTCAGATAGCGCTGGTGGAGTGAATGTTGGTGATATTGCCGGCGTTATTGGTAGCCTAGCTGGACCCGGCAGTAAAGGTGACAAGCTTAGTGGCCTCATCAGCGGTATTGGTGGTCTAATTGGCAAAAAAGGAGGACATTACAGAGACGGAGGTATTTCCTATTATGTCTTTCTATTCAGTTTACTTCAGATTAGTTTGATAGCACAAACTTTAAATTCCACCAAAAATTTGAAACATACATTCCTTATTACTTATGAAATATCAACGGTGAGATTGATTCAAGCTTTTCAAAAATTCTGAAATTTTTAAACTCCATTTTTTTAATATTGAAGTAATGATATAAATGTTCAATCTCAAGCAATGAAATTCTTATTGTTTTAGTCATTTTTATTTAACTGTTATGAATTTCAGGTCCAAATATAAATCCAAATAATTTAAACGGTGGTATGACGGATGTTGTAAGTGGTCTTGTCGGACATTTAGCCCATCGTTACCTTAATGTTGATCCGACTACGGGACGCATTATCGGTGCCATTGCTGGCAATCTTATTTTTAATCTTGGTAAATTATTAAATTATTCAGTCGAAATTTATGCATAATAATCATAATAATCAAAGCTTTGAATTCTCGTTATCATCAATAAATTTTCAATTTCTTTCAGGTGGCAAAGACAACAATCTTGGAGCTGTGGGAAAAATCGTTTTAGACAATATTATTAGCGGTAAATTCAAACGGAAGGTATTTATTAATTTGTTTTTTAGAAACTATAAAATATCAAAAGCATCTCAATTTTTCTTATATTATAAATTTAAATATGAATGAAACTAATTTCTTGTATTGTTCTATTAGTTGCTTATACTAATAGGACAATGGTTAAATATTAAGAAATCAATTTTTATTTCTTTTTTAGTCACAGTTCAAAATGAATAGAAAATTCCTTTTACTGATTTTGTTTGTATAAAAATTTTTCATCTACAGGTTGATCCGTACATACCACCAGAACCGACACGACGTCTGTATCCGCCAGTACCCGATAGAAGATTGGACGAAGCGCTTGATTTCTATGCAGAAAGAGATCGTTGCCTTGCTGTAAGTTTTTTCGCTACAAATTAAATTCTTTTTAATTTGAAAATTTGAAATCTATAAAAAATTTTTTTATAAAATAACAAAAATCTAAAATAGCGAAAATTAATATAAAGCGAAGATAATACAAAAGGGATTTACATTTTATACATCAGTTAAGAAGATTTTTCAGGAACGACAACTTTTTGAAGATCCTCAATTTCCGGCTGACGATAAAAGCTTATTTTTCAGTCGACGTCCACCCAAACAAATCAAATGGAGACGGCCAGGAGTTTGTTCTATGATTTTTTTCCATTACCTCTTATTTTTACTCTTTTCTTTCATTTAATCAGAAAATCATTTTATTATTTTTTAGGAAATATGCGACAGTCCACAGTTACTCTATGAAGGACAATCACGTTTCGACGTAGTACAAGGTGAATTAGGTGACTGTTGGCTTTTAGCCGCTGCTGCGAATCTTACATTGAAGGATGAGCTGTTTTATCGAGTTGTACCACCGGATCAAAGCTTTACCGAAAATTATGCCGGTTTGTTCATTTAATCATCATTAATTCCAAATTTTAGATTCGATTCTCAATTCCTGTATTTTCAAACCAAATTTTTATTTATATACTTTAGTTCAACTTATTATTTCCTTCGAATTTTACTATAATTTTCAAAAATTAAAGGTATATTTCATTTCCAATTCTGGCATTATGGTGTATGGGTTGATGTTGTTATCGATGATCGTTTGCCAACATCTACCAGTGGTGAATTGTTGTTTATGCATTCCAGAGATAACAATGAGTTTTGGAGTGCTCTTTTAGAGAAAGCATATGCAAAGTAAAATTTTTATTTCTATAGCTTAGTTCAGTTTCTTTTTAAAAATATTTAAATTAAACTACCTGTTAATTTATATTTAAAATTATTTTTCAGTAGTGAATGATATGCAGTACAAATGATCTTGTTGAATCTACTGATGTTATCTGAAATTTATTTAAATTTCATGGAAAGGCATTTTAAACTAGAGCATTTGCAAATAGGGAAAATGTTAGATAAAAGCAGCGTAATTTTTATAAATTAACATTAGTTCATTTTAAATTTAACATTTTTTTAATTTTAGACTTCACGGTTCATACGAAGCACTAAAAGGTGGTACAACAAGTGAAGCTTTAGAGGATTTCACTGGTGGTTTGACCGAATTTTTCGATCTCCAGCAACCTCCTAATCATTTGATGGAAATGATGATGAGAGGTTTTGAAATGGGTTCATTATTTGGATGCAGTATAGAAGTAAATTGTTTCGTATAAGTCACATTTTTCGAAAATATTCTGAAAACTTAACCTATTTTATTCTTTTAATGCATTTCTCAGAAATTTAAGTAATAACAAAATTATTATTGTTGGTTGTTAACAGAATTATCATAAAATTTTGAACAGCTATTTTAGACAATTCTTATAATTCAGGAAAGTCTGAATCAGTTTTCTACAATTTCAGGCAGATCCACATGAATGGGAAGCACGGATGCACAATGGCTTAGTCAAAGGTCATGCATATAGTATAACAGGAATGAAAATGGTAAAACATTTCGCATTAGAAAGTTGACCATAATTATTTTGATTAAAATATTTTATTTTAAGGTGAATGGACCACGTGGTCCTATACCATTACTACGTATACGTAATCCATGGGGTAATGAGCAAGAATGGAATGGTGCATGGTCAGATAATTCAACGGAATGGCAATATATTTCCCAGCAACAACGTCATGAGATGGGTTTAGTCTTTGCACATGACGGAGAATTTTGGTTTGTTTCGACGTTTTTATCAGTTTTCAATAATATCAATTTCATGAAATCATATTAAATTCTTAGTTTCTTTGGATGCTTCAATATAATCAATTAAGATTTGTCATTTACAACGAGATAGAGATTTCATTTAATCTAGTTTGACTGCATTTCATAAATATTGAAATAATAAGAATGATCAGATGTATTCATTATGTATTACCAGTGATAGTTCTGTTATCATGACCTATTATAGGTGATCAGTGAAGTTTTTCGGAAGGGTTCAGTCTTCATATCACTCACTTATTCTAATTTATGCATTAATTAGGCTTTTGTAGTTTTATATTTTATAAAAATGGAATATCTCATTTCCATCGCTGAAAATCTAATTTAATATTACAATTTTCCAATTATTTCTTAATTTCGGAAAGTTACTTTTCGTAATAAAAATTATTGCGGATTACTTTACTTAGTTAGACATTTAAATTAATAATTCGATTTCTAGGATGTCATTCAATGATTTCTTACGCAATTTCGAGAAAATGGAAATCTGTAACTTAGGTCCAGAAGTTATGAATGAAGTATGTTTTTTCTTTATTTTTTAGTTTTGTTATAAATATAATTCAAAGACAGCACGGCACTTTTTTTAGATATTGATTTTTAAATAAAAAATGTTTACATATTTACAGGTTTATCAAATGACTGGTGTCCATTCATCACAGAATGCTTGGGCAACATATACTCATAATGGTGCTTGGATTACAAATGAAACAGCTGGAGGATGCCGAAATTACATCCGTATGAATATTTGCTTACCATTATCGTCTTTTTTTTTTAATTTATCTTTTCTCATCGTCTATTACTGATTTCATAAGAACTTACGACAGTTATTAAGCATTCTTGAAGTATTTGCCATAAAAAAAATGTATTGTGTCCAAAATAATTTACTGAAAAATAGCAAATTGGTGTTTTTATTCCATGTGCATCATTTTTAATTATATTTAATACTTTTTTTTAATTTTTGCTTGTTGGATAAAAAGTAGTTAGATGCTTTAGAGACATTTTCGATGAATCCTCAGTATCGTATTCAAGTAACAGATTCGGACCCATATGATGATGATAATTTATGTACAGTAATAATTGCCGTATTACAAAAGTATCGACGTGAAATGAAACATTTGGGTGTGGAAAATGTACCCATAGGATTTGCCGTTTATGATGTAAGATTGTTTTTCCATTTCCTATTCAAGTCAATATTTTATCAATAAAATAGATAACACTTTGAAATTTTATGAAAATTGATGTAAGATCAGGATGCTTGTAGCAGTTGTAATATAAATTAAGAAAACTTATTTGGTTAAGTACTTTTTATATTATAAAATATAGTTTTGAATTTGGAAAATTTAGTTCGAATATTCGCCATTAGCAGTAAACAACAACAAACTTTAAAAAAATGCTAATATATTGAAATTAAATTACGAAGTTAAATTCTTTTTCTACTTGATATATGTTTGCTTGATTACTGAAAAGAAATAATTTTAATTGCATTAATCAAAATTGATTCTTTTTTCAGACTGGAAACATTAGTGGACGTTTGACAAAACAATATTTCCAACAACATAAATCATGCGCTAGAAGTGCTGCTTTTATCAACTTACGAGAAGTGATTAATTATTCTTGAACTATTTTAGTTTAATTATTTAAATAATGATGCCGTTGCAGAAAATTGCTTTTATCATTTCTGCCGTCTCATCTGTCTTTTTTTGATTTAAACTTCTGATTACTTCAGTCTTCAGAATGTCTAATTTAGTCTCCTTACAGATAACAGGTCGTTTTCGCATTCCACCCGGAAATTATGTAATCGTACCATCAACTTTCGAACCAAATGAAGAAGCGGAATTTATGCTTAGAGTTTATACAAATGGTTTCATTGAATCAGAGTAAGTATATACCACTTTTAAATTTTTAAACAATTTAGCAGATCTTCATCTCTGATTTCTCTTCGAAATGAAAAAAATCTTTGATTTAATATGTTTCTTAATTTTTTTAAAATTTTTCTATAAACTGATTTGAGATACATCCATTCGTATCGGCCCATGATATGCAGATAATAACATATCGATTACATCTAAACATTCAAAAGCCTAGAAATTTGAAATTAAAAGTTTAAAATCAAGATTTTTTTCAGACAGCTGTAAATTTCGATCAAAACGCGTGATTAAAATGTTTTTCGCAAAACATTAATTTGCTGAAGTTATTGCTTTGAATTTTTTGATAAAGGATGCATTTTTGATCAATATATTTCATGTCCTCTCGATAAGTGTACTGTTCTATAATCTTTTTCACAATATTAATTTATTGTTTGTTTTTTAATAATGATAATTGTAATATAATACTGATAAATTTTGTGGATAAAATCTTTTGCAATTAATGCAGAAATTTCATCGAAACAATAATTGGTATTTGTCCCGAAAACGGAAAATTATTCTCTTCCTATTTCTGTTTATTTGCTTTCTTATAATTTTAATTATAAAAAAGAATCATACATTATAAGCTTTCATTTTAATTTTTGATCAGTGCTTATGTTTGTTCGAATATATGATAATTTCTACTTGCTTTTAATACATCTGGCTAATTCGGGAACTTTCTATTCAAAGATCTCCCCTTTCCTTTATTTTTACTTTTGTAGATCATTTTTGATTACAGACTTGCTTCTTAGTAATGCATCCAGTTTTCCATAGAATATCACTGATCGGATATAAAAATGTTATTTTGTTCATTATGATTAATGAAATAACATTTTTGTCGGTTTAGATTATTATTTTCGGCCCATCGTGTATTTTACGGAGCTAGCTCGTTGACTTCTGGTTGTCGCTGGTAACTTCGAAAGTGAGATGAGTGAAATGGGTAGTTATCAGGTCTGAAGTGAGTTACCTGAAGTTTATCGTAGTCGTTCATTTACTGTATTGCTTTAAAATTTATGTTTTGCATAATAAAGAATCAGGTCGAGGCCGTAAATTTGAAGCTATGACTAAATTACTTAAGTTGATTGAGTAATTGTAGAAACGTTATATCATTTTATTATTTCAGGCTGTATTGGAAATCGATGAATTTAACTGTGTTACGCAATTATATTCGTCGTGCAACGCGACATGGACAAAATGAAGTAAACAAAACTGGGTCATCTCCGCTTTTTTCCTACTTGATAAAAGAATTTCTGATTCGATTAGGGAAATCAATTGGAATTTTATCTATACCTGTCGTATTTATTGATGTCGTTGGCTATCCAGCAAGTGTCACGGGGTCATCGATGGAGGTTACTTTTCCTTCTGGCTCTTTTTCTCTCTTTTAAAATTTCAATATACTGATCGATTTTGTTCTGTTTTATGCGAAGAGAGCAGTAATTAGGAAGAGAGTAAAAGATATCCAAAGAAATCGATATATTTGGTTTGGAGAAAAGAAAATATCGTGAATGTGTTGTATTTTATACCGAAAAATTTCGTTATATGAATTCCAGGAATGAAAAAGCGAACATAAATTTATATAGGAATAAGAGATGAATAGTACTTTTTTCCCGAAATTTGGCTCATCTTTTCTAAATCTAAATTTCAAAAATTTAAAGATGGTGAATTTTTCCAAGAATACGTCCTTTTCTTACTAAATATTTTTTATATATATAGTTGAAATTTTCTTTGATACTTGAAGATTACGTTATTTTCAGTTTACCATGTTGAGTGTGTCAGTGGTCATTTTGGGTAAAATTGCAATATGGTTGATATTAAGGATTTGTCATAACTGTCTTGTTTAGCCAACATTACATGGTAGTAACGAGAAGTGGTGGAAACGGGATATTGTCTGGTTATCACGGTTTGGTTTGCATAAACCAGAAATCGGACAAATTTACACGTTTATGTATGATTTTTATCCGCTTCGTTACTGAGAACATCAAAGTCATATCATATTCATTCCATTATATTTTGTTTTCTTTTTTATTCCATTTCGAGTTATGATAGATATTTCAACCCCGGGATGTTTTGCTGATATATTATAGACCTCCGAATGATCCAGAAAGTCGTCACATCAAACGTATCACTGCTATAGATGGTGACATAATTAGGTATTACATTTGCTTTGAATATATTGAAAGTTCTACATCAACTCAGATTTAATATTTCCATGATAAATAGTATCTGCGCAGAATATATGATAAACTCTATATTTCTTCGAACTTAGTTTATAAATATCATATTGTCTGGAATTTTTTTGGAATTTAACGTATTCACGTACCTAGTTGTTTTAAATTAGACATGGAGAACATCAAAGTGAAAATGAATATATATTGCATATATATTGCATTATTTACATAAAAATTCGTTTACAATATTTTTGATAAATTTGAATTTTACTTAAAATTCTATGGTTATAGGCCAAAAAGAGGACCGAGTTTCTTGGAAGTACCAACCGGCTGTTATTGGATGGAATCAGATAATCCTAATAATTATTATGATAGTAGATATTATGGACCGGCAAGTTTTGCAACCTTTTGTAATCTTGAGCAATTTCTGATTGATCTTATTCATTCGAATCATAAATTTAATTACATAGCTTGCGTTTACTTCGTTTAAATTTTCTTCTCTCTTAAAAAGGAATCGAAATTTTTGATTTTTATTTAATGGTCCTTAGTAATATCACTAATGGATTTTATAAATAACCGGGAAGCGTTGAAGGTTTCCGGGGGATTATTAACTGCCCGAGCTACTCACATCATTTGGCCACCTCGACGATGGAGTGCTATTAAGGCAGAAGTGTTCGAGCACAGCACTATTCCCGTCTCTAAGCGATATTCATTATTCGGAATAAATTTTCCCTGGTGATTCATGGATGAGCAAATGATATGTATAATAGGTAGCAGTTATAATAGTGATAATATTAATAAAATGCCTGAATAAACTTGAAATTTGTTCAAAATAGCTACAGACTTTTGTATTATCAAAATTCCATGAGTTTTCATTCATTGCTAATTATGAGCACAATTATGCTTAGTAATTTGATGAAAACATCGGCATTCAGAAGAAAACATTCGATGCGAGTGGTCGAACAATTTCATCTAAGTTGCATGTTGACCAGATTTTAATTTTTCGCATTATAAATAAGTTAAATTACTTGAGTGCCCGGAATGATGGTATTCCAAAAATATTTTCACGCTAACAAATGTTACGCTAATTTGTATCAATCTGGTACCAGCAGAATACGTCATTCTGCCCTTCTTATTTTGTTTCAGCATGAACAATAAATTATTAGCACGTTCTTTTATTTCTTATCTTGCTGAAGCAACTACAAAATATAGACAAAAATTTACAACATGTACAACAATTTCAGAATAGCAACAACCAGTAGCTAATTATGTTACCTAAACGGGTCAATGAGCTTTAGACATATTTTCAATCATTTCCATGCTGTTATAATTATTTTATATAGTGAAATTTGCAAATTCTAAATGCCTAAAATGTAAGGCTGCAGTTTATGCAGGAGCTATATGCAATGGGTAACTATTATTTTCACTTAAAGTGCCTAAATGAACAAAATTAAATAAAGATTGTATAAATTAAACGAGAAATTTAAGCCTTTTCTAATTATGCACCAGTGAAATAAGTCTGGGGTATGTTGCGGATAAAGTACAATTATTATAATAATACTGTACAGGTGTAAAACCATCTGTCAACAAAGACATGAATGAGAAATAAAAGCGAGATTTAAAAGTTCGTTTAGCATATAAACAGCAATACATAATTGGAAATTGGTTTAATGGAACTTCGTGCTGCACTCCGTTTTATGGCGGACATTGAAAAATTCCAATTTCTCAACGAAGTCAATATTGTTATCTGTAAAACACAGAAAGCCATAGGTATAACATTTCATAATGTTATCATAAAAGATATCACTTTTCGAACAGAAACTCCTGAGACTATATTTTAAATCGTAATGAATCAACTGAAATTAATTTTTCTTTCTGAAAACACTCTGAGAAATATTGGAAATGTATTTTCTAATTTTTAAAAATTTTATAAATCTTACTGAACAAATGTTAACGAAATTTCGAAACTAAAAAAAAATTCGTTTTCGTCACATAAACACATATTAAGCCCTGAAACTATTCATTGAGAATATTTCATTTCCAAAAAACGGAAAATACTTGTAAATGACGAATGTTTTATATTCAGAGTAATCCAAAATTCTGTTTAGGAATTTTGGATTAATCTGGATACAAAAGAAAAAAAATCCAAATTCTCCTAAGCTTCCATATCGAGAAACCATTTTTTCTAAATTTCTGTTAAGATTCCATATCAAGAAGCCATTCTTTCGTTAACGCCAAGGAATTTGCTGCATTGATTTTCTGCTGCCTAGCATGGAGCTCGAATTCTTTTAACCTGAAAATGTAATAAATATAGGAAAATTAACTATAACCACCAACAACGTTACATAAATTTAAAATAGTAATTCCACTAAAAAAAACCTTGTTTTAATATAGAAAATAAGAAAATTCAACACCTTACATTATATTATGTTACAATAATATAAATCATTTCAGCATATGTGCAAAATTTTATGAAATACAATTAGAAATTGAGAGCATACAGCGACGAAAATTGATCTGTGACCACCGAGTTCGATACAACACTCTTTGAATCACCATTTGCTATCTGAGCAGCTTCCAGACGGAACTAAAATGATTCTCAAGATTAAAAAAAAATTCTTCCAGAAGTTATAATTTCAGTTCTATTATTTTTTTCAAAAATTTCTAGTTCTGGAATCAAAAAGGATTAATGAAAAAAAAATGAAATTTTCCAGCAGAAATTTTTTCGAAGCTTTCAAAATCTCTTCCTTATTGATGTAACTATTCAATTAAAGATGGGGAGTAATGAACAATTACCTCATTGGTTTGCTCAGTAATAGTAATCAATTGAAGAGTTTCCTCTAGCTGTTTTTTCGTTTTGAAAAGTTTATGAGATAAATCAAACATATCTCTGAAAAAAGAGTTAATCTAATTGTTAACAGAATGATTAAAAACTGGAAATATGAGACTTTCACATTATGCAAATGTAGATCAATATTCAATATTTGAACCATTGAATGATTCGTTTATCAAATGAATTTTTTTTTTTGAGTAAAAGGTAAACAAAAAATGCAAACAGTACAAAATATCTTGATATCTTTGATTATAAAATCTTTATTAGAATAAACTGAATAAGGGATATTGCTTTACATGATACTGACTTTAGCAGAAAGGGATATTGCTTTACATGATATTGACTTTAGCAGAAATTAACTACTGAAAAGTCTGAATTTATAAATCCGAATACAATTTTTTAGAAAAATTTTACGAATTATGAAACTTGATTATAGAAAAACAGAATGAAAGAAGATAAAGCTTACCTAGCTATCATTTGCAGTGGTTCCATAAAGATATCACGAACCTCCTTCAATTTCTCATCATAATTTCTTACTGCTTTTTCATAAGAATTCAACAAATATTTCCTGAAATGCATGCAATTTTCTTTAACAAAACAAATGATGAAGGTGAAAAGATGTTGCTTTCACTCGTCTTTCTTGTTAGTTGGTAGCGAGATGAAATACCATGAAATTTTTTTCTCAAAAAAAAAAAAAAAAAAAAGAATTTCATACTCGTGATGTTTAAGGTTAAAATCCAGAAAGCAAAACCGATAAAAATATTATGAGCGAAAAGTGTATAAATAAAAAAATCATGATGGTAAAAAGATGAAATGCTTGAAATCACTACATTACTTGGTACTTAAGGTAATTTAGTATATAAAGAAGGAAGAAACTTACCTATCGGTCTCCATTAGTAAAATGTTTTCTGAAGCATGGTTACATGGTGAACAGGTTCGCAACTTCTGGAGGTAAAAAAAAGCTTTTAGAACATCTTATAACAAAAAATAATAAATAAATAAAATAAGCATTCAACTAATATTTTAAAAACTACATGCGACGTAAAAATCACTGCAAATATAATGTGACGAGAAATTAAATATAATACGATCCGATTTAATACACAAACAGAAGCAAGTATACATACATACATACTCATCATATAAATAATTATTTAACAGCGATAAACACACCACAACTGCTTCAAGTTCAACTTTCAATGATGGTTCTTTCGCGATGCGTTTCGATTCAACAACAGCGATACGCAGATCAATTTGTTGCAACATATTACATATCCATTTCACTGCTTCTGCAAGATGTCTTCAAGAAAACTAAACAACTTTTCGTCATATCCAAGAAATAGACGCAATAAGATCTTTTCCAATTTTTAGCTGTTGTTAGTATAATAATAACTCGCGTGATTCTAATGCAGAGTGGATTTAACTGATTTATATAGATTTAATCCGCTTAAAACTCATGTTTCCCAGCAAAATTCATATTTGATTTGAGCAGCTACTTATAACTGAAATGTTCATTTCGCTAATAATTAAATTGAAAACAAATAATTATCATGCTTTGGCCAGGAAGATTGTAAACACGAAATGGTTTAAAATGTGATCTCTTAGCGACAAAGCCGCGTATTATGTTAGGTAATTGGTCACGCAGCATGAAAAAGTGCGCCATGCTGAACTGCGTAATAATCATGATAAACATAGACATTATTTATAATATATTTTATTACAAATACTATAATTATTTCAAACACGTTGCCTTAAAATGAATCAACAAAAAAAAGCGACGCACCTCCTATAAAGTTCAACTCTCGAACAACAGAATGGGCGTTATTTTCAACCGCTCGACGTTCCTCAATTGTTTCCTTGCTCAACGCAATTGCTTTTGAGAGTAAACCTAACTGTTTTGCTAAACGGCTCGCAAAACCGCAATCATGTGTTAGAATCTGAGCTTCTCTCAATAATTTGGCATACACTGCACGCAAAATTCGAGTAACATCCAATGCTGTATCCTGTAATTTATATGTTTGTCGTTCCACGTTTAACGTATTCGCAGCTGTAAGTTTCATCTCGTGCAAAGTTGGTTCATGATTACATTGCGGAAACGGTGAATGAGCTGAAAATGTTTCAATCGGTCATAAATATGTCAATTACGTTCATCCATTATTCCGTGAATGATTTCGCATTATATACTGAGCCAAATTTCTCAAGATATCCGGAAATTGCTTTCCTCAATGTTAATTAATCAGTTACTAGCAAGAGATAAAATATCCACAGCAAAAATAGGTATGGAAAGGGTGAAAATGGATATGAACTGACTTGAAGCAGCAAAACATATATCGAGCCCTCCGAAATAAGCATCGGTAGAATACATGCAAAATGCACAGATTGATATGAATCCAAACTTCAAAAATATAATAAATTAGATCAGAATATGAAATACAAGAAGAAGAATATCTCACCGACTAGATCTGGTAATTCGATAGGTAAAGTATAACTTTCATTATACTGCAATCCCATTATAATAATATCAGAAGAGCAGTCGATCAAGCTTATAGGGAATGGAGATGACTTATAGACAATCGCAGAACCAGCTGGAAGTGTTAGCAAACAAATCAGATCATATGTTGGCATATCAGCCTTCACATATGCATCAAAATAGGACCTGAAAAAATAAAAGGATAATATCATTTTGAGGTACAGAAAGACTACAAAGAGAATTTTTTATTTTAAAATCTAGGTAATTCTTCAGTTCGAATCTTCAAAAAAATATTTTAGAAGTATCCAAATCTCCCTACCTCTCGAAATGATCAACAGATGAAGTGTCAAAGTATTCTTCCAAACACATTATATTCATCTTGAAAACTCGCATTCGTTTCAAATTTAACATTTCTTTGCACATTTCATCAAATTTGTTGAATGTTAAACGAGTTGCTTCACGTCTATCGAAAAGATGTCGAATAAATTCAGTGAGAATTCGACGGAAAGTCCTTAAAAATTATTTATTTAGTTTGTCTTAACAATAATTGAAATTCTTATATCTCGAAAAAAAAAAGATGTAGTAACCATAAGCAAATAATTTTTTAGAATCTAAAATATTTTTTCTAATTGTTAGATGAATATCTTCTAATCAATTTCAGTCCTTTTTTCTCATTACCTAAGTAAATGACTTCTAATATTTTTATAATTACCTCGCATTTTCTCAACAAAAATCGGACTCTAAAAAAATTCATTATATTTATAAAAGATATAAAGAAAAAGTAAGCTCACTTCGGATACAAACAACGTCCATTCGGAAATTCTTTTTGCCATAAAAATTGACCTGTTTCATCAACCCGACCAAATATAGCGTCCGATGGTCGATTAGTCATCATATTATACATCCCAAGCGTATCTGCCGGTCCTAACTAACAAGCAGATTGCACAAATGAGAATTGTAATCTAATTTTGAATTCTATTCCTGAATTTTAATGGATACTTTCGATAAGATTAAAATAACCGTAAAAGAACTCGAAAAAAAGTTAACTGAAAAACCTTATTTTATATCTAACTTAATTGACAAATTTTAATCATATACTTGTATTTTTACTCTATGCTACAACATACTTCAAGCTCACCTTTCGCTGGTACAAAAGGTAAAATACCCGTTGCACATTCGAAAAGCGTACAACCTACGGACCACAGATCACATTCATCTTTCGTATATGACAAGGCTGTTGTTGTCGGCTAAATTGGCTGTCGAATATTCATTCTGCGAAATGAAACATATTAAAACAGATCCGGTACAGTAACAAAATATTTGGTCTTATATTTGAAGGATATTGAAAACAATAATTCAAGCACTGTTTCAACATATGACTAAAAATTTTGACAAAAAATTGAGTAAATGAAATATAATATTTCTTTAGTTTTTTAAAGAAGATGAATGAATCCCTCACACCAGTATTACAAAATTTGTTTCATACAAGCAGTTAATATACGTAATAAGAAATGAAAAATTGACTGTAACTCACAAGATAACCCAATGTACCACAAATGGAATGCAACGGTTGAAAGTTATCAGTAAGAAATCTTGAACCACCGAAATCACATAATTTGAAGATCATCCTGAGAAGGAAAGAAAAGCAGAAAAATGTTGTATATGACAAAATATGAAGACGAATTTAAGTGTTTGGTTAAAATTGAAATATCTTTTTTCTCAGCATTCTTTTAAATAAATAAAGAATTTACCTCCCAGATTTATTGAAAATTAATAAGTTTTCCGGTTTTACATCTCGATGTGCAATCTTACGTGAGTTCAAATATGACAATCCTTTTTCTGAAAAAAATCATCAAAAATCATCAAAAAAATCATCAAATCACCAAATTTGAAAAAAATCATCAAACTTAAGTTTGAAAGCTAGTATAGGAAAAATATGCATTTTTGATAAATCTCTATTTGCAAAAATAAAATGGTATTAAACAGAAGAAAATATTAAGTACAATAATCTAAAACAATGTTATATGAAGCAAATAAAAGCGAAGAACAATCAGTTATAAACAGGCACAACAGACTGAATCAAAACAAACAAATATGAGAGAATGTAAATGCAAGATGTAATGTAAAATGAAACAAACATAATAAACTGAAATTGGAAGAAAATAAGGTAGAAGTACGAGGCAAAGTAAATTAGAGTGACTAAAAAATGTGACAAGAATACCAAGATGATCGATCAGTTGTAAAAGAATTTGATACGGTAGGCCAAACATATTTTCTAATTTCTTCAGTTCATCTCGTACACTTCCATCAGCCAATTCCATGATTAGAACCATTTGTTGAGGTTCATTCATACCCTAAAAAATTCTAAACGTGATAAAACTCATTCCGAAATCATTAAACATGACAAAACGAAGAAAAAATATATTCAAAAGATTTAAGCAAGATTCTCTTTATTTTAACTGGAAAAACAAGTAATATCAAAAATTCACTTATCATTTAAACATTAATTGCTAGGTAAAAAGACAATGCATAAAAAATCTACTCTTATTTGATTTACTGGGATTTTTAAGTAATTTTATGTAATAGTTTGAATAATTAATACCATATTTCAGGACGAAAATTACCTTCTGGCCAACTGTATCAGAAGCAATAAATTTAACAACGTATGGAGAATCCATCTGTTGTAAAATTTCAATTTCACGGACATGTTGTTGATTGTTGACTTTATTACAGGTTTTGATTGCTACAAATTCACCTGTTTCCTGATTTCGTCCTTTGTGAACCTGTCATTCAAAAAAATTTTTATGTCGGAGAAGAACAGAAGTAATAAGCAAGCAATTTTGAACAAACAGTTGAAATGAAATGGAATGGATAAACTGTTAACATCATCAGATCATTTCTAAGTACTAAGTATGTCATCCTATGCATTCCAAAATGATTTCAAAAAGAAGGAAAAAAAAGAATGACAAAAATTCCCTCAGGTCACATATATATAATGCTTGTCTAACAATTAATTCTATATTCCTAATTTTAAAATTTTAACTTAAAAATTCACTTTTCCAAATGCTCCATTTCCAATCAAATCAATGCTACGTTGATGCCAGAAAAATTTATTTGCATATTCCATTCCCTCCGAAACTCCATCCATTCAGTTTGTCTGTAAGCTAATTTTTTTTTCATTCTCTTCTGCTTTAGAAGTTTGCTTTTCTAAAATATTTAATTTCCGTGTTTGCATCACAACTATTAAGGGACATTCGGAAAAGACAAAAATCTCATCCTCACAACAAATTTTTCACATAATTCTTCGGCAAGTCCCAAATCGGTATAAATCTTGACAGTGAAATTACTTTAACTCATGAATAAACAAATATAAGTTTTAAAAAAGTTGAAATTTACAGCAATACAGTGAAAAAAACAAGACACCCCAAAATATATGTTATCAATAACTGATCAGCGAATTAATCAATCATACGAAAAGATGTGCAGATTGAATGAGTGTATGAAAAATGTTTCTTCGATCAATTTTTTCCCTGTTTACAATCATAAATTAAAAGAAAAAAAATTGAAAAATGAAAGAAATTGAAGCAATAACTATTCGACCAAAAACCATTCGACTCAGTTATTGCTCAAGACAGCACCACGAAATGAAGAATTAATAATCAGCAAATAATAAATGTTGAATTAATTAATCAATAATTGATTAGACAAATAAATTAACAATTACAAGATATTACATACTGATAATTAATAATGATATAGAGAAGTAGCAATAATAATTAATAGGGATCACGAAATGAGAACTTACAAATAATGTCTGATGCGAGATGCTATCATACGAACTCTTACGTCCTTATTTTGGGTTTCATGTACGAAAGTAATTAAAAATTATATCGAAAACATGGATACCCTCTCTTATTTTTAATTGCATTTCCATCCTTCCTGTTCCACCGCTGGTTTTATTTGAACTCACCCATTCTACGTTTTAGAAGAAACGTCGAACAATGAAAGACCGTTATATCGTAATAAATCTGACCATATGAATAATATCGGTAACGAAATTTGAAATTAGAAATTTGAAAAATCGGATAATATTCCATGAAATAATTAAATTGTTCAAGATATCTCCCCATTAACGAATTTAATATAAACGATGAAAAAACCAACTTATCAATCACTTGCTACTTACTCTAATCACTTTCTTATATGCAGTGCTCTATAATGTTTCGCTTTACCTGGCTCAAAAATCGGTTTATCAGTTAAAATCTTATCACTAACTTTTCAGATAGATGCTATCCTATACACATCAGATTAGAAGTGGAATGATAAGGAGAGGATGGATGAGTGTTGGAGTAATAAAAGCTGATAGTTAAAATAACAGAGTGATATGACGACATCACACATACTCGATGACTCATCGATATGTAGGAATGAACAAATGAGGACGACATATGTTCTGCTACCGCGAATAACTATCAACCTCCTCAAACCAAATCCTATTTCATGTCTCATTCATTGAGAACCGCTAATTTAAATCCATTTAAATTACCTAAAAATCGATGACTCACCTTGTATTGCAACAAAACTATCATTTAGGTAGTGGGATTTCTGGGCTTTATTGATCTTGCAAACGACAGATTCCCGAGAATAAAGATCTTTTCTGGACTTCGATCTCGATCTCAAACAAATAAAACACACATATGGGAAAAAGTACTACTTTCTTAATGACTTTATTAAAACGGAATAGTGCAAAGAATTGATTGATTGATTGATGGAATATTTCTTTGATCGGAAGAGAGAATGAAAAGAAAGGAAACAATTAAAATGAATTGTTAAAAATCGATCAACATCTCAATCACCGAATATACTATGTAAATAAAAGAGATTGAGGATGCTACCAAATGATTAACCACGAATGACCTCTAGTTCTACGAATTTACAGCCCTCTTATAATTTCTAAGTCTGTCAATTTATTGATCTGGAATGACTTCTATTCAAAAATATATCTACATAGACCAAAAAATAAGGCGTTAAAAAATGAGAACTAAAAATCGATCAGTAAATCGAATTTGATCTGATTTTTATAGTTGATTTATGAAAGAAGAAATATAAATATGAATTTAATAATTTAAATTCAATAATTTATCATCTTCTCTCATGTTTAGAAATATGAGAAATATTGCGAAGAAGTATGTTTTATGAGTAGATCGGTCGAATCATCATCTATCTTTTATTTTTTTTTTAACTTACACTTTATCTATGAAACACTTTACAGTAGTAATTCGATGATTTATTCGAATTTTAAATATTTACGATTTTTAATACTTCTTAACAATTCTTAATTTTAAGACAAATTCAATTAAAAATCACTGATTGGTATGAAAAAAATAAGAAAAGTTATATATTTCGGTGGTAAGTTTTAATTTTTATTTTCGCTCAGTTCGCATAATAAATTTTTCAATTTACAATTTTTAATATTTCTTTTATGTTTCAAAAAAATTTATGAATTTTATAATAAAAAATAAGTAACATTTTCTTCACTTTTTTTTGCTTAAAATCTAAATTTCCAAAAAATTTAAATTTTAAAATTTAAACTTCATTTTGTATAGTATATTATTTATGATAAGCTTATATATCAATAGAAGTTAATGTTAGAATCAATAAGATGAAAGATAAAAATTGGTTTTTGTATATTTATCAAAATTTATTGAAATATTTTTTCCAACAGACTTTCAAAATTTCATAATTTAAATAGGTTACTGAGAAAGAGCTTTAAAAATTTTATGTTTTAAATTTTTAATTTTCAGTTTTATTAATTTTTTCAAATTTTCACAATTCAGAAATTCTTAATGTTTCATATTTTTGCAATAAGTAAATTTGAATTTTGTCCAATTTATCAGTTAAAATTTTTTCTTGATAAGTTGGAATTTAGAAGTTTCAATGATTTCAATTTAAAAAATTATGGAAAGGAAATGCTTATCATATATTTCAGTTTGATGGATTTTTCGATATCTTCTCAAGTGCGAACAAATTGACTTAAATAAAGAATATTCGGACAAGTCATAATTTGGAGTTAATTTAGACCAGTTGAATCATTATTTAAGAATTGCCATAGAAAATAAATCGAGATAATTATAATTTAATTTAATATATTCTTTATCGATTTTTATTTCGAAACTAATAGATATAAAAAATGCATTCAGCAAGATTCACTTTATAATTTAGGATTTTTCATTTTCCGATGCTATTTTAGTTTAAGATTTCATTCAAATTCCCCAATTTTGTTTACTAATTCAAGTTTATAATTCAAGTTGATTTTACTTAATTTCATTTCAAATCTCAACATTTTTGGATATCTTCCCATTAAAATGTTGTAAAATAAATACTGTATTTGTAAAATACTGTATGTTGTAATTGTAGCGATATGCAAGGTGCAATGTTACGATAGAAATAGTTGACAATGATCGAACTGAATGAATCGATTATATCGATCATTATTCCAATCGATTTTTTCTTTAATTGATAGCGTTAAATAATAATACTTAAGTAATAATTATAGCGCTTTATTGTTCGTCTATTGCAATATAACAATCCTCTTTCCTTCATCTTATTTAGTTAAATTTGGTATCATTAATTAGTAAGAAGTGCTGCTACCAGTAGTGGTAAAATATTACTGTTAATTTTTGAAATGAATAAATCAAAATTTAAATTAATATAATAGTACTACTATAATTGTTAGGACACGACGAAGTGAAGAATATTTAATTCATACATTAAAAGTTTATTAAAACTGATAAATTTGAAATTTACTCGTTTTAAGATTTTCAAATTATAAAAAAAATTATTTAAACTACTTGGATTTATGTGAGCTAAATTATTTAAATTAAATTGTTCCTTCAATTTTTTTTTTCCTTTCGTTGAAGAAATGCTATTTTCTATTCTTTTATTATTTCTGTTTTCTTAAACACATTTATTCATTATTAATAAAAAATATACTGACAAAACAAAGAGAAATATATTTTGAGGTGGGAATGACGAATATTCAACATTTCTTGAATTTCGCTGAGCATTAAATATAAAATGTATTCGAAAAGAAAGTTGTCAATTAGGAAGTCGTAAAATTTTTGCTCAACTTTTTATTTGTTGATTCTTGAAGTTTGCTGTGTTATGCAAGATATTTCCATCGAATATCAATAAAATCGTTAGATAAAAACTTTAAAGTTCATCAAATTCAACTTTTCAATCAATCAATTCTTTGCTTCTCATTTCTTCTTCTTCGATATTTCAGTGACTTTACAGAATGATATATTATTTCAATTATGAGCTTTTACGATCATCATTAATGCAAAATATTCATTTTTCAAATTTCTTCAATAAATCGACTGATTTGAAAAAATAAATTGTAAGAAATTCTGAAAAAAATCTTCCATCGATAAAATATATCCAATGTGTTTATTTAGAAATTAATTAAATAATTTAACAGTTAAGCTAAGAATTGAAGTATTGTTTATCTTTTCTAATATATTATTATTGAATATTTCAATGTCCCATTGTTCTATCAATTTTTTGATTTCTCATATATAAGCAAGTATTGAATAATGAAAAAATTCAAAAGATTTAACATCGTTTGCGAAAAAAACTTATGATAATTTAGATCAGTCAATAACATAATATACAAATAATAATATGCAAATAATATACATCCGAAAATGCATCCATGCATCCTAGATATTTCAAAAAGGTTGTATGAGAGGAAAAAAAATGATTACTAAGTTTTGTTAGAATTATGCAATTCAATAAATCTAATAGAAATATTTTATAGCTTAAATTTTTTTCCAAATTTCTGTACGTTTCATATTTTAAAAATTTATTCTAAAAATTTCGAATGAAAATTCGAACTTTTGAATATATTACAAATGAGCTTTATTTCATCTTATGATTATAATTTATGAATACAAGGGGGAAGTTATGGCCTAATCAAAAGATTGAAAATGCGATATAACTTTTTCGCAAATATGCAATGATATATCGAGAAATTGTATAGAATTTTGCAACGAAGATTAAATATTAGATCTTGACATAATGCATTCCTTGAAATAATTACTTAGGTAATTCATAAATTTGCTTGAAACAGATTTCTTATATTAATCGTAAAATCAAAATTTTAACTTTTAAAAATTTGAATTTAATTCATAAATTGAAACAATCACATTGATAAGCATGCTGCAAGATAAGAAAATATAGAATAAAATAATAGGATATTAATATTTAAATAAAAAATTAATGATACGTATAAGGTTCAAGGATTATATGAGTAAGTTTTTCTATCAAAAACAAAAAGCTTCAAAAATCTTCAAAATTAAAATTAATCTATCCACATACCATCAACAACATTACGTTATCGATGTCATGAAAAATAAAAAGCTGTCACCATTTATTTACTTTTTATTGTTATCCTTTATCAGTGGATAGATTGAATTCGATAGTAATGTGAAATGATAAAGTAACGTAATTAATTTATCAAAAGAATGAAAATTCGTGCAAATTAAACAGTGAATAATTAATTTAAAAAAATTTCAATGATTGATCGATGAGATTATTTAATTAAATATTTCGTATTTGATTATTTAATTAAATATTTTGTATTACTTCGCAGATGTTCAATCAATGAGATTATTTAATTAAATATTTTGTGTTACTTCTCGAAATTTTCATTGTAAATAAGAAAATGAAAAACTGAAAAAAGCAAGAAGAAAAGAAAAAAAGGACGAGAAGACGAAGTTTCTTTTTTCTGAAAAGGTCAAATCACACAAATACTACGATTGTTTGTCATATTTAAAGAATGCGAAATATATATAAAAAAATGTTAAACTTCTAAAATATCAATCGTTTTATAAATTGTTAATAATTCTAATGATTTTTTTCTATTAATACTTTTGTTTATTTCCTTCAAAAAAATTTCAATTAATTCAATTCTGATTATTTCTAATTATTTCTAACGTTGCTTTATTTTGGATAATTTTTTCACTTTCAAACATATCAATTGGCTAAGAAATAAAATTTACATTTATTGTAATGATTGTGAAAGAATGTATAAAAAATAATTTGTCAACTGTCCAATAGAATTTGGCCCACTATACTGCGAGTGCTTAGCAAAGAAAAACTTGTTGATAATTTTAATTTAGTATACATATAAATTCATACTAATGAATTATCATGTAATTAATAAACCCTCTAATGAGTCATAATTCAAAATAGATCTTTTTCTATTAAGATTATTTCTTTTAATTATTTATTTTATACTTCACTAAGAGAGAAATAATCTTAATAGAAAAAGATTCAAAATAAAATTTTCAACTGAAATTTTATGAATCTCCTAATTGAAATTTTTTTGAATTACAGGAATTTTAAAAAATCTGAAAGTTATAAAATGTGCAGTTTTTGTTTTTTAAAAAAGTGTATAAATTTCAGTCCAAATAAATGAACAAATAAGCAGTAATGAAATAAAAAAAATCACCAAACGAACAGATAAACTATCCAACTTGAGAACACGTACTTTCTACCACATAAAATCATCGTGAGACTATTATTTTCATTAATATCTGCATGAATAGGCCGTGAGGTAGTATAATTTCTTGTCCAGTCTTGGTTTTTAGTTTCTCATCCATTCGACGTTACTGTGCATGTATAATGCGTTAGTTTACTGATTTTTCTTTGTCCAGTCTTATGAGTTATTAATTGACAGTGAGAATGACAGAATAATTATAAAAATATATGTATATTCAGTGGCAAAATTTTATATTTAAGGATTTTTACTTGTAATTTGCATGAATTCCAAGATTTTAGATTTTAGAAAATATCTTTGTATTTATTCCTTCAGGACCTTAATCCATTTTCCAAAATATCCGATATGCGGCTGTCAAGTAGTTTTAGCTATATCTGGATAATTTAACTTATATATTTTTGAAAATTAAATAATTTTATATCAGGAACATTTGTACTGAACGTGGTGTGATGAACAGGTGAGATGTCTTTATTGAGATGATAAATGATCATACCAACATGCATAATGTTTTATCGTGTATGCTGTCATTGTTTCTTGCATTATTTTAAAATTGGTGGATGCCAAGTCTATGTTTCATTTTTTTTTAACTGATTTTTAGTAGTGATAAAGCTAAGAATTATTACATTCATCAATAAGTTGTTACTGTTTTCCAGAATTCTAGTGATTATTAGCACTAGTTTTATTAAGATCGAAATTTGATACGATTCTGAATGATAAATAGTTCTTATGTTACTACTGTCATAAACATATAAATTTTTTTCCAGATTATGTCGTTTTATATTCAGTTTTCGAAGCGGCTTGCACCTTGGCCGTGGTACTGTAGTGTACGTTGTGGATCATCCACTACACCCGCACCGGGCCGGATATATACACAGAGGCAATTATTTGAAGTAAAAAGAGCTCAAATGATGGTATTTTATTGTTTGTTTGTTTAATTACAACTTTATAAGTAATCTATTCTGGTATGATAATAATGTCTAGTCCGTGAAGGCTTATTAACTTTAGTAATTAGGATTTTTCTGCGTTACAAACATCATAGTTGAATTGCGTATGGATTTTTTCGCGGATTAAAGCTCTAGTTTCATTTTTTTTTCGCTGTTATTATTGGGAAAATTTAAAATATTACGATTATGGTTTTAAAACTGGAGGAAATTGTAAAATTGAATTTGAATTATCAGTTCGGATTAATATTGCTACTTAAGGCGAAGAATCCTGAAAAATATGCGTTAGCATCGGATTTCTTAGCACATCGGGCTGATCGTCCTAAAAATTACAAACCAGAAGCACCCACAGGTTGTTTTCTATCATTTTGAATAAATTATTTATCGGAATACTAATAGTTATCTAAAATAAGTAATGACTTGAATAGTACGATGACATATAAAGAAACTTGCTAAATACTGGTTTGAACTATTCAACTCGAATAGTAAACTCTCTCTACGTTCGTTCATTTTTTTTGACATTAGTTTTTAAATTTGAGAGTTAATTCATTTATGTGATTTTCAGGTCGAATTATCACTCCTTCTCCACAGGAGAAAAGGCTTCTAGTTCTAACCGGAATGTACAAACGAGAGTCGGATATTCCTGAATTTATCAGGTGACAAAAAGTTCTACTTTTTACTTTCCTTAATATTTTCGAAACAAAGAAAGAATAATTTAAAGAGGTTTTATAGGATGAATCCATATAAGGCTAGGCAAAAAAGTTTTCAAAATAGCATTAACATTATTTTTCATTGGAAGAAATTTTCATAAAAATTTTTTTGTGTTAAGTGATCTAATCAATTTTCTGTTTCCTTATTTTTATATGGCACTTTAGCGGTCTATAATTTGTTTTAAGTTCTTTTTGCGTATTTCAGTGAAGTGCGTATTGCAATGATGAAGGAACGTTTGAATTTTATGTATCAATTTTCTATGTGGTAACATTTGTCATCGCCTTTTTCGTAACAATAAAGGCAATGTATCGCACAATGACTATAGCAGTGGGCGACTGAAATATTTTTAAAATCCTATCAATGGATCGATAATATTTATAGTACTTTCGTAGAAATTCTTGCTTCATGTGGAATTTTTTTGATCTATCGCGCAGACTTAAAAAAGTAGCTCAATAAAATTTCACTTACGTCGGATTTTATGTTTTTTTTTTCATTAGCTGCCTAGACTTTCCAAATAGTTTTTCATAATTACCAGAAATTAAATCTGCATTGTTGCTTAAATTATATCTATATTTAGTGATAGATTAATATTACATACATTAATCTTTACTCCCGTTTTCAGTCATTTTCAATACATAACATTAAAGTGTGGTTGTTCCTGTATCTCTTGATATTACTTAATTTGATTGGAAGATATTTCATTTACTTTTGGTTCTTGCATAAATTTCAAGCGGATTAGTATTCTTCCAAAGTTTTCAGTAAAAATTTCTGGATGTGATATGCATTTATCAAATTTTGTCGTAACATTTTCAGTTTTAATTGCCAGTTATTGATGGCAAAGATCTAATGATGCAGTTATATTCCAATATATATATATATATATATATACTGTATTTATGTGTAAATCAGATCTTATAAATATAGATAAATTTGCACAGTTTCCAAGATTTACTAAACTTACACTTTTTCTTCATTGATAAATTTTTAAGCTATTTTTCTGTTTATCATACTCGATAGTGCTAAGTTAGTGGTGACCTTGAAATCTGAATGAGTATTAACAGTTTTTGGTTTCATTTGTAACTAACTCTCTTCTTGATATAAATCTTATGAGGACAACGGTAATGTGAATATTCTCGGCGTCATTCAGCAGATTCGTTCATGCTTATTCTCACATTTTTGCTTTGCGAGCTTTGTATGTGTGCGATATTTCAGAACAAAATGTAAAAAATTTTTTTTAATTTGCTCACAAAATAAAGTCTGATTGAAATCATTTTACTTATTAAATTTATTGGCAATATATTAAATTTAATATTTCTTAATGAAAAGTTCTAGTCATTGCATTTCATTTAATTGGATAATCTTACTGGCAATAAACGAGATTCTTTTTTTGACAACTTGAAAGCTGGATTTGGAGTTCTGACAAGCCTATAACTAGTGTCATATTATCTGTTTTACACTGTAGTGAAAATCTTAATTAATTTTGAAACTGTCAATAAGTCGATGACACTAGAAAATGAATTAGGATGAAATTTATCATCGATTATAAATACTGTGCGAATTCTGCATATTTGGAGATTGCTAATATTCTTGTTGAGGAATAATGGCAGTTTTCAGGACGCAATTTTAATCAGATTCTGGATTTGCAAGAGGAAGAATGAATAAAAAAAAAACAGGTTTAATATTCTGAATTAGAAAGGCGTGGGATTTTGAAATCCATGAAGCCGAGAATGGGAATAGTAAATTGCAGGATTTTGGTGATTTAAGTACTGTTTAGAGGTAAAGTTTTGATCTACGGTGTATGTACACGATTTTTTAAAAATGCTAAAGTAATTGATGCTTAATATTTTATACTCGATCGATTCAGGTAATTAGAGGAATTCCTAAAGTTTACCGTTGGTATGTCTTTTCTTTTATCAGTTTATCATTATCGGAAATTACAAATTTCATCAGTGTGTGAAATTTTTGAAATCCTCTTTTAGAAAATCAAACTTTCACTTTTTTAAAATTATTCCTTCGAAAGTTTTTTTTGAGATAAATTATTTCTCGAAAAATGCATAAAATAAAAATATAAGAGTTCGAATGCTAATATTCCTTTTTTTTCTTTCTAAAGAAATTACGAATATTTTTTACCTTTATTTATCCTTTTTTTATCATTATATCTTTCCTGATTGATCATTTAAAAAAAATTGCTTACATTTTTTCCATGCATGAATTCATTTCATCTTATCAATAATAAATTGAAAAGATATACTTTCAATTATGCAACAATTTACCATATTTATGATATCAATTTTCAAATAATATTCGCTCATCCCATTATTTTATTTCCTTTACAATTTAAAAAGTGTGATCTCTTTTTATGATTAAAAGTTGATAATACTGAGATTTAAAATAAGACAATAAAAGTGTCAGTGATCATCATAAGTAATAATTAATTATCCATTGAAGGGGAAATGTGTTTGTGATAAAATTATGCTGAATTTTCGTGTGAAATTAACGAATCAATTGATATACAATGAAGATTTTGATGATATTATATTTCAGGCAAATTTTCAACAATTTTTTTGATATTATGCTAAAATTTATTTAAAAAAATCGGTTAAATTCGACCATTAAATGACTAAAGAATTCGAAGATTAGATTGATTTAAACTACGAATTTATCAGGTCGAAGTTTGCATATAATTGCATGATCGTTGTGACCGTTCAATAATATTTAAGATTAATTGGTAATAATAAAATTAATTTTAGTGAAATATAGAAGTAATTGAAGAATTGAGTGATGTATATATCATACTGGAGAGAGAGTAAAAGCCATTAAGCATTTATTTTTATAATATAAAAAAAGGAAAGAATAATTTTGTTTTGTATCTTTAAATTCTACATTTTTAATATAATTCCATAAAATATTCCATTGGTACTATCACAATTATCAAAGACAATGATTAAAAATAATTTAAATAGCTGATATAAAAGTTCATTGATATATAAAAGTTATTTCTATGGCAAATGATCAAATGATTACAAAAACTTTGAAAAATATAAGAAAATTTTGATTCTAAATTTTTAATTGAAATGAAATTAATTGTTTAGATGATCCATTAAAAGAAAACAAATCAGTTTATTATGAATTGAAAAAAAAAATTAGAAAAAATTATTGGGAAAGAATACTGTATTTAGAAAATAAAATAAGAACTGGATAACTTTCTCCTATTATTATTTATTTAGTATTATTATTAAATTATTATATATCCTTTTTTAAATTAAATTTTTTTCCTATTGAAAAAAAAAACCAATCAAATGAGATGCTTATGGTTTCGTTTCAATTCCACAGTTACCGTTCCGCTATAAGAAAAGAAAATAAGTATTTGTTTCTAAAATTTGATTCAGTGCTTAATCATAAAAGTATGAATGCCCTCAGGTAATTAAAAAAGTTTTATTTATTAAAATGAAATAGTAGGGAATGTGAAAAGTTCAATTTAAAAAGAAAAATGGCAACGACTGATTTTTGACTAAACTTTTAATTGAGTAAATTAAAAAAAAAAAACAAAACGAGAAAAATGAACAAGTTTATGAGAAGAAATAATTTATTTATTTATATCAAAAAAAAGTGAGATGGTAGGTTGCATTTATTGATGGTATAAAATGACAATACTGTATCACAACAATCTAATTTATTACTTATCAAACAAATAATGTTTTAATGAAAATTGTAAACATATTAATTAAGACTAATTACAGGAAATAATCAATTATTAAACTTTATTTTAAAATATTTTTCTTATTAAATTACTGTGATATATGTATAGATGCAAGTTGTCGGGACAATAAACGATTTTAAAAGTTATATTGTAAATCAATTTTTAATCATATCAATATATCAAGAAAGGTATTTAAAAAAAAAAATTATCCGAATTTCTTTACCTCTTTCATATGAAGAAATAATGATTGATGATTTCTAGGTAATCTGACATTAATAATTTAATTTTCTTGATTTTTTTAATTCGAAAAATTAAAAAACATAGAACGCACTAATCTTGTAGGTAGATTTCCTGAAATTTCTCAAATAATATTTTGCTTTGAACATAGCTTATCAGTAAGATAAAAATTACCATTTTTATTTTCATGGCAACATTTAAAATGGCGATGTTAATGAAAAAATTAAATTTTCATTTGAAATAAACATCTCGGTGAAAACATTATATGAAAGACAATATAATTTTAAAATATCTCTTTTATGAATCAAAAATTTTGAATAATTTTTTTTTTAATGGAAAATGTAATTCAAGTAAAACACATAAACTGTTCGAAATTTTTTTAAAAATTTGCGAATTATTTCAAAAATTATAAATCAAATATTAAAATTAAAAAAGTGAAAATAAATGATTTTTTTTGCCACTAAAATTTTTGGTAATTTTCATTTTATTTTCAATTCCAAAAAATCATTATATATGAATTTCAAAATTGCTCAAATTAGTTAAAACACTACATCCCATGCCTTTCTGACCGCACAATGTGGTGCTAATTTAAATTATTAATCATATCCGCAATTAAATTCAGTAATTAAATTAAAATTTATAATGTATCGCATGAAATCTATAAAGCACCGTGAAAAGATATATAGATACGGGCAAGGAAAAATACAACCATTGGCAAGGAAAAATACAACCATATAATTATTTGTGTAACAATCCTGCAATTTTAAGTAAAATTTAGTGACAGTTAAGCTGGCAAATTATAAATAAATTTTTTTTTCATGAAATGGAAAAAAAATTGTTTTTTCAAATTAAATATCAGAATTTTAAACAAATTAGTTCAAATTTGAAACAAATTAATTCAAAATTAAAACAAATTAATTCAAAATTTAAGCAAATTAATTCGAAATTGAAATAAATTAATTCAAAATTGAAACAAATTAATTCAAAATTGAAACAAATTATTTCAAAATGTTTGCAAAAAAGTAAAGTATTTTAATATGCTTAACTGCAGTAATAATCAATGGAACAATTTCAAATATAAAAATTTAAAATAAAACTTCTTCTGTATTGAACTATTATTTTTCGTCTTTTCTGCTCTCGATCTTTTTGTATTTCCTTCCATCTTTTACTTTTGAACTTTTTGTATGGACTTTTAATGAAAATATTTTTCATTCTTAATTCTTTGGCACTATTCTTTTTCTTTCATCTTATTTACTATAATTATTTCTATTTTACTTTTCATCTTTTCTTTCTCTTTTTTTCCATTGTTTTCCTATGTTAGCAAATTTTTTTTTTTTTTACTATACAACAATTATATTAAACTCCGATGAAATTTATTATAATTTCAACGAGGTTAGGAAAGAACAGGATTTTTTCCAGACACTTTAGAAAAGTATGACAAATTTTAAATATATTCAGTGCATATACAAAAACATGTATACATAGCGGTATATAAAAGGAAATTCGAGAATCATTATTATCATTGCTACACTTTTTAGCAATCGAGAAATTATCAATGTTCTGGTTATTCGGTAATTGTTAATTTGCTAATTATTCTCTTGAGGGAAACTTTTCTGATTTAATGCGTTATTACCTATTGCAATTTTTCAACTTTTTTTTGAATTAATTAAATTAAAAAGGGAAGAAAAAATCAAAAAGGAAAGAAAAAATATTTTAATTTTACTGAAACATTTCAGTCAAATTAGATTTGAATAAATATTAATATAAAACGATGAGTTTATTAAAAAGAGTGTTAATACTGAAAATTGTTTTAAATTTTATTTTTTTTAAAATTTTTCTAGAAAAATTAAGAAAATTTTGGCATATGTTAAATATTAGAATGTGTCATTTTACAGTATTACTCAATAATATTCTATTTTGATTACATTGGAGTTAATGTAAGGTTAACATGAAATGATAAAATTATTAGAATTCGAAACATTCGGTACATTCAACTTATTCGGGAATTATAACATTTTCATTTCTTATTCAACCAGTTAATATTATATTATTATGATCTCAATTTTTAAATTTCCATTCTATTTGAATAGAAAACTGTTACAACAATTTGTAAATGTATACTGTCATAAAGACTACTTTTGCTTGGCTCATAATCTCATTTCTTAATTTCAAAAATGATGAAAAAAATGCTTCTTTTAATCATTTAGGATAATAGATAAAAAAGCTTTGTTATGATGTATGAAAATTATTAATTAGTTATTTACAGCTATCTAATTAATAAGTTTCAGAATCAAGAATTTTACAATAAAATACTAACTTTCAAAATTTTAATATTAGTAATTTTAACAAGCATAATATTATTGAATTATTAAGATGATCTTTTAATGAAATTGTGAATTTTTCAGAAAAATGCGAAATGAAAAATAATCATGAATTTCACTTTTAGAATTAAGTGACAAAAGATTTCTCATAATTACGCCATTTTTTTAATATTACTGTAGAATGTACTAGAAAATTTTCTTTAAATAATGATCATTTTCAAATTATCAACTGCTATACATTTTCGATTTTCAATACTATTTAGTTCTTGAAAATTTTCAAAATTTTACACATTTTTATCAAATTCATTATGATTAGGTTTATCAGTAACTATCATCGGTAACTATTGATATTTCAAATTTCTCGATTAAAATTTTGCTTTTTCCATTTATTTATTGGTCTTTTATTGCTTAATTAGACCTTTGCTTGTTTTAAATTTAGTTCTTTTTTTATTTTTTACTTTTTTTTTGTGCAGTACTTATTGATTTTCATCGTGTTCCTTTTTATTTTTCTGAATATTATTTGCAAAAACGATACTGAATACTAACTGTTCTATCTTAGTACAGCCTACGAAATTTTATAATTATTTTTCATGCCCGTAATTCCTTGAAAAAAAACTGAAATAATTCCCGAGAAACCAACTGATGACTCAGCTAATATTATGCCTGCTAGAGTCATTGGTACCAAAGTCAGGGGAGAAAATACAACTTGGTATTTTATTATAAGAATCCTGATTCCAAACCTGTTAGACGGAAAGCTACTAATACAAGTACATAATTTTCAAATTTTAGATCACAATGTGGTTTCTGGTTCTATTTATTCTTGTAACATCCATTGTCGAATATATTTTTGGCCAAACTCAAATTAGCGGAACATCAAGAAACTGCGATCAGGCACCGACACCAGCAATTCGCTCGATATGCTTAAATGTAAATTACTTCAACAAGATTACGGCAGTATGATAGTACCAAATTTTATTAGTCTTATCTTCAAAAATTTCGCGATTAGATTTTTCAACTTCAAATAATTAATTGAAAACTAAAAAAAGATACCAGTTAATTTTTTAGCTTCAAAAAATGGCAAACACTTCAAGACAAGATTTCGAGCGACAATCTAGAATCAGAATTCAGCCTCCTGGTATCCCGGAACATTTGAGACCTGGTGAGATAATTCCAGGTTCAAGAGGTCAAGTTGCAAGTAACCCATACGACTGCATGACACTTACCTGCATTTGTCCATATTTCAAGGTAAATTTCTCATCAGAGTTACAATAGCTTATAAATTTCGAATAATTTTTCAGATTCAAAAAATTCTTAACTTGAAAGTAAAATTTAGCTCGAATATTATTCATATTATTTTCAAATTTAAATGAACTCAAAATTTTCTATAGGGTGGTATCAGTCCACAAAATCAATGTGTACTACGGAACGGTCAAATTATAACGATGGCATACCGTAAAGAATATCGAATGCTTACAGAAGATGAGCGATTACGGTATCATAATGCTCTTAACGTATTGAAACGAAGCGGAGAGTACGATCGACTTGGCCGGCAACATCAATTAGTTTGTGCCCTTCTTTTAAATAAAGATTATTTAAAACTTGAAGATGAAGAAATAAAGAAGATATTAGAAGAGTGAGCAAAGGAAAGACTAATTCAAATTTCATTAAAATTTTTTGAAATTAGTACCAAAATATGCAAAATGGAAATCAGCACTAAAAGCATTACTCACAAGAAAAGCAATTAGATAAAGTTGAATCATTTCTTAACATATATAATATTGTTTAAAACTGTATATATATGTTAATGATTCGATATCTAAGGTTGCGGGAAGAGGTGGTGCGCATTCTGGACCTGGTTTTCTACCTTGGCATCGAGAATTTATCAAAAGGTATTTTCTTGATTTGTTTATTTTTCTTAAAAAAAAATTCAATTACCATTAAATTTTATATTGAATATTTGTAAAACGAATGATAGTTAGCAATACCATCGATTTGTGAAAGTTTCACTGTTTAAACAAGCTATTTAATTTTTTTTCATTTAATAAAACTTGATATTTTCTTGTTATCAGTTAGCTATTTTTTTTTGAACAATTTTTAGCATTCTAAATGAAATGATCAAATCATTCAAATGAATTCTGTTTAGATTCGAAATTGCACTTCGTCTTATTGATCCATCAGTTTCCGTACCATATTGGGATTCTATTCTGGAGAGTTATTTGCCGAATCCACGTGATTCCATTTTCTTTAGTCCAATTTTCATGGGTGAAACTGATTTCTTCGGTAATGTCATCAATGGTCCATTTGCATATTGGAGTACAATTGACGGACGAAATGCTATACGAAGGTTAGTAATTAAAGCTAATAAAGTAAGCAAAAAATTAATTAATTGCCAAAAATTTTTACAATATTTTACTTTATTTTAATAAGGCATTCCTTAGTATATTTTTTAAATAAAAATTTTGAGACGTCTAATTCGAGAGTTTAATCCATGTGTATATTAGCATGTATATATTAACATGCCATCAGCATGTCAAACTAATAATTCGAATAATAACATAATAAAACAATTTCTATTTAATCTTTGAAATCTTTTTCTTTTTTAGAACTCTTGGCCAAGAAGGACAACTTTTCACGGAATGGAGTTTAGAACAAGTAATGCGGCAAAATTCAATCCAAAATATTTTAGCATATACTGCACCAATGCAAGGTTTCAGATTCCTCAATTTCGATATTTTAAAAAAGGAATTAAATTGAAAGTAGCAAAAACAACTTATTAAATAATATTACAATGATATTTTGATTTTTAATAATTCTACCACTACGATTCAATTTTTTTTCTTTTTTATTCAGGATGTCCATATCCGGTAAATTTCGGCGCATTAGAATATTCACATTCTAATGTCCATCTTTGGGTCGGTGGTCATATGAAGCCACCAGAACAATCAACCAGTGATCCGATATTCTATTCTCATCATGCATTTGTTGATTTTATTTGGGAACTTTGGCGACAAAATGTTCAACCAGCATGGGCTCGTGAAACAGTTCATTTTTATTTATTGATAAAATATTAGCATGATTCTGCTATGATAATGATAATAATAACAATATATTATGACTTAATTTTATTATTATTATTATTTATGGTGATAATGTTTTTGAAATTCAGATAAAATTTTTAATTTTATAAAAAATATTTTTTTCTTAGAAAAAGGAAAAGTGACTGATTTTTTTTTAGGCTTATGCTCCAGACATAGCAGCATGTACTGATCCACAACATTTTAGTTATTCATTAATGCGGCCATTTTTCACACTTTATAATCGAGATGGTATGAAATATGGCAATATTTATTATTGTTTATGTTAATAAATTTAATGATAACTTAATAGAGAATAATCTTTTTCGGAAAAACTCGTTTAGACAAATGATATTTCGAGAAATGGAAGTCTTGACAAGTTTCAGAAAAAACAATTCAAAATGCATTTCAAGAAATTTAACATAATTACTTGTCAATTATCTGATAGAAATGAGAAATGTCATTGGAAAACGAAATGATCTGTCTGATGGAATCATACGATAACATGCTTACATCAAAGAACCGGCTTAGATAAATAAATAGTATTTGAAAAAAGGGAAAGTTTTGATCGCTTTTATAATGCTAACATAGGCGGAACAGTTTTTAAATAATTTCAATCTAACTTAGCATATTATTTGTCAAAATGACTGATGATGGAAATGAATGATGTAATTATGGAATGAGAAGAACAGAATGTCTGACGGAATCGTAGGAGAAAGAGATGCTTATATGAAAAAAACTTGCTTAGATAATAACAGTAGCATTTTAGAGAAAGGGAAAGTTTTAACAGCTTTCAGCAGGTTCTGCAGAAGAAACTTTTTTCATGCTAAAATGATCAACAAAAGGATAAAAAATATTAAATGATTGGCAGTATTATGATGGATAGTTTTGAATGGCATATATGTAATATACATTAAAAATTAAAAGAAAATACAATCAAATAAATTCAAATATCAAATTTGAAAGATTTTTAAGGAATTTTTTCGAGTGCAAAACTTCAATATTACAAAATAAATTTCACTTATTTAATGTAATCAAACATTATTGAAGAAAATTGTACGAAATCGACATGCTTATGGGTTGATATTTAAAAAAAAAAAACAAAAGAACAAGATAGTTTCGAAAAATGAGAATATAAACTTCCTATTGCAACATTTTTCCAAAATTTATTCATTTTATAAAACGTGGAAATTATTTCAGGTTTATCGAACATGTATACAAGTCAAATGTATCGATTTTCGCCACGTCCTGGTTGCAGCGCTGAAATGCCAACTTGCGGTTCGCCATATTTATTTTGTGATACCCGCGGTTTTCCTCATTGTGTTTCTAAAATTAAATTAGGTGGCCTATGTATCGGCTTTGAACATTTTGATGCTTGCTTCAATGGAGTTTGCCAAATGGGACGATGTAGACCTGGTCCAACACCAGCGGTAAATTATTTTATTTGTAAACAAATTTATTTATTTATTTATCTGCATTGGATTTCAATTTCTCACTTGAAAACTCGAAACTTTAGAAATTCAAAATCTTTTTTTTGGAATAAAAGTTTGGGAAAAAATGACATCGTAGAAGATGATAGAAATTTAACATATTCCAGAAGAAAAGAATGACATTAAGACGACAATCTTTTTTTTAAGCTGTAAATAGAGTATATTTTTGGCACATTTCCAGCCTTTTGTACCAGAAACACAACTCTCACAAATGCAACAAACGCAAATTTTGCAAACACAAATTCAATTTGTGGATTGTTTCAATCGACATGCATGTTGTGAAACTTGGGCAAATATAGGTGAATGTCGTCGAAATGGCAATTATATGAGAGAGTACTGTCAAGCTGCATGTCATGTTTGCACACCTAAATTTAATACTAGCAACGGTATGTCTCGATAATTATGCAAATCATTACAACAATTATCTATGATATTATTATGATGTAAGACAGCGGCGATAATATTGTTAAATTATTTACTATTTTTCTTTTCTTTTTCAAAGATTATTTTTAAGACAATAAATATTGCAACAATCGATTATGTAAATATAAAAATTTCGTATTTAAATAATTGTTTTTTTTTTTTTTATTTATGTTCGCTTTATTTAAGTGAAATGAATATATTTCAGAATGTGCTGATCGTCATATTTCCTGTGGACAATGGAGTAATATTGGTCAATGTCGGGGAGATTCGGATCAATTTATGGAAGAAAATTGTCGTCAATCATGTCATTTTTGTGCTATTCCCAAAAATACTTCATGTCCACTTCCAACAGTGGTTGGTTCTTTCTTCCTTTAAAAAAAAAAAAAAACAATGAAGGAATGTTCAACTTTATTCATTTCAATTAGTTAAATATATTTTTATAAAATATTACAAATCTCTGAGCGATTATCCCTCCATAAGAAGGTAAACATTTTAAAAAATCTTGTAATGCCGCACCATCATAGTATTTTTTTTTTTTGAAAATAGTATTTTAATAATTAATAATCTATTTTCAAACGTAGCACAGTTCTTCTATGGTTATGATAATGGTATTTACAATGAAATCCTTTAGTTTATATTTCAGACTAGTTCAAGATCTCGATCTCGAACTTCCTTAACTAATTCACGTTCAAGACTAATGACACTTGAACTTAATAATAACTCATTACAATTTCAACGTCGACATGCTTTAACAATAATGCCACCTCCTTGATTTCAAAGAAAACTAAGTTAACTATTTAACAATATAAAAAGAAAAGTTTTCATTGAAAGTAAGTCTTAAAAATAGTTGAGTATTGAACAGTTCCATTAAAAAATTTAATAATTTAAAATTTGCATAGATTTTCAGAAAATATTTTTAAAAACAAACAAATATTTAATCAAAATTTATTCTCATTCAGTTATTTATTGTCAAAATGTTTCTATTCGAATGAATTATTTATTCAATTTCTGCATTATTAATTATCACTTCCCTATCTTATTTTATTTATAGAAAGTCTTACCTCATTTTGTTTATGTTTTAAATTTAATTTAAATTAATTGATATGAAAAGAATTAAATTCTTTTTTGTTTACTGAGTTTTGAGTAATTGTTACACAATTTTACAACTTATCACTGCTATATTTATTATGTCGTGTTTCATTTCATTGTTTCATCATTTGGGATTAATTATTTAAATAATAAGTATTTAAGTGTACATGTCGCTGTATTTATGTTATGTTTATAATTATTGTATTTGATTTATTCACAAATCCAAAATTAATTTTCGTAATTTGTTTAAATGTTTCTCAAAAAACAAAAAAAATTTGTGATATCACATTTTGTTATTATTAGCATTTGGCTTCTTTTTTCAAAATCGATGATGTTTGCATTATTTATTGATCGTTTTGAAATTTGCTAAACCCAATTTTTGCAATAATTAAATTAATAAAAATTTCATTATTAAAATCAAGAATTTCAACGAAAAATTTTTGCAGTATTTATTGGAAAAAATTTTATTATACAATCATGTCTTTCCTTATATATTATTATTGTCACTTTTAAACTTAATTGCAATATTACACTTAAGTTTTGCTCTTTTTGCAACACAACGTTAAAATTAAAATTATAAAAATTTTTATCATTTTTCATTCAATCATTGATTGCTGGTATCTTTTTCTTACTCCCGAAAAAGATATAAATTTTATTTAGTAACATATGAAATTTCATACATATCTAATATAATTTATTGCTCAAGCAAGTTAAAGTAGAATTCCCATTAAAATATTGAAATTGCAATTGACTGGTATTAAATTAAGCTCTGAATTTATTTTAGACAGTAATTAAAATTAATTTTTTATTTGTTGGTGCTTTTATTCTTATTATTGCCAATTTTAAAAGACAAACTACAAGGTGCAAAATATATGAAATGAAAACAAGTTTTTAATTTATATAAAATGAGCGGTGAAAATGATACATGTCTCGTAGACATTTGTTTTGAAAAAAAAATGAGAAATTTTTTAAATCGTGAGTTTCCGCTCAGATTTTTTCTTGAACAAATAATGATGAAACTGAAAAATGAAAAATATGAAAATTTCATTGTCATAATTAATATTTAATAATCCATATGGGTAGATATTTTAGATAACAATAATCATTGAATTGTTTTTGCTTATTTAAAAAGTTAATAATTATTTGGAACAAAATTTTCTTATTTTACCGAAATTCCATAATCCGTTAAGGTAAAACAGAAAGAATTTTTCGAAAATGATATCATATCATTCGGAAATGAAGCAAAAGATATTTTTAATCAATTTGGAACGTATTGAAAATCTTGGCGAAATATCATTTGACAATAATAAATATTATTGAAATATCTAATGGCAAAAAACATTTCTGATCAAATAACTTATTAAACTTCCCAAATATTTCGAGAATTTATTTTATCAGTTTATCATTTGAGAAAAAAGAAAAGAAATAATGGCATTAAATTTGCAATTTAGAATACATACAAAGATATTGATAAATTAAAAAACAGTTTCTCGCATAATCATTGAAACAATAGAAATATGATTTATGAATTTTTTTTTTTGAAAAAATAGGAAAAAATTTTTTGAATCTTGAAATATAAATGTTTGATAATGTCTATTTGATAAGAAATAAATTAAAATAATAATGATAGTGATAATGTTAATAATGATAAAATGAGAAAAATTTGAAATAGCAAACATTCATATTATCATAAATTTCAAATAAATTTCTGAGGAAATGACAAAAATTTGAAGAAAAAATGTGTAATAAATTTTAGCTAAAAATGTCTAATTTTAATTTTGAGTTGAAGAAAAAAAGAAGCAAAAAGCGAAGGAATTTCATTGAAGTGTGACAATTTTATAATACTTGCAGGAATATTTCTTTTTTTATTACTCAAGAATGGGAAAAAATAATAAAATTTAGAGATAGCATACGTTAAATTAAAATTTCTTTCATCATCAATTAAAAAAGTTTATATTAAGTGTTATATAGTAAATGTTGAAGGAAAAAAGTGAAAGTTTTGCATTAAATAAAAGTGCAGAAGAGTGAATTAAATATTAAAAAAGAGAAAGGAAAGAAAAAAATTTATTGTAAGATGGATGATTTTGATTTAAGACCAATTTTCAAATTTATATAACAGGTTTGTACCATCTTTTTAATTTCATCTTTTCATTACAACAACCAAGTTTTCAACTTCATATACTATACTACCTTTTGATGTAAAATTTGGAGAAAAGTTGTAAGAAATTATTACGCAATTGTTACAGTTAATTTATATTTTAATATATTTAAATTGAAATTGAAATATTTATCGTTTTTGAACATTTTGTTTACTTTAAATTTGTTAAATTTCATTTATTCTTATGAAATTGTAAGAGAAATGAAACAAATATAAATGAAAATGATAATATCGTTATGATACTGATAACTGATTTTTAATCAATTTAGCATAGACAGATAGAATAGAAAAAGTATTTTGGAAAGTGAAATAGAAGAGGGAAAAAGAAAGAAGTAGAAATTAAACATTTAAACATTTTTCGGTCGGCTTCTAATTTCTCCTCTTGTTTTTTTTCATTTTTTTTAAAATAAGCATAATGACAATTAAATTTATTTCCCAAAACAAGAAGGTCATTGATAGGTTAAATTTTAAAAATGCTATGGGGCGGAGTTGAAAATTAAATTCTGGAAAAATTAAATTGTATAAAAGAAGCATTTCGTTCATTAATGACATTTCCGCTTTTCTTCTGGAAATTTTATCAGTTTTCTCTAAATATTTCGTCCAGTACTGATAATCGTATTTTTCTATGTACTTCTTTTTCATTCATTATCGTTTTTTTTTTATTCAGGATGATTGTAATTTTATCTGAAATTGTTATAACACGCATAAGTACAGAAATACAGCTATTAATCAAATGCAACATTTCATCCAATATAATTTCTAAAATCTTATAATGTTTTAAAATAGCATTATTGATTGACTGCTATAAATTGAAAAATACAATTCATTAAAAAAACAAGACGATATTTTAATATTAGCTATGGTATTGATTTTATCATATAGGATTTTTAATAATTGTAAATGATTAAATTATTCATAAGAAATAACGTTTTATCATCGTGAAATCAATTCGTCATTTATTATAAAATAATTGTCGAAGTAAGTTTTTACATAAAAAAAGTAAATTATCAAAACAATCAAATGAATGCAATTTGAATTTTCTAAGTTACGTGGAGAAATATCCTTTATACACTATTTAAAATTACAACAATTAAATTCATTTCTCGGCCTTGTGATACTTCTAAAATCAATAACCATCATATTTAAATATCAATTCAAAGTGAAGCAAAGAAGCATTCAAAAGTTAGCATTAATTTTGCTTATTGTGATTTCATAACAAACTAAATATTACACATACATTAATATACTATCCTTTTATTTTATTTACACATTAATTTTACGATTTTTATTATGTCATACTGTAATTTCATCATACCGTACCATGGGTTTGAAATTCTTTGAACTTTTATATCGTTTTTTTTCTTTTTCCTGAAGAAATTTAGAATATATATTTTATACAGCGCAAATCATGGCACTAATAGTCATTCCTATTTTTTGGAAATAAAATTAAACTTCTATCAAATTAAATTTTAAATCAATTCAAAAAAGTGCATCAGGAAAATTTCTCCCCGTTATTTATTAATTTCGAGTATTCATTTCAAATATTCTATTTACATCTTCGAAATAAATTTTGTATTTATTTGTTTCTTAAGTCTAATTAATTATACATCCATTTGAAGCTTTAGCATATCATTAGTTTAAGAATCGCCGTTTTCGATCATTTAATTAAATCATTTCAAAAAATGGCTCGGTAATTGCTTGCTCAATCACGTCTTCGTTAGAATTTTATCAATGATATAAGTTCAATTCTCTATAAGATAATTTATTTAGCTCAAATATTTCATCTAATTATTATTATCAAATATTTAACATAAAAAACCAACGAAATAAATAATTTACTATCATATTTTTACTTCTGATTATTTTCTTTTTAATTTAAGGTTTTTAAATTCCATAAACTTTCAAATATTAGAGTAATCATTGCATTATTGCTTATATTACTAATTATTATCGACATCTGACATTCTTATCTTAATCAGTAATGAACGATCGATAACAGATGGGATCAAAATTCTATTTACACTTTTAATATATACTTTTAATACATACAAACTCTTTTTGTTTTTTCATCATTTCATTACATGACCATTAAATTGCTTAGGACTTCCGTTTTTTTTCCCACAATTTTAATACCGCTCATCGTTTCTCTTAAATAATCAATCCATCATTGAATGAATTATTTATCAACAAATTTAGATGCTAACTTTGCATGTAGCAATTAAAATATCGTGTAGCAAACTTTTCCGCACTTTCCAAACTATTAAATTTTCCCTTCTCATAATTAATTTTTCTTATAATACACAAATATTGATATGATAATGTAAGGTTTTAAAGCCGGTTTTTCGACTTATATGCAACACTAAATTTATTTGTATCGTACTATTTGATTCTTTCAGTTTTTAATTCCTAAAATTTCTTATTTCGCTCTTACTACTGTTTTCATGCTTATAACATAGAACATCGATATATCAATAGTATCATATAATGAAATTCCAGAATGATATTTGACCTGAAGCCTTTGATCATCGAAAATTAAAATTCAAAAAACTTCTTAACGAAATTCAGACTAATTGAGGAAAACTGATAAAAATTTTCGAAAAGAAAAATAAAAAAATATTAATTGCAAATCAAATATTCGTAAGTATAAAATTTTGAATTTTATGCCATATAAAATACTAGCCATACACATATTTCAATCTAACGTCCATCAGAAAAATGAGGCATATGTAGTAGTACTTATTGTGAAAAAACTTTGAGAATATTCTCGATTTATCTTCCAATAATTTTTAATATTTATTTATAAATGTGAAAAGACTTTATGACTCGTGAATTTTTATCAATAACAAAAGGCCAAGTTTTAAAGTTTTTCCAAAAATAAAAATATAGCACACAAACGTATAATTATAAATTAAGAAAAAAATGGAGAGAAAACTTTGCTAATGTACCAAGTAGTAGGAAATAATAATCGTTACATAAAAAAGGTTATTAAACAATGATTCATTTCTTCTTCCAATGATTTCATTTTCGAATATTTTACCTCCGAGAAAACCTGTTAAAGAATCGTTGTGATAGAGGTAACCAGCTTGATAGCAATACATGAAGTTTTTAGTATTTATTCATTTCAGTGGTTATATAATCATTTCTTTCAAATCTTTTTTCATATTGAAACTTCTGATTAATACTCATTTCATGAACTTTTCTTCTTTTTTCATTACTGAAACTAATTGCTTAGATAAAATAATTAAAAATACTTTTTTATTCATTAATTAAGTGAAATCGAATTTTCGTGTCAGTTTATTTCATTTTTTCTTTCATATTTTAGTAAAATAATTTCTTCATTTTTACGATCTTTTTTTCAATTTTTTTAAATCTAATATTGCTCGCATTATATTTGTTTATTAATTTTTTAAATTAAATATTAGAAATTGAGAAGTTTCTAATTTCTTGATTCTCCCAAGAAAAGATATTTTTTATGAGAATAACTAATTACTTAATTAAAGAGCAGTAATACATATTGTAAGCAGAAAATTTTGCAAAAATATCATATCATATAAATTGTTAGCTTCAAACATTTGTATTACTGAGATTCGAGAATTTTCTCATATTTGATTACTTTATAGACATTCTGAAAAAATTTTTGCATACTATATTGAAAATTTTGACAATAATTCATCAAAATTTGACTTTTAGCCGTACTTAACTTTTTTGTTTTCACCTTATTTATTTGATGAAGTAATGAAATGAATAATTTATTCAGCAAGCATAAGCTCTAATCATATTTTTTTCATTATTTGCTCCAATTTTTTGATCAGTCAATTTACCGATGCTCTTTGATAGAATATGAATTGATAAAAAACGATGCTAAAAAAATTTCTTCATAAATTTGAATAGTTTCAAATGTATGTATACATTTACCTTGGCATTATTTTCCAAAACCATTAATTTCTGTATTCGTTTTTATTTTTTTAATTCTTTAGAAAAGCAAGAAAAAATTGATGATAACCAATCAACTAACTTATAATGTAACAAGTTTGATCAATATTTTATGGGAAGAACAGTGATAAAAAATAAATGACACAAAATATTCATAATATAATTTTTTCATTAAGTTATATTTGAAAGTTTTACTTCATATTTTCAAGATATTTTTTCAATTTTTTCCCTTTGCACTTTGCTAATTAATTGCATCTAATAAATGAGTAAATTTACATTGTTCAAGAAATATATATATATAAAACAATAATTTATATATTCTAAAAGAAGTGAATGAGAAATACATTCTCTCAATAAAAGAAGAAAAATATCAAATTTCTTACATTGCTAATCATAATAATCAATACAGTTCATTCTTGATACAACATTACGGACGGTATTACCGTACAACTCGATACCATAGCTTTAACTTACACATCTTAATAAAACTAATGATTGTCATTATGAAAAATTGTTTATTTTTTTTGCATTCATAGGTAAACATATTAACAAAATCAAAAACAAACACAAAAAGCTGTTCGATTTAATTTATTTTAAGATTAAAGGTCACAGAGAAATCAGGCTTATAAAAAACGAACTAGTTTTTCCCATTTTGATTAACGTTTTTATAAATATTTTCTGCAATAGAAAATTATCACTTCACACTTGTAACAAGTTTTTCTATCCTAATTTTCAATCAAAATTTTGCAAAATCTTGATAAGCAATCAATATTGTTATATTTAATCAGTGTGTAAATTAGTCGAGATAAAATAAATACATAAATGAGAATTGTACGGCAATTATTATGAAAATCTTGAAAAATAAATGTTTAAAATTAATTTATCATAAGTGGCCGAACTGAAAAATACATTGATTTATAGCGAAGAAGCAGGCAAGGTCATTTTCATGCATGTAGTTGAATGACTTTTTAGTTGACCTCCTTTAATTTTGTGTCTTTCACAGCAATTACCGTTTTTTATTTCATTATTTAATTTATTTCTTTTTTGTCTTGCAAAAACATTAACCAATTTTACTATAAAGTTTGACAAGAGACGAACTTTGAATATATATGTTGAAAAATTTTAATTAAAATGAAAATAAAAGTCCAAAATTTTTTTTAAATTTAAAAGATTGAATAACTTCATATTATTAATTCTTGTTTTTGCTTATTTATTTTATTTTAATCATACTAAATCACTCTGTTTATTATTTGAACCATACTAAATCATTCTGCTTATTATTTTTAATTCTAAAACGATAATTTTTAAAACTCTTTATGGGTGGACATTTTTTCAGGAAGACTGAAAAAAGTTTCATTCTAATTAAAATATTCTCAAAATATTTTTTTTTTTTGAAGGATACTATTAAAAATATAATAATTAACTTTTGCTTTCTGCTTCTAAAATATCATCTCATCGATTTTGAAATATTGTGAAAATTTAAAAATAAGTATGATAAGAACTTTCATCATTTTAATTATTCAAATGAAATGCTAGTTGAGGGTGTCAAAAAGTTTTAATAATAAATTAATTTCTGTATATAATGTAAATATATATACATAAAAAAGTTTTTCTAGAAGAAATGAAATTATTTTACTTCATTGCAACATTTTTGTTTGTTGCGACGTTTGGTCAACAATCGCCGCAATTTATGCAAAATTGTGATGAAGCGCCAACATCAGAAGCAAGACGAGCATGCATAGCGGTAAGATATTAAAATATTTATTAGTTTTCTTAATTGCCAGAAATTTCAAACAGTTTATTAACTTTTAAAAAATTTTAAAGTATTTATTACTTTCTTAATTTTCAAAATCACAACTTAAAAATTACTTATTATTTAACAGTTAAATATTTGTTTGCATTATATCTTTACTTTTTCAGTTCTAAGATTTCATGTAATTTATTTGCTTTGCAAAATAATTCGATGAATTATTTCTTCTATTCGAGCATGAAATGCGGGAAATTGTAATTTTTAAAAACTAAATTCTTCTCAATTCTGAAGGCAAACAAAAAATTAAAATCATAAAGATAATATGCGAAGGAATATTTCAGTTGCAACTGATGGCTCGTAATTCAAGACGTGAATCATCAAGAAATCAAATAGTTCCACCAGTACCACCTCAATTTCTTCAACCAGCTCCGTTGAATCCATACGCAAGAGGTCAGGTAGCTAGTCATCCGTATGATTGTATGACGATTACCTGTTTGTGTCCATTCTTTCGGGTTAGTCAATTCAATTAAATTTCAAAATTTATTATTTGTTTACTCATTGCTTATTGATTCATTTCTTTAGGCTCTATCAGCCATAAATAAACAAATAAATATGAATATGCAAAGTAAATAAATATATCTAATAAATTATTTGTTTACTTTTTTGTTAATAAATCACTTAGCTTGCATTCCAAGCTTAAAATTTATGTATTTCTAAAATTGAAATTGAATTATATGATGAAATGAAACTTTTAAGGGTTCAATAGGACCTCAGAATCAGTGCATATTACGTGATGGTCAACTTTTGACCATGGCATATCGTAAAGAATATAGAATGCTTACCGAAGATGAACGTTTAAGATTTTTCAATGCAATAACAATGCTAAAACGAAGCGGTGAATATGATCGTATGAGTTTAGAACATCGAATGGTTAATTACAAATTTCAATTTTCAAATTCAAACTGTTTAAATTCAAATTTTAATATAATTTAGAGATTTGATTATTTTAAATTTATTACACTGTTCTTTTATTGAACCAAATTAACGACTACGAATCATATAAATTTTGTAGAAATAATTTTGAAATTGCGATTTTTAACTAGCAAATTTAACTAATAAACTTTAAATTTCAACAACAAAAATTATATTAGCAGATAATTCTGATATTGTAGGTAGGTCAAGGTAGTGGTGCACATTCAGGACCTGGATTTTTACCATGGCATCGTGAATTTTTGAAACGGTAAAATTTTGCTTAAAAACTTTTTTTTTTCGCGATTTATTCGAATAAAAAAATGATGGATTTATTTCTCGCAATTTACATCTTAAAATTTAGATTTGAAATTGCGCTTCGTCTAATTGATCCAAAAGTAACATTACCATATTGGGATTGCGTTACGGATAACTATTTGCCAGATCCAAGAGATTCCATTTTGTTTAGTCCGTATTTCATAGGTGAAACGGATGGATTTGGTAATGTTGTCACTGGTCCATTTGCATATTGGAATACTATCGATGGCAGGACAGCCATTATTCGGTATCAGTAGTACAGTATTACTTCAGTTATTCTTTTAATAGATAGTGTCATTGGAATTAACTCAATACCGATTCTTAATTAATTATTTTTTTATTATTTACAGAAATTAAGATTAAGACTTTTGAAAGAATTTGTTTTTATTTTGCGATCTAAAAAAATTTATAATAAAAAGATTCAATAATCTGTTATTGCCAATTTTATATCAAAAATTCTAACTTTTAAGAGCTCTCGGTGAAAAAGGAAAATTATTTACTGAACTTGATATTACTGAAATCTTGTCACAAACATCAGTCGAGCAAATGGCTTATACTGCACCATTGAATGGTATGTTTATAGTTTCTGAATTATTTTATTAAATTAATATTTATCTATGATGAATGATAGTTAAATTTCTTTTTATTTTTATGACTTTATTTAATTTTTTTTTAATAGTCATATTTTAATAATTGAATTATTTTATAAAAAATACTTCTAAAAAATTTTTAAATTTCTCAATTTAACCAATAATAGTCAAACTAAAGTAATTTCTAAACACAATAATTAGACAACTCTGATAAAATCATATAAATAATAGAGCGTTTTATCACCAATTACTTATAATATATGTTAGATTCTTAATTAAATAATTAAAAAAAACTAAATTTTTAGAAAAAATTAATTCAAGAATTAATTACGGTACTTAATTATTTTATATGTATATGGTAAAATTTTATATTTGCTTTAATCAAATTGATTTGATAGAAGTTTGAAGAATAAAAATATTCGATTTTTAATTTACATATTTTCTTTTCGGTTGTCCATATCCGCCAGCATTTTCTGCTATTGAATATACACACTCATTTGTTCACCTTTGGATCGGTGGACATATGGAACCACCAGAACAGTCCTCAAATGACCCCGTCTTTTATGGCCTTCATACATTTGTTGATTTAATTTGGGAAGTATGGAGGCAAAATCGACAATCAGAATGGGCTCGAAAAATGTATTTTTATCAATCGAATCATTTATATCAAAAAAATTATCAATGATCAAAAAAGTTGTTACCATAATATATAAATTAATTTAATCTATTCATAACAATAATCAAATAGCTTAGTAAAGGATTTAAAATCAAAAATGTAATAAAATTGAATTTTATTGCTTTTAAATTATTCACTAAATTTTTTTATTAAATATTATAATATGATTAAGAAGGAATACTACTATAAACTACTATAAATGTAATAAAAGAAAAAATTTAAATAAAAGAAATTTCAAAGGTTTAAAAGCGATTTTTTTATTATTTAATTATTCAATTTTTTCGAATTTACTGAAATTTAGATATATTCTCAAGATATTGAGCAATGCGCAGATCCACAACATTTCAGTTATGCTGTAATGCGACCATTTAATTTAATTAATCGTGATGGTTAGTTCAAAATTTCATTTTTTTACTTTTTATTCAAATTTTTTTACTACATTTTTTCCAATTTTTCAAGTTTTTATTACCAAAGGAAACTTAAAATTCAACAATGCTAATATAATGATAATAACAATGATAATAATAACAATAATAATAATAACAGTAATAATAGCGATAACGATTGTTTAGAAAAAATAATTAACTAACAGCTCTTTTAAAGCTTGAGATTTAGTAGAGCAGATTTAAAAATTTTAATCTATTAAATTTGCTGAACAATGAGAATAGATGATATTCATAATTATAATTTCTCTTTTTTTAAAAGTCATCTCTTTCTTTGATTGTTTCTTCCTTTTATCTCTTTTCTACTTCATATTCTTTCATTTTTATTTCATTTAATTCTTACTTTTTTAGAAATATTTTATATTAATATCAGATCAAATGTCATATTTACATAACTGACTGATATAAGTCTTGAAAAAGATTGAATTATAATAATTATCCCATTAAGTTACTATTATTCAATAAATTTTTTTCAATTCCAAAAGTTATAAAATTCCAAATATGAGAAAATTATTCAAGGGAAGCAAGTCTTTTATATTCTTTTGTTTGATTCATCATTTTTGTTTTAGTTATTTTCAATCATCATTTTTGCCTAATTATAATATTAGAATTTTTCTGATGTAAAATACTAACGAATTATGCGAAATATTAATATAAATAAGTTTGATCATGATGAAGTTAACGATATCGTAAATAACATAGGAAATTGTAATACAATAATGATATTATGATGATATAAGTGATGACGGTAATATTTACTATCAAACATCATTATGATATAATGATTATAACAATGAATTGTTGAAAAGTTTCAGGTTTATCAAATTTGTACACCGATCAAATGTATCGATTTGCTCCGCGACCAGGTTGTAGTTTCGATATACCAACTTGTGGATCACCTTATCTCTTCTGTGATACACGAACTTCACCTCACTGTGTATCTAAAATTAAACTTGGTGGTCTCTGTATCGGTTTCGAAGGACTTGATGCATGTTTTAATGGTATATGTCTAATGGGACGATGTGTACCAGGAGCTACACCAACTGTTAGCTTTTGAAAATGAATCGATTTCTGTCAATTAACAAAACAAATACCAAAGATTTTTTTTTTGATTGAAAAAATATCAAAGATCAAAAAATTTCTGCGAACAAAATTTTCTTTTTTTGTTTGCGAAATAATAATTAAGCTATAGAGAAAGGAAATAAATGCAAAAATTTAATGCTGAAATGATAATAATTTTCATTATAATACTTACTTGTTTAATCAATTTCGACTTTATTTCGTATTTCAATTCATATATATATATATATCGTTTATATTATATTATATTATATTATATTATATTATATTATATTATATTATATATATTATATTATATTATATTATATTATATTATATTATATTATATTATATATATTATATTATATTATATTATATTATATATTTCATCCAATATGATCATCTTGACATTGTAATTTATAATGAATGATTCAAATTTATTTTAATAACTAGAATAATTCAATTCTCAATATTTAAATTAAAAAAAACAGTTGATAGTTTGCTAACATTAATCTATTTTTAAAAGTATTATTTGTTTTCTTAACTCATTTTTTTATTCTTTTGTTGCAAAAAATTTATGAATAAATTGCCAATATTCTAGCCATTTATGCCGCAAACTCAATTACCTGGAAGAGTTCGTGGTGAAATATTTCGACAATATGCTACCCGACAGTTTAATGATTGTTTCAATAAAATACCATGCTGTGAACAATGGGCTAAAGAAGGTGATTGTCACAAGAATGAATTTCATATGACAAAGTTTTGTGCCGCAGCATGTGGTAAATGTCATCCGTCTTATAATGTTTCAAATGGTATCCGATTTTTCCAACATTTTGTTTATGCATTTTTAAGTTGTAAGAGAAAATGAAAAAGTAATTAAACTTTTTTTGGCGTAAAAAAAGTAAAGTTTGATGGCCATCATTTTAGTTATATTATTTTGAATGTTAGAAGAAAGTTTATAATTGATTGATAAAGAGATAGATAAAAGATGATAAAATTTTCGTTTTTAAGAATGTAGTGATCGACATGTATCATGTAAACAATGGAAAAGTGAGAAACAATGCTTCGGAAGTTCCAGCGATTTTATGGCTGAAAATTGTCGTTCATCGTGTCAGTTATGTGGAAAGCCGAAAAATGTGAATTGTCAAAAGCGCAAAAATGTAAGTTTCTGACTTTTGACAAAATCAATATTCTGAAACGGATGTTAAACTTCATCCCAAGAATCTTGGAAAAAATCACTTTTGTGATTGATCATTGTTCGAACTTCCACTCCCAGTGTAAATGAGAATGTATATTTTTGCTTTCTGTGATACCTTAGTTTATTTATTTATTTAATCATGGTTGTTATATCAACCATTTCACCATATCTGTTTATTTATTGAAAAATTTTAAAAGCCAAAACGAAAAAAGTTCAATCTTCTGGTCTTAAAAGTTAATTCGCATTTTTAATATCTTCACAAAAAATCTCTTCAGTTTTTAATTGATTGCTACAATGAAATAATAAAAACGTTTTCTAAATTGATAATTAATTATCTTGGTCAATAGTAAAAAAGCTATTAATGATAAAAGTTAGCTCATAATATATTCAGAATAGATTCATTGATATATGTATCCTTAGAATATACAAATAATTAAATTTAAAACCAAGGAAAGAAAATTAGATTTTAATTTTTGAATTTATAAATCTTGGAGTTGTTAATTTCAAGCTTTTGGAAAATTCTTTTACAATTAAATGTGTTTTTAGCCATTGAAAAAATCGAAGCAATCAAAAGCATCAGGTAAAGCTAATAAAATCCAATCGTTACGTACAAATCGAAATCAAACTATTCATGGAAACATTACCTTTACTGTATGATTTTTTGCAAACCTTGATCCAAATAATAGCACTGATAACGATCAACCATCAATTTTCCTTTTCAATTATCATAATGTATAACTTATTAATGCTTCAATTATGGTCTTGAAATTCAAAAATATTCGTTATAAAGAAGTACGAAAGTTAAATAATTGAGGGTTAAAATAATTAAAATAACTAAAAGCAAAAAAACATTTTTTCTTAAATTCAAATTCACATCCATTCTATGCTCACACAAAAATTATATTACTTGATTATTTGTTACAGTATATTTTTTAAGACATGAATCATAATTTCTAATCAGAATTGTATAAAAGAGTTTTTAAATTATATTTTATATTATTCTCTTCTCATATATCTTAATCAGAATGCATATATAGCCTTGTTAATTTTACTAAAATTTTTTCATATGTCACTTTTGCTTGTTTTCTTCACTTTTATTTGACTGTTTCCATCATTCATTGTTCAGGGTTAAGTATTTGTCGAGATTGTTATGTTATTCATATATAATTTTCGCTTGTTTTTTTCGCTTTTTGTAAAATTTTTATCACCAAATAGAATTTTCATATTCCATAGTATCTTATCAAGCTTTTAGTCTATTTATATTATCTATTTCACTTTATCAAATTATGCTTAAAATTTATGTATTTATCAGACTCACAGTTTGTATATTATAACTAAATCATCATTAATGCTAAGTTAAGTCTAACTATCAGCATTAAAAAAATGAAAATTTGAAAAATATTACTAATTTTACATATGCAAATTTTCATGCTTTTTATTGCTAATGGTTACTTATTAAAAATATGAAGAAATGTTTCTAAATAAATATATTTTAATATTGATTAATATACTAAATAATCCTGTAGAAAGTATTATTTTTAACGAAATTATTTAATTAAAATTAATGAAGAAAAGGAAGAAATAAGTAAAAAATTTTTTTTACAAGTCTATAAAATTAGAAATATTCAATAATTAAATAATAACAAGAAGTTAGTTTATGCTATATACAATTCTTATGTATCAATCATACTTCTCCAAAAATGAAAAATAAAAAATAGAAAAAGATATTCTAGCTTATGCTTTTTAGCTTTATTCTAGCTTATGCTAATTTGTATTGCTTTTTACTTATTAAAACTTTCAATTGTAATCTTACTTGTATTTCGTATGTTGTATTTCTTGTAAGAAAATTGCTTTATCTTTATGTAATGACATTAAATTCGAGAGTTGCTCTGGAGTTTTTACCGATTGAAATGCTCGGGGACTGTCATTGAACTTTTGAAATAAATTATCATTTATTCAAGTTTCAAACACTCTGATTTATTAGACATAATGTTAAAAAGATAACAATTATTAATTAATGTATTCTATATTATGAAAGAGGCAAACTGATGTTTTAAATAAGAAATAATGGAATAAATTTTAATTAATTAGGTAAGGTTCAAAGTGCATTAGATACAAATTTTTCGCATTCTCATTGATCGATGTTTTTCAGATTTTTCAGGTCAACAGATACGTGTAAGAATGGTAATGGATTGAAACCATACTGAAAATTAAACAGTTTAAAATATGTTTTTTTAAAAATTTAACTGCTACCATTCATCAGTTTCATCAATTATATTTCATTGTTCTTCATAGCCTTTTCTGTAAATATTTCTTTACTCATTTCAATTTCATTCGTTCAAATTTACATTTTGTTTCACTTTTTCAACTTTAAAATTCAAAAATAATTAAACGAATTAATTTTAGGGAAAACCTGATCGAATAGCACATCTGCACAAAAATCTCCTTTACAGCAACATATAAGTTGTTGAAGAATAGGAAATTTCCGATAGAATAAATTATTTCTTTTACATACCGGTCGTCCATCCTTATATTTCTTGCAATGTTGTAATATATTTAATGGATTATCGACTGAAAATATATAATAACAAAAAAAATCAAAGAATTAACAGATTTCATTAATTCAATTTTTTTAATTAAAATGAAGGGAAATCAATTGTTCAAAGTTACTATTGCTATTTTCAAGTAATGAGAATAATTGAAACTATTTGACGGTTCACCAAGTTTTTCTCACTGCCACCGTTTAATTTTACGTAAAATTTAACCTTATCGATTTTCACATTAACTATTTTCGCTCCAACAAAACATACTATTAGACTTCTAAAAAATGGCTCTTAAAAATTAAATCATTGGCTTAATTCATTCATCGATGACGATCGGATGATCCGATCGTCATCGATGAGTATTTTAAAATGAAAAACTACCAGAAAAAAGCGTTAGAAATATCACCTCTGAAATCAAGTAGATAGTTAGCATATTTTTTATTATTTCCAACCCATCTTTGTGGTGCAACAAATTTTCCTGTCTGAAATAATCATTCGGTTAAATAAAAAAATATAATTCTTGATGTTAAAATTTCCTAAGATAAAATATTTACTTCACCGCAAGTGAACAAAAAATTTATATTTGAAATATTAATAAACAATTAAAGCATCATTAAAAGTAACATAATTCATAAGAAACGATGGGATGGGGTTATTGCATATCGTCATAGTTTTAATGAAAGAAAAATTGAAACGAATTTAAAACAACAGACATGATCATCCATGCAACCCAAAATCAGATGACTATCTGGTAGTGCTAGCAAAACACAAGAGCTTATGCTATGATTACATGGATGAGTATTTAAATCCATTAAATCTTCACAAGTTGAATTTTCCGGTATCTAAAATTATTTAGGCACAGTTAATTGATCAAAATTGAAATGAATTTATAGCAAATCTGACAAAGAAAATTCTGGAAATAATGAAACCATTTCCTATTGTTTTTCGTTTCCTATAATATATATTTTAAATGAAAATTAATGAAATAAGAAAAATAGAAACCTTGCTTCGCCAATTTCCATATTGATGAGCCATAATTTTCATCAAAGGACATAAGAAACCTGGGAAAGGTGCTCCAGTATTATCGTAACAAGCTATACTTAATAAATTTTCTGTATTTTGTTCTTCAATTTCATTCCCAGGAATTTCTGCCTAAAATTTCTGTTTTATGATGACGAATTATTTAATTTTTAATTTAAATTCAGTCAAATTTATGGACTTTAAGATAGAGAGAAAGAGAGAGAAATGATTTAAAAAATTCGAAAAATTGATTGATAAGTGCATATTTCATTATTGTATATATTTTATATATAATTTATATATATATAATTTCTTCACTGTGAAATAAATAATATAAACTTATTGAGAAATAATTATCTTGCTTGTTAGAAAAGCCAAGCAATCCAAATTATTAAAAATTTCATCATAGACGGATTAATCAACAATGTTTGATAAAAGCAGCCTTATCACAATACGAGCTACCGATACAGAAAATTTGTAATTTTTTTAACTTATGTGGACTTTCAAGAAATAATGTCTTGAAAATATTGTCTTGATTTTCTTCTTATAATCAAATTTTAACCTCATTAAATTTTGGATTGTCATCGATATACGTATTCAATATCTGTCTATCACTTGTGATTTTCAATACTTTCTGGAAACGAAAAATTTTCATATTATTCTTGGTTTTTAAAGTTTGGAAAGGAAAAAATTATTACCGGATATTTATAAAGTCCATATCTTACACGTCGGAGAGCAAGTATATTTCGCATCAATAAATTTGTTATGTTTACGAAATCCTACAAAAAATTTATTCAAGTCAAAATTTAGGAAATAAATTACTAAGAATTCTTAGATTTATGATGCATTATCATTTTATCAATTATGAATTTAAAGATACTGAGTATTTTAAATTTAGAGAAATAAACAATTAAAAAATTGAGGGATAAGTGCCAGCTTTGATATTATTATAAAAATTGATTTATCAAAAACTGATTAGAAAGAGAAAAAGTTTTCAGCAATATCTCAATCAGTTTTTTTCGCAATTTATTATTCTCATAATATCAAACATATTTAAATATTATATTATGATAAATTAAAGCAAATTTTGAATATATTCTGAAATATTAGACCATTTTGTCCATAACAATAGTTGAAATAAAGGAAAACAACATGAATATACCGCATGAAAACATATCAATAATATAAACTGTCGATATTTTTCAAATTTTCATCACAAATATTAGATAATGTGATGCATATATATGCGGCACTTTAAATAAATTACTATAACAAAGCTTATTGAAATTTGAAAAAAAATTCCAAAATTTTTATTCAAATTTTTTTAACGAAATAATTTCTTTGGAAGGAAGTGCCAATCAATCTAATTGGAAAATTAATTTTTTAATAAACAAATATTTGAACAATAACTGTTGAGAATGTGGGAAAAGCATACAAATTATCGCAACTTTTATTACTTACAAATAAAGTCTGTAAAATAAATACAAATAAATTTTTTATTTTTATAGAATGGAACAGATATTTATTATATTCTTATTCAGTCGCAGATTTTTTATTCAGAAATATTTGAATGCATAAGATAAGAATTACAATTATTAATGCAATGATAATCATACCCATAAAATCCATATAAAATATTCCTGAATCTCTGGATGCACTAATCGATGATGTATGTTTATTCACACTGTAAGATTTATAAATTTTCAACAAATCAAACAAAATTAATTAAATTTATTTTATGATTCATTTTTTTTAGTAAACTATTTGTTTTTCTAGTAGACATTTAATATGATATGATAATTTGCAGTATAATCCATTTGGATGATATTGTTTATGAATTCCAATTGGTAATATAATCCGTACTTATTTTTCACCTGTTAATTTTATTATCTAGTATTGAAATTTTAAACTTTATCTTAAATTGTAAGCAGTGATAATCTAATCAGCGGTTGTATTAAACTGATGACTAAATATATCCCTACAATCGTAGTATATATTTATTTTAATCACTTCTTCCATATAAATACATTATTATTGATACATGATCGATGAAATATTCACCGATACTTGATGATTCTAATAAACTTACGTCATCACTTTTTCCGATGACATTTGAGATGTATTTGATAAATCCTGCGATCTTGTAAATGAGGCAATTACTCTTGATTTTGAACTCGAACTTTGCAATAACTCTGAATCAAGGGAACTTTTAAAGGTTACATATTCTTCCGGTGGTTTTGCACTATTACATACGGCTGATGATGATATATGACCTAAATATGTCATTAGCTATTTATTGATATCATTCGCTCTAAAATTAATTTCAGATAGATTATCAATAACAGTAACATTTAGTGAAACATATTTATAGTATGTTTGTTGCATAGTATTAAGTTAATTGATATATTCATGATAGAGTAGAAGAATATCGTTTATCAATAAACAATTGAATCATGAATGAATATTGGATATTAGTTCGTTTTAATTCACTAATAAACCATCATCAATATGTTGGTCTTATTTTTGATTATTCGAATCAACAAATGAAATTATTAGATTAATTGAATAAACAACATCGTACATTTAATTTTTATAACAGTATGTTCGTTTATATTTGGGTCGTCGGAACCTTCAAATTCTGTAATCATTATCAATGAGGTTGACTTCACATCTTTCCAGTTATTTACTTCCGGTGCCCGTCGCCATATCAGTAAACAATAAGTAATTCCATGAGCAGGTATTGTACCGGAGGCATCTGATTCAACCTAGATATATTAAATACATCATATTTTGTAATATAAAAACAGTATCAATTTTATCACTAATATATCACTGAGCTACAATTACGGGAAAAAAAGGAGAGAAGCATTTAAAAATTGCCGTAATTGATGCATTCGTTCCACATTTCAATTTATATATGATCGGTCGTCGGCTAATATTATACAAAACAAGCCTTACACGAGCCGTATTGGGAATATCAATAACAGGCAAAAATTTTGTCGAAATTATTCTAAAGAAATTACCGTATTAAACTTAACAATATAAATTAAAATAAAGAGTTTAAATTAATATAATTTCGATGAAAATTAGAACAGATATATTATTTCTTTTTTTTAAAGCAACTTTAACTCTTCATCTTTGATCCATTATTTGCTTCAAATTAAACTTCCTCATCTGCATATAACAATTATCTTAAAAGATGAGATAAAAGAAGAGCTTCTAGATATTTATGTTTTTTACCTATCGTATAATAAAGGTTGTCCATCGTCTTTCATTGGCATCTTTTTTGAATTGAGCTAACTTTTCCATATTGATCACTGCGACGGGTGAAAAGTATAGATATGTTGTGACAGAATGCCACACAATCAAATGATACCAGTGGAACTTATATGGCTAACAAATATAAAATTCATCGAATGAATTCATCACTTTCAAAAATTCGAAAGAACCTCATAAATATTAATTATTAAAACAGTTAAATCTTATTATCTACTTAAACAGTAAGTTCAAACTTTAACAGCAACAAATCCAGAATTTGAATGTTCGACAAAGATCACCTAGAATCAACAAATGAATAAGACCGAAGGAATCCGAGATAAGTTTATTAAATGAAAAGTTAGAGCAACACTGTCTGTGGCAAATGTGAAGATTAGCAATATCCATAACCGCACGAATAAGTTAATTTTATACGACACTTGCTTTCCTGGAATATGCAGATTTAAAACTTTTCCAGATTTCGCAAAAATTCAAATACAAACCATCTATCCAATATAATCAAAAGACAATTTTTTAACCTTAAATCTATTATTTATATCATGGGGGATTCACTACGCATAAAATTTATCCCCTCTTTCACCAGAAATTTTCTTTCTGATCTATCTTCTGATCTTTCTTCAAAATTTGCGGACCCAAACTATCAGAAAAATGAAGAGTTGATAAAGGATCCCAACATCTGATGTACAACTTTTTAATTATCAGTGACATTGCTTCACATTAAAAATAATGGGAAATTCATATTTTAGAATTAGTTTTCTCGTAAAAAATCTTGTTATACAATGGCAACAATTTTATAGGTCATTCATAATCAACGAAATTTAAAATCTCATTATTCCCGTTATCTAATTCTGTCTTTATATAACAAAATACCATTTATAGGTAATAATCTACTATTTTACAACTTCATGTTTTTAAATCAAATGCACATTCATAAAATATATATTACAATTTGATGGAAATAAATAAAAAATATTTAAAATTGAACCTTAGTAAAATCATGCAAAGATCAAAAAAGTAAAATAAGTGGAATCAACAAAACAAATCTGAAATTCAAAACTATTTAAAACTAAACGGAATCAATAAAAATATTTATACATAATATGTTGCACAATTAAAATAAGTAAATATGCAAAATCGCAAATATCTAATAAAATTCTGTTCAAAAAAATAATAAAACTGATAACAGGTGATTCAATATCTCTATACTGCTTGAATTTATATAAATTCATTTTAGTGGTTATAAAATAATTAAGGATATTAGAGAATGAAAATCTGATGATAGAAAGAGAAATTGAAATGTTCTTCTTGATATTGGAATGCAGACACTTCTCGATAATGGAATGTATAACTTCAATAATAATTAAACATGAATATTTATTTAAACGAAAGCACCAAATATAAAACGAGATGTTCAACTGAAAAATTTTCATGAGATACATCAAACACATAAAAATAAAGGAATACATCTATAACAAAATTACTGAAAGACTAAACAAAATTTTGGAAAACTAATACAAGCAAAGTAAGATATTTTCAGAATTTACCAGAGGATAAATTATTTCTACTATTGTGTTAAAAAGCTGACCTAAAGACTGATTTTAGAATCGAGATTCCAATTTAGCATTGTCATTCACTTCTAAAGTTTGAAGTGTAATTATATAATCAAGAATAAAGGGATACTACTTTCAGATACAAAACTAATATGAATAACTTGGCAGTCATGAGTTAATAAAATTTTCACATGAAAATACAGCTATCGGTCCAATTTCTAGCGGTATTGCTCGACTTTCTTCTTATAATCTGGCCATAATCAGATTCACTGCCGTAGCAGTCACTGCACCAATTATGCGAACCATTATCAGTACATTTTTTGACTAATTCAGTTTGGGAATTGCAGTCTTCATACGCTATTTCTTGGAATAAAGATGGACAAAAATCTAAGTAAGAACGAATACGTTGCAAGAAATCCGAGTGTTCATGTCCCAACAAAAATGAAAACATATTTGGACGAATGAATAAACGAAGGCGATCCTGAAATCAAATAAAGTGGAATCAAATAAAGTGGTAATCTAAAACATTTATTAAATTAGATTACTGTAATTTTTCCCATATAAATTAATATTAATTTAACAGTTTCTTATAATTATAATTAATGTTTTATATAATTGATAACTACTATCCACTCAGCAATTATTGAAGTTTACCAGATCTGATTAGAAAAAATTCAATTATTTAAAATTTAATATCAGGTTGTTTGCCATCCCAGTTATGTAGCACAACTGAAAAATTCTTTTAATTCATGAATTTTTAGCCCTTTGATAAGGCTCTGCTATATTTTTTTCCTAAAAAAGTCGAAAATGATGGCTGTAAGAAAAAAAAAATGAAACAAATAACTCACTTCAATCATTTGACGATCAACCGTGACAGAAAGAAAGGAATGCATGATACGATTAATGCAGAAATCGTACATCAGTGACGTTTTGCTATTGGCGTGATCATTTAAATCAGCAATTCTCTTATCCAGTAATGATGATTTTGCTAATGGTTCTAATTCTTGTAAAACCATATACAGAATATCCTGATCTCCAGATATATCAAATGGAATACATATTGAAACTAACTAAAACAAAATTAATTCCAAAATAAAAACCAAACAAGACCGTCAAAAAGTTATCAGAATATTCCGTTATCTCTTTTATTTTATATTACAGAATTCTGAAGAAATCGTTGGACAATAACTATTTTATATTATTCCATTTATTACCGATTTAAACAGGAGCTATACAAATATTTTTAATAAGTAATTATTCAACAGATCACCTCTAGCGGTATCCATCGATCGTAGCCAAAAATGATAAAAGTTTCCATAATCGTTTTTTGACGTTCAGTTAGCTGGAACAACATGATTTAGTAAAATTTAATTAAAAAATTCTAGAACCAATTTGATGCTGATGCATTATGCAAAATTAAATACTATCAAAAAAAACTAAGCTTTTTTCAGAAAAAAAAAAAAAAAAGTACAAGCATTTTGCATAAAAGAAAAAAACTTGCTATACATAACGTAAACCATCAGAACGAAATTTAAGAATATAATATTGCTACTGGTTTCATTCAAATAGATTTCACTGAAATTTTTTCCAAAAGAAACTAATCAATCAAGTTTGATAAGGCGGAAAAAGCAAAAAATGAAAAAACACATAAAGAAAAATAGATTATGTTCTGTATAAGTGCATTTCAATAGCATAAAATATTATATGAGAGAACAGTGATTGCAATTAAAGGAATATGAATATCAAATTTCCAAATCTTGAAATCTTTTTTGGTCATTTAATATTATAGAGAGATTATTTAATCACTAAAACCGAAATAAAAAACATCATACACGTATTTTTTACTATGTGTTTATTTTAAACAATCAAAAATCAATATTACAACTTGAAAAGATGAACATCAGAATATATTAAAACTAGGAAAAATCAATAAAGACTTTTTAAATAAGAAAACTAAATTTATAACTTGATAAGCACTTTTCTATTAACGAAAACAAATGCAACAAAAAACTTACGGATTTATAAGATTCCATAATAGCATCAGCCATATTTTTATACTTGTAATAAGTAAAATTTGATATGGTTGCAATAGCATGGTAGTTCAACAAACAATGTAAATTATGAAAACTGAAAATAAAAATAAAAATTTATTTCTTTTCGTAACGGAAAGCAATATGAAAAATAAGATTTTTGTGAAATAAATTCAAATAATCCAAAAAATACTCTTTATAACTGTCGAATGCTTGTCTAACTATTCCGAGCAGTGCTGGTAAGCCCATTGTTTTTTTATAAATGTGAAAAAGATGTTCATTACAAGAGGACGGTGCCATGGCAGTGGAAGGGTGCAGTTGTTGAAACATTTCTTCCATTTCAATCAAAGAAAAGCCAGGTGGATCAATTCCAAAATATACAGGATTTGAAGAAGACACTTGGAATATCTCCAAATTACGGCTTGTTGCAAGGATACGGCACTAAAATCCAATTATTAAAAAACATTAGCAAGAAAATTGGAAATAAATTTAATATTGTACAATTGCGCAAGTAAATATGTATTATTAAGCAATACAACTGATGTAAGATAAACATAGTTACATACTATGTTTATTTTACATACAAAATTATGGAAAATGAAGAGTAAGATATTCAATAATATAATTAAAAATGTACAAAATAAATATATAATACTATGATTAACTTCATTTCTAAAAATAAAGAAAAACTAACATTCAGCTGATCAAACCAACGTACACTTTCCTGAAGATAAATGTCATTCAGGACTACTAATGTATTTGGTTTTTCACGCAATGCAGTTTTGGCCTGAAATAAACAGCACTTACATAATAAGCACTACTTTTATAGGCTTTTTAATGAGAATCAAAAGAAAAAAAAAACGATAGGACACCTTTTTGGCTTATTAACTGTTTCACGATGGATAAAAAAAATTGATTGGTTATAATAATCTTGACGAAAATACTTAACAGCAATACCTTTTAATGGTATGTTTAGTAACAATTTATTTTGCCGATTAAAAACTAACCAATGGCAAAAATTGAGCAGGAGTTTCTTTTCCAGTTAAAACCAATGCATCAGTCGCTAGAAACATAAAATTTGAAAAAACTTCTGACAGCTGACTTATAGCTGTACGACCGTCTTCAATCCATATAAGTGTTCGTAATATCTGCAAAAGCAAATCTCACAAAGCTGTTTCGACTTAAAATAATAAATAAAATGAAGTGAGAGCAAAGATAAAAGATATTTCAAGATTATAATTTAGAAAATTTCATCAAATTTCAAGATTATAATTGAAAATTTCATAAAAACAATTATTAAAAGATTTGCAAAAAAAATCTAGTCTTACCGACTTAGTAATATTGGATAAGCATGCAAAACAGTAGCAGCCAAAAAACTTTTGCCACATCCAGGAAATCCATGAACGACGAGCCAAAACTGATCTGTGATAATAAATGATAAACCGATGAATAAAGAGAATGAGATAAATAACAAGCGATGGAAGAGTTTTAAAAAAGTGAATTTAGATAACTCAAAATCCAGATAAAAAAATCTGATGGAAAACTATGTCACTAGAAAAATTTCTACTAGTTTGAAACTTATAAAAAAAAACAATAAATTAAGAAAACTTTAAGATCAATTTGAGAATCGATTTGGCAAACCTATGGACTATACATTTTATAAAGTGCGTAGATTAAATATCGATTGAAATTTCCCAAAAGAAAAGACTCTAGAAACTATAGAACGACATAAACAGTATAGATTTAAAATTGCAATCCAAAATATTCATACTTGCAAGTGATAATAATTTCACTTTGTCTCTAATTCTTCCTCCTTCTTTTATTCCGCTTTATTTATTGACATTTTCTACCTCTTCCACTAATAAATAATATCTCATCTTCAAAAATGTCATTAAAAAATTTCGACGATCTGCTAGATATGAATGATACGTCTTACAAAAAAAAAAAAGAATTTCAAAAAATATTTAATCTATTTCAGAAACCAGAAATCTGAATTTCTAGGAAATTTTTAGAAATATGAAACCTCTTGATGATAAATCGATCAGTAAATTTTTCAATTTTTCCAGCAAATTTACTCGTAGCACACGATAAAATGGTAATCTCGGCACATTTCCTTCCAGAAAAAGCCGGTTTTCCAATGCGTCAGGCGTTAGTAAAGGTCGATCTTCAGGTGTGTAATCTTTCGATAAAAGATGTGCCAAATGTTTCTGTCCGTATTTTTCAAAATATGTTATTAATGGATCGAGAGCATTCGCCGATTTCCGATATTGCCGAATGAATTCCATCACACGTAGTGTGCGTCTTGTCTATAAGCAAATATGTAATTCACATAAATTTGCACTGCAACTAAAAATGAACAATATCTTACAAATTTAAAAGAAAATTGAGTGATGTTTGAAAATTTTTATAGATTTCCTTCAATAATTTGATTTCAAAATAAATCACTGAAATCAACACTCATTTCATTCTCATCATTCTTTCTATGTTGTGTATCACTTAACTCGAAATCCTTCACCAAAAATACAGCGAGGAATATCCGTTAGCTAAAACAGTTCACGATATCCATCATTAGTAATTTAATTTAAAATAAATTATTTTCTCTAATATATTTCTGTCATATTTCGTATACTGCAGCGGACATAAAAAATATATTTGCATATATTATATGCGAAGAAAAATACACAATTTCATATACTACATAGAACAAAAGTTGAAATTCATGAAAAACAATGACTGATTTGCGACAATTTAAATTATAAAAAAATTCAAGAAACTTTGTGATCTCAACCACTAAAATATTTCCTCAGACTTCATTCACTTTACCAACTTAAAAATTATTAGATATAATGACTCATACTTATAACTACTTTGTGATGATTTTGCAAATCCAAAAAACTTTTGAAAAGAAATAAACTAGCTAAGGATATTACGAAATAGAAATGTCAAAAAAAAATAAGAAATAAATCATAAAGAAGTACTAATAAGAATTAGGAAAAATAAAATAAATCAGATCAGCCATCCTAAGAAACCTGAAATACTAAATTTGCAAGAAAAAACTAAAGATAAAAATAAAAGCGAAACTAACCATACTAAGGATAACTTCTTGTTGATCATCATTGAAAATTTCCTCTGAACACATGTATGGAATAGCATCACGTGGTTCAAAATCTTGCACTAATGCTTCCATAGCTATCGTTAATATTCGACTATGCTTTTCCAATAACATTTTTTAACTAAAAAAAAGAACTTAATTCTTTTTTTGAAATAAATTATCTCTGATATAAGCTGAAATGATGGCAAAAAATCGATAAATTAACGAGATTAGCCTATAAAAGCTAAAAGTAAAGGAAAAAACCACAACTTTTCCTTAATGCTAAGCAATAATACCACCCGGCGTTTTGCATTGACATAACTTTTCTGAACAAATTTTCAACTACATCTTTCCGCTAATCTCATCAGTCTTTCATTCTCTTCCTTCTAACAATGACTTTTCTTGTCTCTAACGTCTGCAGCAATCATTTTACATTCAATATTATGCATCATTGATTGATTCATTTAATTTTTTGATTATTAGTATTGTTGATATCTCTAAAGATCAAAAATTAATTTTTGAAGATTTTATTATTGTTTGTTTGGTATATTTCGTTTATTTATTTATTTTTTTGTTTTTTTTGTCTTATGCTAAGTGAGTTTTTCATTTTGATTTTATTGTTTGAGATTTGGTTTATTTATTTATTTTTTGTTTTGTTGATGGTTTTTGTTTATGGTTCTTTTTACATAGTAGTTTGTTTTTTGACTGTAGTTTTTCGGGATTTTCTTAGTGTTAGTAGTTTTCTTTTTTTTTTGGTTTTAGTTTATGATAATATTGGTTCTCGTGATGGTGCGATGAAAGCTGTTTTTACTAATCATATTGGTGATTTTTGCACTTTTTTTAATGGTTTTGTTTTATTTTCTATGAATTATGTTATTTTTCTTATCAGTTGTTTGATTCTTTATTAGTAATCATCTGCTCATTACTATCAAGTTTCCCGTGTCCACGAGTGTCATATTTTTATGGTGTTTGTTTCTGCTTTTATTAAATATAATCAGTATCCTCTTGATGGTTGATTACCTAAGACTATGTAAGTTCCAACTCCTGTTATTTGCTATGGCAGTTCCAAATTCTATTATTTGTTAGTTCATACTTTAGTTACTACTGGTGTTATGTTGATGGATTGTTATAATTTATGTTTCAAATAATTCTGATGTTTTATCTTAATATTGCTATTATTTTGCTATGTACAAAAGATAAAAATATATGACACTCGTAGACACGGGAAATTTGATAATAATGAGTAGATGATTAGTGATATTCGTTTGTTTACTTCTCTATCAGTGCAAAGTATCTTTTATATTCATAAATTAATTAAATTACTTTTGACGGTTATCGTTACTTTTCAATGACGAAAAAAAGATATATGAAAAATAATGTATCTTTATTGTCTTCTTTCCTTTCTTTTCTTTTGGTACTCTGAAAAGAATTAATTTTAGATCTCTTATTTAGAAAATATTAATTATTAATACGGTTAATTATTAATACGAAAAGATCGTCTGATTAATGTAATTATGTATATAAATTATCGCTCAGCATGAGATTCGATATGATCGAGAAATAATTATATCGAATCTTATCTTATTTGTATTAATGAAATAAATAATGCCAATGATTAGTAAGTTAAATGACTTTTCTGATATAAAAGACTATTGTATATGAGTGAACAAATGAATATTATATCAAATTTAACAACATGGCTAAAATACGTAAAATTATATTCAAAGACTTAACATATCCAACATTATTCTCGAAATAAAATGCTTGATAAGAATTTTTAGCTAATCATCATTATCATTACCGAAGCAATTTTAATGACGCTTAAAAAAGGAAGGAATAAATCGCTTTCCAATGAAAATATTTTCGCGTATTTAAGTCAAATTTTTTTATTAAAATTAATGTGAGCTAATGATTCTCAAGTGATCAATCTTTGCATATATTCTGCCCCACGAAGGGTAGGGTATATAAATAGTGTTTACTAATCAAAGGATTTTTTAAGATTTATTCAGTAAGGTTCCAGTGGCAAACGATCGGTCTACAATCGAACTGTCACAACCAGCAGAAACGAAATCTTTCTTTCCTCCCGGAAGAAGCGACTTGAAAAACCCGTGGCAGTTATTCCCAGTAATAACTAATATGATAATATCAGCATTACAGTTAAACATATATTATTTAGAAAATATACGAAAAAATCAATTATTTAATTATAAGCATCCATCAACGATATATTTTGAACGCGGTGCTCTGTCAGTAAAATTTTACAATAATTACATTCCAATGTAATGAAATATGTTTTTGTTATCTACACTGAGATTTTCCTGAAGCAAAGATTAAAAGAAAACGAAAACGAAAAACATTTGGAATGTTTTTTTTTTTTTGATTTGGAAATTACGTTCGGCAATTATCGAAAATCATAAGAGGTAAAATCCGTCAAATAATTTAGAGTAATTTCTTCCTGTTGTCGATATTAGCAATTTATAATACAAATTCTCCCACATCAAAAAGGAAGAGAGTTTTTCGCTTCTTCACGATAACACTCATATCAGATATTTTTATTATAAAAAGGCCTTTGCTAGTTGGAAGCCTGGCTGTCTTCAGCAACGTCGTATGAATTCTTGCAACGGTATTTCAATTTCGATTTTACTTTAATTGCAAGGTCTTATCAGACTCATTGAATTGCCTATATTATCTCGATAAATCCCAATGAAATAAATCGTTTGTTCCTTAAAGCAACTATTAATCAATCCTGAAAACTCATCGCTACAATAAATAGCGATAACTCAAATCAACGATTCATTTCAATCAAGGAGAAACTTCTTATCAAATTCAAGCAATCAAACAAAAGAAATTCTCTAATCTTTCATTAAACATAATCCTTACAAACCTAATCAAATCAACTTAACAAAGTTTTGCAACGTGGATTGTTTGAATGACCACAAATGCAGACTTGTCAATTTGACTAAATATTCTTAAGGTAAAATCGACAAATAAGAGGCGTAATAACTTACAGATCTCTTGAATTTTAACACTAATTCGTTTTCCTCCAAGCATATCATCATTACTGGCATTAAACAAACTAGTGACCAGTAATAATTAGATAGATATATGACAGGTATTGCAGCATACTCTGTACAATGTCTCATTTGTTCTTATTTTTGCAATTTTTTTTTTGATTTTTTTAAATTCATTTTTTAAGTGCAACTGAAATAAAGCAAAAATATCGCAATTTTTTTTAAATTTGCGTTGTGTTTCTGTTATGATTTTTTATGATAATAATTCTCCTATTCCTTTCAGATGAAATTTTTTGGAAGAAATGGATTACTTAAAATAAGTATGTTAAGTAAATGATAGAGTTGTAGAATGATTAATCAAAAATTTATTCAAAATTGATCGGAAATCACAGTGGCGATTCAAAAAAATGATGAAGCAGATAATGGCCACTCTCGCCATCATTTCAACTATTACTGATGGAAACATCGAATACACAAACTTGAAAATTAGGCCAATCATTCATCAAAAAGATACCAGAAGGTAACAGTCGAATATCATCATCTCCTCATATCGTTTAATGTTTTTCAGTCTTCAGTGGTAGGACAAACAAAAGTATATATTACTAGCATGCATTTTCATTTTGATGCATATTGATCGCACAATATTTCATCTTATATTTATTCAATCCGTCTTTTCAGAAAATTTTATTTTTATACTGAATGTGTAAAACAAATTAGATATCCATGAATTCAGCAACTAGCAGATTGATTTTGATTCTCCAAGAATTTTGTAGCACATATAGAAATGTCGCATTATATAGAAATAAAATTAGATATCCATGAATTCAGCAACTAGCAGATTGATTTTGATTCTCCAAGAATTTTGTAGCACATATAGAAATGTCGCATTATATAGAAATAAAATTAGATATCCATGAATTCAGCAACTAGCAGATTGATTTTGATTCTCCAAGAATTTTGTAGCACATATAGAAATGTCGCATTATATAGAAATAAAATTAGATATCCATGAATTCAGCAACTAGCAGATTGATTTTGATTCTCCAAGAATTTTGTAGCACATATAGAAATGTCGCATTATATAGAAATAAAATTAGATATCCATGAATTCAGCAACTAGCAGATTGATTTTGATTCTCCAAGAATTTTGTAGCACATATAGAAATGTCGCATTATATAGAAATAAAATTAGATATCCATGAATTCAGCAACTAGCAGAATGATTTTGATTCTCCAAGAATTTTGTAGCACATATAGAAATGTCGCATTATATAGAAAGTCAGTCACATTCGTATTTCGCTGTACTACTGTCTGAATTAATAGCATAATTTATGAAAAAAATTTATGTTCGACTAAAAAATCTTGCAGAAACATCAATGACAATGGTACTCGCTCGTTTTATGTTAGAAATGATGAAAAACTTTTTACTGAGAGAAATAAATTTTGACAATTACATGTAAAACTACCTGCCTTATCTTTTCCAATAATTGCATATAAAACACTCAAAAATTTCGGTTATTTTCATAAAAACTACCTGCGTTGTTTACCCTCAGCTGTCACTACTTGCTTTGTAATCCTACTATACTAGCACTGCCAACATTGGACAGATTAACTAATCAGTGGTGATTAGAAAGATAAAGGAAAGATATATATATATTATGGATATCTACTTCCATTGTGATACACCTATTTTACCGTGTTTCATCTTACATTTATTTGTGCAATTAATTTCAAATATCAATTGTTTTCCTTATAATTTCAATATTTTTTTGTTTACATTTTTACACCGAATAAAAATCTTTTCTTTTATTCCATTCTTTTTTGATTTCTTTAACAGGTAACAAGAAAATTCATATTGAGTTTTATGCTGTTGACGATTTTCTTTCTTATCGTGAAAAAACTTGAACTGAATAATTTTTCTTCTCAATCCCCACAGATTTCTTCAATTTCTTGTGTTTAGTACTTGGAATGAATCTCAAACTTAGATAATTAAACGTTTTATTACGATGATTTCAATTAACACGTCAACAAATGCAACAATTACAGTATTAATGATTCAACAAGAAATTCTAATAACGACAATTTACTCAAAGAAAAACTACTCAAAGATCCCGACATACCCTCCAACTGACCTCGGGCGCCGATCCAACCCAAAATGATACTGATTAGAATTCATCGCTCTATTGGGGTCAGTCTTGAAATCACCAGATCATCGAATATCTGGAGCACATAAACATGATAGCTAATATGATTTACAACCTCTTTACCCGTATTTTGGTTATCAAAGGAACTTCCTCACTCTTTCAGCGACATGTGCTATTAAATTCCTGATCTTATTACAGATATCAACTGATCTAAGAGATTTTATAATTCATTCAATTAAAAGTTTTACAACACATCTCCAGAAATTCATTCTCTCACAATACCTGATTCTAACAGAAATCCTTTCGAGATAGAAATCGAGGAAAAATGAGTTTCGCGCATTGCATAAACAATTGGAAAATAAAACATTTTAAGGTTAAAATTTATCATAACGATTTTACATCGTAGTCTTTTTAGTTTTTCCTTCTGTTCACTGATATCTTTGATATCCTTATGATATCATTAATCAGAAAACCCTGATTTGGTGAATATTCTTAATCTCTTCTAGCAGAGTTCTACGGTTATTCACTTCAGTACTTTATCACAAAAAACAGTAATATTGAAGGCAGAATAATTGTCCTTTTTTTAATAATCTTTACTTTCGAGAATTCCAATTCTCTTTAGCTAAATTGTGCATTGGAATATTAAAATGTTAAATAATCATACTTTATGATTATAAGTTGACATTGGAATGAAACGATTTTACGAGAAATTTTTCTAATTTTGTCATTTATCAACGTCTTCATTTAGATTTGCACTGATATTCTGAAGTTTTTTGCTGATTTTTTGAAAAGTCAAAAGTTTTATGCTTTTCAATCGTAATTTTCTGAAATCCAAATTCCTCAAAAAATTTTATTTTTTTTCTCTTTCTCGTGAAAAGCAATTATTAAATCATCATTATGGATGCGTATTGAATATCTCATTTATTATTCAAGAAAGTAAGAATTTTCCAGTTTGTGCATAACTTCAAAATTAAGTTTGATTTTATTGGTTAAGCATGAAATATTTATTTGAACAGTATACTTATAGATGCTTCATATTTGTTTATTTTTATATACATTTAAATTATCAAATACAATATTCAAGTTTTCCGAAGCGTTTGAGAAACAGTGGAATAGAATTGGGTTAAATTTGCATATTAGGATGACAAATCGAATGATTGAAAATTCTTTCGATCTAATTTTTTGATTACGAATTTAAAGATTTTGCAAAAAATTGTATAAAATATTCGGTTATTGTCTGTAATAGATATCTATTGGATTATTGCTTATTTTTTATCTTTTGTATATCTAAAATACAAATTACGGTATGATTGCTTGTTGGAATAGTGATTCGGAAAATATAGGAAGAAAAATTCTTTTAATTTTATTCTTATTATTTTAGACAATGAATTTTCGTTCTTTCCTTCTTTGTCAATTTGTAATTATCGTCATTCACTGTGTTTGCTTATGAAACTTTCTGGATTTTCGAGTCCGATGTCGTCGTCGAACATAAGGAGCACCCACTTCACCGAATTTTTGAGTGGGTTGTTCAGCTTCATGAATACTTGCTGTTTTGGTGGAACGTGGTGGACAAGGACAATAAGCTGCATCACCACCTGGTACACCAGGTGCACCGGGCTAAAATGTGAATTACTTTTTGAAAACGTGGTTTTTTTTCTTTTTTACTTATTTCAGAAATAAATATAATAATGTCAGAGTAAGAAATATTTAAAAAAAAACATATACCTCTCCTGCTTGGCCGGGTACTCCAGCAGTTCCTGGTTCTCCTTGTGGTCCTGCCGGTCCTGGTGGCCCCACCGGACCGAGTGCAGCAGTTTCGCCTGGTGGACCAGGTTCTCCTGCTGGACCCATTGGACCTGGTTCTCCTTTCGGACCAGGGATACTATGTATTTGAACTCCTGGCGACCCTGGTGCTCCAGGTAGTCCCTCTTTCCCTGGTAGACCTAGAAAAAATCATAAAATTAATAACTGGAAAAATTTTTGTTATTTTTCTGATCTGAAAAATAAAATTCAATAGAAACTTTAAAATAATGAATTATAGCGAATTTACCCGGTGCTCCGACATCTCCAGGCTCACCCGGTGGTCCTGGCTGCCCCACGCTTGCATCACCCGGTGCGCCTGGCATTCCATCCGGTCCTGGTGGCCCGGCTTCTCCTATTGGGCCCGGCGGTCCAACTGGTCCAGGAGGACAAGCAATGCAACCTCCTCTCGTATCGATACCCGTTGATATAGCAATACCATCTGGTCCTGGTTTACCATCAAGACCAGGTTCACCTGGTTCTGAAAATTTCAGCCATTATCAGATTTAATTTTCCCCCAATGTATTTATAAATGAATACATAAATTATTAGAAATATTTTTTGTGCCTGAGATAATCAAAAAAATACAATAGCAATTGAATATCAATAATTAAAATTACCTCCTGGTAGACCGGGATCTCCTGGTGGTCCAATTGGTCCTGGTGGACAATCTACAGGTCGAAGAGCGCATGCTGAAAATCCGATTTGCGATTACTTTTGATTTGTTAGAAAAAGTTTTCAAAAATTTTTTCATCGTTTTATCAATTCAAATTGTACAAAGGCAAGCATTAATATCTTCTTATCTTTTCATCTATTTCTTTTTTATATTAATGGAAAACAAAACATTTCTATTTAATTTTTTTTTCTCTAAACTATCTTCAGCAATAGTGCTTCTAAATTATCTCTTTTCAATCTTCTGATATGAATTTCAGCTTACCACAAATAACATTTCGTTTCTGGCGTGGTTTTAAACCAAACAGAAAAGCATGCGGTTGTTTTTTGAAGGTTGTTGCCACATTAACATTGATTATCTCATTCCATGCATCATTAGCTAACGTCTAAAATTATCAGTATTTAAATTGCATATCGGGAATATCAATAACTAACTGTTAATCAATTATTACAAATCAAATTCTACGACATCGTACTGCAAAAAATTTACAATTGAACATTCAAATGTAGGTATTTTAAGGTTCTGTTTTAGTCATATAATTTATACATATTCTTTTTGTTTTAGACGAGAAAATTTAATCAATAAAATATCACTTATCATTTTCTCATCTCTTCTTGAATAAGTATTATGATTTTCAATTCCCGTTTAATGTAATATTACTATTTGATTAATAAAACAAACCTTAAACTCATCCATATCATCCAGTACTTCATAGTAAAAGCTATTAATGTCCTGGAATAAAACACCAACAATAATGAGTGATGTGATAATAACCAAACCGCTTGCAATAGATGCTATATTTACAAATAGCTGGACTCCCATTCCTGGAAATTTTTTTTATTAAATTTAAAACTTTGAATTTTCTTTTGTGAACCGTTAAAACACATATGAAGTACATCAAATATTGAACTGTATTGATCGGGAAAAATTAGGAAGAAGAATGGAATCATAGAGTTAATATTATTTTAGTTTCATGAATTCTCGATCATTTCTTCTAACATAATTTCGACGAAATTTCCGTCTTGGACAAAAAACGCTTTCAAATGATTTCAATTTTAGAGAAATCGAACTTTCTTGTTTTCCGTAAGTATGCTTGCACTAAGAAGGAAATTGCAGAATTATCTGTGTTTATTTAATATCATTTTCACTGATATCATGAAATTTTTCATATTCTTATCAATAATTTCTTATTTCACGCTTAATTCGTTAAATTCAAAAAATCGCACACCGATACAAAGCGGAAAAAGAATTTTGAATTCAAAAAATAAATTTTAACTTTTAGTGATGCTTTCAATGATATGGAAGAAAAATAGGAAATATCCCTTTTTACAATTTCTTCATTTTAAATTGAAATGAAAAAAAAGAGAACACTGTTGTAGATGAAAAGTAAAAGCGTTGAACGTATGATATTCTCACAGCAGTTTTATAAGACATTTTCGATAACTTTAATCAATCCCACCCATTTTAAAAACTTGTTTGATTAGTGATAGAGGAGGAAGGAATGAGGAGGACACGAATATATTTCGTCCTTCCATCTATTTTCTTCTTTTTTTTTCGGTATTTTCAGCTAAGTTTTATTTTTCCTTTTTCTCATGATTATCATCGTATTTTTTACTTCTTTTTCTCATTGCTTTTTAAGTATTAAAGGCGGAAATATATACACTTTTTATTTTCAATAAATAATTAAAGAAATCTTTTCTTTCTCATATTAATTTCATTATGAAAATTCAATACATTTTTTTAAAAAAAATTATCATGATAAGGCTTCTTTTATTGTAATTTTATCACATATGATATGAATAAAGGAGAGAAAAGAATAGTATCTCATTATTTTGCAATTTATTAGCTCTTTGTTCGGAACAAATATTATTAAAATGATTACTTTTTCAGATTATTTTTATTTCATTATTTGATAATTGAATGTATGATTTATTTGGAAGTATCTGTTGAAATTTTGTTATTGGGTTAATGTTAACAATAATATATCATATCTTTATATTTTCAAATATGTACAGATTTGTTTATTGTTTCAGACAAATTTGAATTGATTTGAAGTGATATGATATAAAAGAAGTTAATCTATTATATGTTGTAATGTAAAACTTTCAATTATTCTATAATAAATACTTCCCCCTTAATTTAATATAATCACAACAGATTCTATTAAATCACTATTCAGATTCCATACGAATAATAATTTGTCAAGTATTCGACAAATTTTCATGTACCGTATTACTTTACTTATTGGATATAATTATCGTTCACAATACCATATCATTTTATGTCACTTAAATGTGTATATTTCATATTTCCATGCCTTGATATATCTATGCTTACATAATCAAGATTATCGAAACTTTCCTAAATAACAAACACCTAAATACACAAAACTTCATTCTTGTATTAATAGTAAAAAATCTCGAAAATTCTCGAGAACAACGAGATATTTTCATTATTTATAAGTTTGGAGCTCTCCTTTAATCGTAATGAATGCTTTTTTTTTGCTAATTGATAAATTTATTTCATTCTGTTCGAAATATTTTTTTTTATACTATGTCGTCATGTCACTACTAATTCTATATTTATTTAACTGATAATTAGGTACCTGATAATCTTATAAACCATGATATCATGAAATACAGAGTGAAAATTGCAAGTTAAAAAAACTATAAGTTTTATTTATTATATTTTCATTTTTATGAGAATTTTTTTCCTATTTTTTTTCTCAAATCGTATGTTATATCACTCACTCTAATCTCTATCATTCATAAAATTTATTGATTATAGTAAAAAGCAATTATTGTAGATTAGAAAAAGATAAAAAATAGTGATAAAAACAAAGTATCGAATATCAAATCATTTTATAATTTCAATAATTCAGAAATATACCTGAAAACTGCAAATTACAAAATTTGTTCTATTCTCATTTTTATCGTAATTTTTCGGTATTTTTCTCATAGATATTAATTTTCTTTGGATATGCTAATTTTTCTAGGCCAGTATATGATAATATTTCATTCGGCTCTGATAAAAATATCTAAAATAATTGTCGTTGTTCAGTAATGTTTAACATTTGCTGTTAGTAACATACAAAAGTTAATTTCGCTTTACTAAAATTATAATTTTCTCCATGCAAATAATTATGCATTATTCAGCTAATTATTTTTACAACATTTGCAGACACTTTGAATCTAAAATTTTAATTCATTTTTTATGAAAGAGAAGAGAATATCAATCATAAATTCCGGCTTTTCTACTCTCTTTTCAAAGCACTCTGACAAATAAATTGTTGATTAATAACCATGGAAATATATCAGGAATGGCAAATTCTATGGTAATTTAAAACAGGAAATGATATAAAAAGTTCAAAAATGATATTAAGTTAAAATCTCAGAACTCCAAATCTTCTTTCACAAATAAAATTATTTCGAAAAGTTTTTACTAATAGTAATTTTAAACTCATTCAAAGGATTTTCGTCAGAAGACTGATTGAAGAAAATAGCAGCTATTTCACAAATAAAAATTGCCTACGGCAGTATAACTTGTAGAAAATTACTTATCACAAATGATTATAAAAAAAGGTTATCGTTAAATGCGGAATTAATTAATAATAAGATAATCCATTCCGAATAATAAATTTTTTTAGTATGAAATTATTGTCAAATAAAAAATACGTTATATTTATCATAAGATAACAATTTAAGCAACTGAATTATCGATTTGATAAAAAAAATGAACAAAAAATGATGAATGTATATGTGCAAAGATAAGAAAATTATTTTAGAAAATAAATGATATCGATTTGTCACAGTTTGAATTTAAATTATTTTTTTTCTTATATTTACCTTGTAGAAATCAAGTTGTTTAGTGGAACGAGACAATAAAATAAAATTTCAAGAAATTGAAAAGAGTGTGGTTTTTTTTTTTTTTTAAATAATTGAATGAATTTAAAAAGAAATTATTGGTGAAGGTACAATATAGATGATATCGATGATTATTGAAATCAAGTTTACCTTCTAATATTTAACCAAATTTATATTTAGAAAAATACCACAAAAACAATTTAATAGATTTCAATTCTAACGGGTAAAACAATGAATACATTTATAGCTTATTTGATTATAATTATATAGGTTTACAATCAGATTCCAATTAATTACAAACATTTTGTTTTCAACTGATACTATTATATTCAATTAAAATAATTTTTCATTATCATTACTATCTGATACAATATGAAATGTGTCTATATGTTAATTCGTTAAATTTGTTAGAATTTTGGTTTGATACAAAAATTGCTTTTCAGTTTCAAATATCTAACATTACCGAGATCACAAACGAATCATCAAGATTCTTCGAATGGAGTTCGAACGAAATACGACAGACATCAGAAAATCTTCGGATATACTTCCTTTATTTAGTCATTTACATCTGAAAAAAACGTCTAATAATACAATTTCATTTAACCTACTCTAATGCAGATTCATTTTACTTACTCTGCTGATTTATTTTATAACTAATCGAAATATTGAATTATCGATAAGAACTATTTTTAGAAATCAAGGGCGTCTCACAATGACTGATGCATCGAAAAATCTGCTTCATATACTTTTTATAATTAGGTTATTTTCATTAATAAATGCAAACTAGTAAAATTTCAATCCATTAAATTGATTTATATCCAGGAGTAGTTAAAAACTGATCAACAAAATTAATTTGACATTGATCTCAATCAATTAAATTTTCTTTTTCAGTGCATTGAAAAATGACAACGACAAAAATATTCCATGTCCTAAATGAATAAATTCAATAGTGAAATTTGAAAGATATAAAATGAGATTATTCTTGAAGCGAATATTATAATATCTTCAATATCAATTGAATTATTTTATCATTCATAGATAATTTCATTATCCAACAATGGATTTTTAACTAATAAAATTTACTAAATATAAAATAAAAACACTTATAAAAATTTAAAGTTCGAGAAAACGAATAAGTAGCAACTGCAGTTGTGTAATCATTGAATTCCTCAAATTCCAAACTTTTATAAAAGTTTTAAAAGCTATCTCCAAGTTAGAATACCTTGACTATATAAAGATTATAAATCTTTTTCTTTCATTTTTCTTGTTTTTTGGAATATTTCTATAGTATGAAATTAATAAATTTGAGAGTAAATTTTCAGTTTCAGAAAATTTATTAAAGCTTTGAGAAAATATTTTGAAATAATAATTTTTAAAATTCAAAATAAAGGACGAAAATTGTAATAAAACCCTAATTTATTGTAAATAAATATTCTTTTGTTCTTTCATTTGTTCAGATTGATTTCATATTTGAAATTGTTTTTTGTTCGAAATAATTTTTAAAAAGATGAATAAAGTATTTTTATTGTGCAATACACACTTCGTTTCTCTAACTGCTTTTAGGTAAATAATATTTCAAAAATTTGAAATTCGAATATCTGATTTGAATGAAATCAGGCACAGTTCATGATTTAGCTTTTTCTTGTGATACAATTTTTCAACTGAATTGGAACAGAAAAAAAATGGAATTATCCAAAAATAAAATACAACAAAAGATTAAAATCATTAATTAGAAGATATTATGGATTCAGAACGCATTCACAGTTAGCGGATATCGCATTGAATTCGTAAATATCATGCAGGAAACTTTTAATATTCATATTTAGAAATAACTATATTATTATCATTGATTGCGATCTTTTGATTTATATTAGAAACATTTCAAATTATAGTCAAAAATAATGTCTTCCTACAGTTGACAAAATTTATTGTAAATAATTTGAATTATTTGAGAAATTCCATCATTATGAAATATTCAAATTTGGCATAATTTTGTTAACACAATAAATTTATTTATTAAAAAAATTTTTACAAGTTTGTTAAATGATAGTAGCATTTTCTAATCAAATTATCATTAAAGACATCTTATATTTGTTATATTATATATTAAAATTTTTTTATGCGTCAAATAATTTCAAGCAATAATTATTAAAAAAAAAGATAAGGAAATAGAAAAAAGTCATATTACGGTACTTATCTTCTATAATATGCATATTATAAAGTATTATGGTAATAATATAAAATTTAATTATTCAAGAAAGATTTTGAAGAATAATGTCAGAGAGAAGTTGAAATTAAATTATCTATCCCTTTTTCATTTCATAAATCTTTGTATTTTCACCAAAGTATATCTGATCAATTTATTAAGAATCTCCTCCAGCTTGTCATTTCGTTTCTTGAATTTCCCCTCCAATATTTTAATAATGATCTAAATTGATCTTGGTTTCTAAGATCATCAATCACAGATGTACCTTTTCATAATAAGATAACTTGTGAATAATATTTTTGCGATCTTTCATCGTGAGATTATTGAAAAGTTCTATTAGTATTCCCATTTCGAGATAATAATACTAATTTGTTTGAATAGTTCATCATTTAAGAAAAGATTGAATAAGCAAATTTTACAGTATTCTTAAATAATTCTAAAGTAATAATATCAGATGACAAATTCTCGAGTAAAATAATGATTGTTATTGTTTTCATTCGATTTCTTCAATATAAACTCTTTTTTGATAAGCGATAATTCTTAAACTTTTTTGATATTTTCAAAAATTATGCTCCATTACTCATTGAATGCGATTGTTTTCAATATCACTAGTGTATTTTAAAATAGACAAACTTGCGTTGGATTGTTTATAAAATTGAATTAATAAAATATGTTGATTAAAAAACTTTTTTAATTCCAATCTTAATTTGAAGAGATAAATCAACATTTAACATACCTATTTTTAGCATTAAATTATAATCATTTCATTTGAATGATTTCAAGTTGAAATTATTCGCATAATTACAACGCAATAAAATATTAAAAATTAATGAATCATATGTTTTGAATAACGAAATAATCAAATTTTATGCATTTTTTTTTACAAAATTTGATTAATCAGAATTCCATACTTTTCCTTTTTGTTTGATGTATAGCTTTGTAAAAATATAAGGTCATCGAGACCAATGTTTTTCTTCTTTCGTCGTAATAAATCAATTTTGGAATTAAATTTTTATTTTAACAATAAAAAAAATTGAAATTTTTGATGAAAATAAAAAAACGAAAAATTTCAAGTTTTCCTAACATATTACGATAACTTTTTAATTTGCAGTAATTTCACTCAAATAATTTTTATCCAATCTACTTAAGAAAATAAACTTTTAAGGATATTCAGTATACTATTTCTTATGTGGAAAATAAAAAAGTTATTGATGAATTATGAAAATTTTCATTATCAAATCCTTGCTTTCTTAGTGCCTTGCATTCAAATATAATTAAAATATAATGTAGTTGAATGTTACTAAATTTTAAATTTCAATTCTTAAGATTATTTATATAAGAGTAAATAGCAATCTAGATATTTATCAATGTAATATTTTTACTTATAAATGCTATTTAACACATCTTATTTATTTGTTTGTCATTTTATCTATGACAAAAATATGATGTCATTGATAATATGGAAAAGTGATAATTGCTAAAAATGACAGAATATTTATAACAATCTTCTAATAAACGAATAATATGAATATAAATTGATATTTATTATCATTGTAAACTATGAAAGATGTCATCCAAATAAGAAACAATTTGTTTTATTTTATTTTATGTTATAATATTTTATGAAATAGTTATAAACCATAAATTATTTTGAACGATCAAACAACACATATAATCAATGCATCAAAAATAAAAAATGAAGAGGGAATTCATATAGAAATAGCAAAAATATGAATATAATTAGAAGGAATTTTATTTAAAAATATTATCATAATGATCGATTTTTGGTTAAATTCATTTAGAAAATGAATGATAGCAATGAGGAAAAATGAAGCATTTATATGATAATTAAAATGATGAATCTATAATTTGGAAAACGAATTGCTTTCATAAAAACAACAATTTAAGAAGAATGAATTATCGCTATTTATTCAATAGGAAGTTATCATATTAAATGATAACATTTCAAATAATCTTTGATAACATTGAATAACTTGTTATTAAATTATCAAGTTAAAAATTTAATAACTTACATGAAATAAATGATATTGCTATAACATTCATATGAAAACGATCAAATAAAAAATTATGAAATGAAAATTTTAAAAATCTATTTTATCTTTATTTATATTTCATTTTTTTCTTTTGTAAAAAAGACAATTTTTTTCAGAAGTTTTAAAGCTATATGAAAATGATCAAGTTAAGTGAAGAATTAAGATGATAATTTGATAAAAAAACATATTTCTATTGGAAGATAACACATACAATTACTGTATTTTACAAGATTTTTTTCTTCCCATTACTTTTATATGTTTACTTTGGAAGTAATTGAAAAAAAAAATCGATAAATCGAATCGTTCTTCTAATTCAATACAGTATAAGCTCTCATAATGTCGTCTTTACGGTACCAAAAAGAAAAAAAAAATTAGGGAAAATTACTATAAAAACAATTATTGTACAATAGCTTCATATGAAATCGGACGCGGTAGTGTAACCGTTACCTGTCGTTAATATTAGCGATACTTTTGCTATATAAACCGAGAACTTGTTTCTCGTTCCAATTCGATTCTCATTTATTCCAGAAAATTTCTTGTCTCTTAAAACATTTAAAAACATTTTTTTCAGTAATTTAAAATTTAACATTTGTTTAAAAAAAAGATTTAACTAAAATGATGCTAATTCAATTGCTAATTTAAATGAATCTTTCAATCGATTTATATTTATAGCATTGTTCACTTTTGAATATTTATGAGAATCACAACAATTGCTGATGTATATTTCAATCATTATTAAATATTAATGATCTACCTTAATGTAGTGTAATGTAGTGATACAGCTAGAAATTAAATTAAATCATAAAAATTAGATAAGAATTAACATAAAATGATAATAAATCAAGGAAATATTATCAGTTTAAATGGAAGTACTGGAACAAGAAATGTATTGAATGAAAATAGTATTTGAATTTGTTTTAATTTCATTATTGAATTTATCTAATTTGTTTTGAAAATATCAAATCAATAACAATATTGAGTACAAAAAATATCACTAACAATTTATTATATTTTATATAGTCCTATTAAATTCTTCATTTAAATAATGTATTACAAAAACTATAAGACATCAAAGATATTATCAAAAAGCATTTTAATTTAATATTAATATTTGAATTTGACTATTTTTTTATCTTTTTCCCGAACTGATATTTTATCTTATTCTCGAATTAATTTACCATCAAATGATATTAATAAAAAGCATGAAGAATTTATATATACAAAATGATAAGCAGTATGAGACAATTAATAAAACAATATATGATAAAAATGATAATATTACTGCAACATTTCATATTTCAATGGTAATCAATTAATTATTGATTTTTTTGAGGAATGGAAGAAAAATCACGTCCTGATTCGATGAAGGCAAATGCCTTTGTAGCCATCGTCTTGGCCACTGGTGCTATAACAACATGTATGATTTCATTTCCAATAATTTTCACCTATATTCAATCACTGGAAAGCCATGTACAAACAGAATTAGATTTATGCAAGGTAAACGAAACAATAAGTATTTATCTGATTTCTGCTAACTTTTAATCAATAATTATTATCACTAACACTTTATTATATTTTATATAGTCCTATTAAATTCTTCATTTAAATAATGTATTACAAAAGATATCATTTTATCGAATGATAAAATGATAAAAATTTTCTTCTATAAAAGAGTAAAATTTAAGAAAGGAATGATTCAGATGCGTGCACGAAATATGTGGAAAGAAATGCTTGAAATAAAAACTGGTGAGAAGCACTTGACATCCTTACGTGTTAGTCGCGCAGCAAAAGTGATGAAAGGTGTTGGAAAGAATCTTAAAGATCGTAAACGACGTCAACATGAAGGCCTGTGTTGTACATGCCAACGTGGACCACCTGGACCACCTGGTGAACCAGGGCCTGATGGTGAGAAAGATTATCAAGAAAGATTATCATATGTTTTTGCTCATAATATCCGAAGGAACAAACGAAAATAAATTTAGAAAAAGAAAGCAAAGAATTTAAAAATAGACGCAAATCATACTACTTCCTTTTTAATATTCATTTTATTTCAAAATTATGAAAAAAATTTCGCATTTAGAAATAATTTAATTAATATTTTAGGCGTGGATGGTATTGATGGTGTTATTGGTGACATTGGAACTCCAGGAACACAAGCATTAATACCACCGGAATATGATCAACGATTCCCAGAACAATGTCCGTGCGATGCTCCAGAAGGCCCGATGGGTAGTCCAGGACCACGTGGACCACCAGGACCTCCAGGAGATGCCGGAACACCAGGTGCTGATGGTGGGCCGGGTGAGCCTGGATTACCGGGACCACCAGGACCACCGGGTAGAAATGGCAATCCTGGAATGAAAGGCGTTCCAGGTATGCCAGGAAGACAGCTACCGGGTGCTGAAGGGCCACCTGGCCCACCAGGACCACCTGGAAGACCAGGAAGTATGGGGCCACGTGGACCACCGGGACCACGTATGTTTTTTTCAACAGAGATCGTATCACATATCTTTTTAAAATTATTTTATATTTAAGAATATAACTTTTAATAATTATTGAATACAATCAAGCATTTAAAAAAATTAGACCACGAAAATGTATGGATTTCAGCTGGTGTAAACGGCGAACCAGGAAGGGGCGGTGAACCTGGTCTACCAGGGCCACCAGGTCAACCAGGACAAATGGGACAACAAGGACCGGCTGGTCAACCAGGTGAGCAAGGTCCGAAAGGACGCTGCGATCATTGTCCACCTGCACGATTGGCTCCGGGTTATTAAACATTAAAAAGTTCACCTTCACTGTAAATTCTTCCCATTTGATCAACGATGAAACTCCAATAAAGAATAATTAGATATGGCATGTTTGCATATCAACAATGATTAGATTTCAATAACGCAAAAATGCTAAGCATTGAATTTCAATTTAAAAGCAGTTCAAAGGTCAAGTCAATATTAAAAAAATTATGGCAAATATGAGGCAAATTCGCAAATATTGTGCGTGATTATTACCATCAAAAAATGAAATTAAAAAAAAAAATCAAAAAAAAAATCATCAAAAAAAAATTGAAAAATATAGAAGGATCGGTTTTGCTAATTTTTAAATTTTACACATGAATTTCTTTTTTACAAACCTTAGGGAATATGAATAATTTTTCTCATAATCATTAAATTTTTCAAATGGAATACAATTTTTTGTATTTCATTAACAAGTATTATATAACAGTATTATATAACACATATAATAAATTTAATCCGAAATCTGATTGAAAATATTAACAAAAAATACAAAAACGTTTTACAAAATATTTAAAGATATAATTCAAATTCAATAATATATAATTTATTCAATTAAAATTTCATTGTTAAAAATACGTCATCAACATATTGCGATTTTAATAATTCAAAAAATACTGCCATTTTATAGTACAAATGAAATTTTGTATCATATTTAAAAGATTGCATATGATATGCATTTTATGTTATCATTCGTTGATAATATTTAAAAAATGATACAGTTTATTTTACCGATTAAATACTATTATGAAGAACGGCGAAGAGAAGCAACGATCGAATTAAAATGAAGTGCAGGATAAGATGAAAGTTATATTTCTTATCAATCATAATCATATCAGACATTAAAATTGCTGTATTCTATCTCATAATTTTATGAAATGTAATTAAAAAATCGAAATTCAACTATTTAACATATAGATTAATTATTATTTTAATCAAAAAAATATTTCAAAAATTCTCTCTTCGTTTTCTTCTAAATTTTAATATTTCTACTTATTTTTTTAAGTCACAGATCCAATGAGTAAATATTCTTAAGGAGAAAAATTGCTGCAAAAAAACGGACATTGGTCTAAATCTAAAATACGACAAGAGCAAATTTTTGCTTTTGTTTTTTTTGGCTTTCTAATTTTTTTGTATCGAATAAATTGACTGAAGGAGTGTAATGCTGCTCACAACTAGATTTTGCAATTTGTTGATTCGTCAAAGTTTTAACTAACTGTTCTTTCTTTTTTGCTCTTTATTCATTTTTTTTTCATTTCCAGCATTTATTTTTAACAATTGTCGCATTTTTACTAAGATCATTCTCCGAATTATTAATTATAATAATTATTGAAGTATTGGCCACACGTGAATTAACGTAAAATTTCATTTATGCAATTTGATTTACCTCTGTAAACAAACAATAAAAAACGAAAATATAAAATGGACAAAACAGAAAAAGAAAAAAGAAATAATAATAAAAGAGAAATTTCTCTTAATTACTGATAAAATTAATACATTCCACAAACTGGAATTATGATACAATCGATAATTTCTTATCACTGGAAGTGAATGAATCAAATTTCAAAAATTATATTTCAATTTCTTTCTATTGTTATTGTTGGTGCTATTGCTATTGTTATTGCTGTAAAAAATAAGTCTGAGCTTAATTTTTGAATCGGTCCGAGCTTATTTTTTAAATTGAAATAGGTCATTGAATATATATTTTGGATATTTAACAAAATAAAATAAATATATTATTATATTATATTAAAATATAATGATTACATACACATATATAAACATGATATCGCCGTTATTTTCTAAATTTTCTCTTCCTTTTTTTCCTTCTCTCTGTCGCTTTCTTTAAAATTTTAATATAAAAGTTTAAAATATCTTTTGCAAAGATTATCTTTTACATCAGAATTAGATGCATTATTTCTTTTACAATGCCCAAAAAAGATATTAATTTCAAATTATTCGATAGTTTGTTGCTTGTTGTTCAGTAATTTCATTTTTTTTTTATTTTTTAAATATATATTCTCATATACTAAAGATATTTCACTTATATTTTAGTTATGGAACAATTTGTAATAATTTTATATAAAATTAAATTATTCATAATAATTATCACATGTGTCATCATCATCATCTCTTTTCCAGATGAATCATATCTTAGCGGTGACAATAGTCAGAAAAAGTGACAATAATAGCAATACTGTTATTGTTATCTATTAATATTAGAAATAGCATTACTGATAATAACAAAAATTAAGTTAATAACAGTAATAGTTGTAACAATATATATTATTATCATTTCTATTATTAGCAGTAGAAGTGGTGAAACAGCAATAGCAATATCAGTAGTGATAAAGTAGTGTCACCAGCAGTAGTAGCAGTAATAGTGGCCTAGCAGTAGTAGTAGTAGCAGTAGTACTATAGTAATAGCAACAGTAGTAGCAGTAATAGTAGCAGTTGGTAACAATAGTAATAGGAAGAATAAGTCATAAATAACAGCAGTAAGAGTAATGGTAGCAGACGGAGGGAAACATTAAATCCCTCCATCAAAAAACAAACGGATTTTAAATTTCGTTAAGTTAAAATCTATTTTATCTTTTTCTTTTTACACTTTCTCTCTCCTTTCTATCCTTAATCTCTCTCTTCTCTCTTAAATATATTACATCATTTCTTATCAATTTATCATCACACTGAGAAAAAGCAAGAAGATATGTCATGCCATTACCACTTTTTGTTACAACTAATATTTCCTTTTGTATAATATATTTTATTAGATTTTAGGTTTGAGAATTTTAAAAATTTGAAAAAATTTCCAATTTTTGTTTGTTTATCGAAAATTTTGTTTATTCATTATTTTTTTTTGAATATTGTTATTCGTATATTTTATTTCTATCCTTTACGCAATATTTTTTTTCCATTAACTTATTCATTTGACAATTATTGCCATATCAATATATTATATTTATTATTATAGCAATATGCATATTATAAACATAAGTATATGCTTAATTTACTAAAATAATCGTTATTATTATAGCTTGGCGATATATATACGATAAATGTCAAATATATATAATGCTTACATAATAAAAGTATGCATCCGTTTCTACACAATAAACAATATATCCGTTTCTACAAGCAATAAACAATATATCCGTTCTACAGCAATAAACAATAACAACTTATAGCACATTATTTTGATGTTGTAAATCGTTGAATTTCTAGTTAATTTTGAATGTATAAATGATAAAATAAAAAGGATAATGCAATAGTTAATTAATAAAAAAAAATAAAGAGCAAAATTCATGCATTGTTTATAGTAAAATTTATTTTCTTCTCATTTATTGATCATTCTATTCATATGAAATGATTAATTAAATCATTTATTTAAATTTTATTACCGATTTAAATGAACATTTGTTTCTTCCATTTCCGAAAATATTTTGCAAGAATAAAATTATATTTATTTGTTGAAAAATTAGTTCCATCCTTCTTCTTTTTATTTCTTTCCTGAATTTTAAAAAATAAATAAAAAAAGGAAAAAAAAGATAAAAAAGGAAAAGGAAGAAATTCGAGAGTTTAGAACAATTTTAACTATCTCAGTACCAATATAAAAGACATTCTCCGATTTATCTCATCTTCTCGTTCCCATAATATTTAGAATTTTTATTGACATACGAAATAAGTATAAAATATTAATACTAACAACGATTGTTTTTCTCCTTATCAATATTTGCATATCATTTCTATACTTTTTATTTTATTGTTAGTTATTCATTTAATTTATCATTCTTCTTTTCTCGAAGAGAAAAATAACTAATTGATTTGAATCAAATTAATTGCATATAAAAATTCAACAAAAGTACGGTAATTCCTTTCAAGTTACGAATTTCGAATATCGTAATATGATAAGGAATAGTAACATTTTTAAAATAAAATTTATAACATCTAATACTTAATTTCTATTTGTGTATGTTATGTGATATTGAAGAATCTTTTTCAAATACTATCTTTTTTTGTTGTTTCCGAAATAACGTGAAAACAAATGTTATCAACTGAGAATTACGGAATATTGCATCGATCATCATCATCGCTACTGAATATCAATGATAATAATGGTTCTTTACTTTGTCAAGTAAGTACTATATAAAAGCGAAAAATTATCTAATCAGTAACAATAATTTATGATTTTTTCAGTTCTAAAATAATCACAAACGTGTGATATGTTATAAGTAATTATAATTGATATAATCCAATGATATTTTCTATATTTTAGTTTCTATATTTTAATCATCATATTTATAAATATAAAATTTTTCTATATTTAAAATTTTTCTATATATACAAATGTTTCTATATTTAATCATCATATTTATAAATATAAAATTAAGTTATGATAAGTAAGTTAATAAACATGAAATGAACAAAAAGAAAAAGCATAATTGATCGAGGAAAAGAATAAATATTTATTTTTATTCGATATAGCAGTATCAATGTGATTATAGGAAGAATTCCGAAATCATAAGGATAAATATAACTTAATTTAAATAAATCAGATAATTAATCTAATAATATTATTATTGTTATCTAGAGAGAGAAAGGAGCAAGAAAACATAATTTGCTTGCATTGATAGATTATATTTTAACTTGCAACTCTGACCTTGACCTAAATATCAAAATTATTCCGTAGTAATTGCATGACACTAGAACAACATAAATCTTTCATAAAATTTCGCGGTTTTATTCGGAAACTTCATATTACAGGTAATTAAAAATTAGCTACTTTTAGAAAAGGAATAAATAATTAGTAATAAGAATTAGTAATAATCAGTAATGTTTGTTTTTTATTGATTATAAATTACAGTTATATCTCTCACATCTATTAAAATAGAACGATTTTTGCTTTGACTTTTTTATGCCAAAGGTTTATATGATAAATACTTCAATTTAAAATATATTATCGATTATTTCTTCGATATATCATTTGAGAAGTAATGAAGCATTGCAGCAGAGATAAATCGTTGTTTCTGCTGTATAATGAAAAATGAACAAAGGTAATTCACTAATGTCATTAATTACTTATGATAAAGGATAATAAGATTAGAGACAAACAAATAACTTTTCGAATTTCACAAGAGGTTTTTATTTTTCATGTGCAAATTATTTAGTTATTCATCTTATCTATTTTTATATTTAATTATTTTTATTTGCTTATTTATTTATTTTCATTTGCTTATATAAATTGGAAATTTGTTATTGATAATTTCTATATTTATGTGCAAATTAAGGATCCAAAAACATATCAACAAAAAATATCTTTATATTTGTTAAAAGAGAAAACCAGTGAAATATTAAATGTTTACTAATAATTTATGACACAAATATGGATGAACATTTTCGACGTTTTTTTTGTAAATAATTTCTTAATCGTTACATCGAGAATGAATCGAGAATGTATCAATAAGAAAATTTTTAAAAGTTCAAAAAATTACTTATTCATTTACTTAACTTCAATTTAAAATTATATTGATGAATAAAAAAAATGAAAAGAATGGATCAAATATTTACAGATTTGCTTCGAGCCATTCAAAAAAAAGTTTGCATACCGAAACTTTTACCTTGTGGTCATAGCTTCTGCCACGATTGTATCACTGCTTTAAAGTTTCATTCCATTTACATATGCAAATGTCCGATATGTCGCTATTCATTTCCGTTACAATACGATACAAAATTTCCAACCAATTACAGCCTGCTTGGTTTGTATTTCCCTTTTTCTTCTCTTTCTTTTGTTCCTATTATTCTTTGTTCTTCAAAAGTTTTAATTTAATTTTATCAAAGTAAATCATCATTGATAATGAAAATAATATTTCTTATGATATTACGAGAAGCAAATTTTCTAGCAATAGTAGTAAGCTTAAAATTAATAATAAAGTTAAAATTAACCTTTAACCTATAGAACAAGCTTTTTTCTCGATTTTCTAATTTTTACCAGCCGAATTTTCTATTTTATTTGATATTAATTTCATATAAATTCAACTCATTTGTTCATTAGACAATGAAATTAAACTAATTATTCTATCCTATCATTGTATTCAAACCTAAAATATCATCCTTTTTTTGCTTTTATTTATTTCTCTTATTTCAAAACAAACATTGGCTAAAATAAGCAATATTGGATAATGATATTAATTGAATTAATCAGATGTCGCGTATGTCGTTATAATTACTGAACATTGAAATACAATAATTCAAACTAAAGAAATAGAATTTAGTTTTAGTTTAATTTAATATTACAAAATATAAATGGATTTAATATGATTCAATTTAATGTCTTACTAAAATTTATCAAGTGATGAAATAGGAGTAAATCAAATCTTACCAAACATTTACAGACTAAATTAAATTTTATAAATGGGTTAAAGTAGTTACAACTTTCCTAAGTTTTTTGTTGTTTTGTCTCTGTTAAAAATTAAAAGTTCCATTTAAAAATTTTATTTCAATAAATTTCTTTCATATTATTGCATAAAGCATGAAAATATTGCGAAATGTTTATTACAAATATTACTGAAATTGTGGAAATATATTCATTTGACTGATTTAAAAAATTCTAATTCGAAATATAATTATTAGCAATAATTATTTTGAATTTTTCGATGATACAAACTGTCCTGCACATTTGACTAATTATATGAATCAATTTATCATTACTATGATTAAGCTTTAATACTGATAAATATAGATAAGAGAGAAGGATTTTAAACATTAATACGAATAATTTCAAGCAGACTAAATTATTTTTCTTTTATATTGCTAGTAGTGATCGTAACAAATAATATTATCTAGCTATAATCGTCGATCTTGGTCTTTGCTATCATTTTCATATCATTCTATATCATTTTTTAATTTGTCCTCATCTCGAAAAAAAAAAAACAATCGAACAATAAATCAAATCTAATTCATAAAATTATTATTACTTGATCTGATCCTATTTTATGTATCGTCTAATTTTTGAACTTATCATAACAATCTGATCAGTAGTCATAGCTTAGTTTCATCTAAAAAAATAATGATATCTTATCAAATAGATCAAAATAAAACAAAGAGAGTAGAAGAAAGATATGAACAGCAAGTATCTGATAGGAAGAGAGTAGCAAATAGATGACAAAAAGAACAGTCTTCGATCCGTTCCTTCGTCAGTATCGATTCAAATAATTGAAATGGAAGGCTGTCGAAGAGAGGGAATCGAATGGAACGAACTGATAGTATGCAGTGAGTTGTAGATTTGAAATTATTCACTCATTCATCCATTCATTCATTCACTGCAAATTTCCTCCTCAATCTTTCTCATTTCTCATCAATTAAATTTCATCGAGAGATTTCATCGAGTTCGCAAGAAGATCAACAACAACAATCGAGAATGAAGATATTAGGAGGAAGCAGCAGAAGACGACGAGAACGATATTCATCCGAATTTAGTTCAGGAAGCGGACAAAGAGGACATTCATTAAAATTCAATTTATCCTTATCGATTTGCTCCTTTCTTCCAGGTGAATTTCATTCCTTTTTACTTCTCTTCTAGCTTCTCATCTCTATCTATCATTTTTCAATATTCTTTCTAATTTTCTATTCGTTTTTCCAATTTTTTTCCCTCTCTTTTTCTCTCCCTCTCTATCGTCGATTTTCCATTTATCAATTGCATTTTTTCAGCTGTATGTGTAGTTGCTATCAACTGCTGGTTATCATCATACAAGGAAAAGTCATATTGATAAATGTTATCAATATGATTGAATTGATAGGTGTTATTTAAATAGATAAAATAATTTAATTATACAAGTCGAAATATTTAAATAGCATATAAAGAATTATATTAAAACCATCTAAAATCTTATTATTTCTTTCGTATTGAATTGAAATATTTTCCTTACATAACAATGCTTTTTTGATAAAAAAGGTGGAGGTGAAAATTTAATGAAGAGATGAATTAGGGAGTGACAAAATGACGCAACAATTTAAGCAGAGATTAAAACTTTGATAAGATAGATATTCGAAGATATGATTATGCGATAGTAACAGAAATTTGAATGATTAAAGATGATAAGAATTTATCAGGAAAAATACTATTGCAGAATTAAAAAAAGACAAAAAAGAATTTAATGAAATATCTTTTTAGATGTAAGTACAAAAAATATTGTAATATTAATAAAATTAAAAGGGATTTAATTATTGTTGAAATAATGAGTACGTATAAGGCATATAAGATTTCAGATTTCATTTTTTGGCGGTGACGCATAATTCATTTTTTTTATCAAAAATTATTCATATGCATGTAAAGAGAACTTTGAACTTATTTTAAATTTGATTTATCAAATTTAGATTTTTCTTGCAAAACATTTTTTCTGCAAAATAAATTATAATATATATTGTTTTGCAACATGAATTTGGTATTTTATAAGGTATGCAAAATTTGAGATTTGACTTAAGTCTTATAATAATGTTTAATTTACTCTTACTATAATATATATTGAATTTAAATATGTTCAGATTCAAATAATTAAATATCCAGTATAATTCCATTTCTTAAACTAATATTGTTTTCTTTATTCTTTGAATTACCTATTTTGACAAATATGAAAATGCTAATTTTAGAAGATTAAATGAATTTTATTTTTTCCACAATACATAATAAAATTTAAATATACCTGAATTCAAATATCCATATCAATTATTTGATTCGTATTTATTACTGACTGAAACTTTATATGAAATGAATTCATTTTATAAAATTTTAGTATGAAATGTAAACACCAAATATAAATGGATATGAAATAATAATATATTATGCAAAATAAAACCGCTATTTATAATTTGTTCATTCTATTAATCTATCTGATCCAATTTTGTAGAAGAGTTTTCGAATTGTTAAAATAATTTAATTTCTGCTAAATTATTAAACATGAAATAAGTAAGTCTGAAGTGATACTAATGATTCCATTATCGTGAAATCTGCCATGTGTAAGATAGAATTATAGCTATTCTAATCTTTGCAACGATTTCAAATTAACGAATTTGATAATTTCGCCCTTCCTTGGATGAACTTTTAGATCTCTATTTATTAGTATTTGTACTTTCTCATCTAAAATTTGGATATAACTTTTCTTTTGGGAGCAATCGAAGAAATACAGGAGCGGGAATGGTTGAAGGTGATGATGAATTTGATTAATATGCTGAAAATCTACACTGTCATTCATTTCTTTTCGACGCATATTTTATTAATTTAATATATATGAAATTAAGTTATTAAGTACAAATATATTCTTTTTATCGAAAAATTAATGAAAAGCAAAATGAAATATTAAGAAATTGTCCAAAAAGAATTGCATATTCCCTTGAAACTTTTTTAAAGTTAAAAATGAAAAATGAATTATCCATCGAATTGGATAATGCCAATGATCCACGATGATTCATTCGGTTAAATGGAAGTAATTGGTCATTTATTGATCTTAGAAATGACCACACCACTTAAATTTATTTAGTTGAAAGCTTACAACATCCATTCAATTAGAGATATGTGCAAAAAGAAGAAAGAGGAAGGAAAGCATAATGTGAGAGAAAAGGGAAGAAGAAAGAGAGAAAAAGAGAGAATATATGGAATTATCGAATTCTAATAGCATAAATTGTTATACGTCAGTTATGGCTATTATTGACCTTTGCACTCATATCTTTTGATTTACTCTTTCATTTTTTTTTTTTCATTTCTTTCTTCTTCGCGTTTTTCTTTCCCTTCTCTTCTAATTGATTTGTTTTTCTTTCGGTAATTAATTTCATACTAAGAATTTGTTTCAGTAATTAATTTCATACCAAAGAATTCATTTCAGTAATTAATTTCATACTAAGAATTCGTTTCAGTAATTAATTTCATATCAAAGAATTCATTTCAGTAATTAATTTCATACTAAAGAATGCCCGATATTCATTCATCAAAGTCATTTCACAATTAATCTCGAGAATGATAAAATGCTAATTACTATCATTATTACTGCTATAATTATCAATATCATCATGTATTGAATTTAGAGGTACATTAACGATTGAGTACTTTAATAATACTAAATACTAAGTTTTTTTTAATACTATAAATACTAAGTTTACTAAGTTTTTTACCCATATAATACTAAATTTACAGCTCTTCTAGTAAATACACGTATGTATTCGTGGTATGTATATATGTTTATGTGTATGAGTGTGTTATGTATTTACATATTTATATATATATGTGTGTATGTGTATGTGTGTATGTGTGTGTATGTATATATATGTATGTGCATGTGTTTATGCACAATATGGTATCCCACAGATATTATGATGAGGAGGGATAAATTGAAAATGTATGTATGAGTTGTTGATATTTATAAATTGTTTATTTGACGAGAATCGAGAATGTCATGTCTGTGTACTATTGCAAATCATTGTTATATTATTGCTATAATGTAGTGATTTTCAATTCTTTTTAATCTTTTGTTCCAATTTAATATTCAAAATAAAAGAAGAAAATGCTAAATTTTAAGATCAATAAGTTTGCATATATTTTGGATTATTAAACTTTAAAATAATTTAAATTATTTTAAAACTATCAAACTGCTTTAAAACTTTATAAATTAAATCAATCGCTAATAAAAGTTATCATTTACTGTTTATTTATCTATTTATAGTGTGCCGCCGATACTATGTTCTTCTGACTATCTTATTAAATAGTTTATTTTCATCATCTTTGATCTCATTATTTTTTGTAAATTTTAAATTCAATTTTTCATTCTGAAATCGATTCCAATTTTATTAGCATTTCTTATACAAAATTACAAGGAAATTAATTATAATTTATTTGATTTAAAACATTCAGATCTTTTTCACGTTGGAAACTTTTATTTGACGTAAAATTAGGTAATGTCAAGAAAAGATATCATAAGTTGAATACTTTTTATTATTTACTTTACCTAATTTTACTTATCCGTCCTACTTATATCTGTTTTTTTTATATCATTTCCTTTTATTTACATTACATCTACGTCACTTAATTAAATATTTTTATTATTTTATCAACGTCATTTTATTTTTAGAACTTTTTTTTACCTTTTTGATCTTGTTATTTTTGATAATATTCCTATCCAAGTTCATTTAAAGCCTTATCACGTATAGATAAAAAGCTGTGTATTGATCACTTATTCTCTCCTTTTCTATATTATTCTTTAAACCTACGAAAGAAATAATTTCCATTCGTGGATTTTTCAGCTTAATTAAAGAAAAAACAAAATAATTTTGGAATGATCAATCATTTTTCATCTAAATCTGAATTATGGAATCTATAATGTAAATAATAATGTTATAGTGACATCATCCCGCACACTGTCTAAACATCCAGGTACAAATGTTATACCTCAGTTCAAATTCAAACTTTTTTCAGGTTAGCCAAAATTCACGATAATATAAATGTGCAATTTGAATGTTGCTTAAATATGGAAAACTTGAAATTAAGTGAATTTAGTAAATATGAAACTTAATCCCGCAATACATTATAATATTTCAAATTGTTGCTTTCATTTATCATAATTTTAGTTTCTTCTTCCTTTCTCTATTACAAGTTTCCATTTCATCTTTCATTTTTATTTTAAGATTTATTAAATTTTTATCTATTTTTTTAGCTTTACATGTCTTTTTTAAATTCTTAATAATTTTCATTTTAGAAGTGATCAAAATTATCATTTTCTATGTAAAGATAAAGCGTTAATTTTACGTTTTATTGCCAATTTTTCGTGTAAAAACTGAAATCAAGAAAAAGTGAGATAATATATATATATGGAAAATGAGTAAGATTAAAACTTTTTATTTTTACTGAAAATTTCCCTTTTTTAAATCAGTAAAATGAAATGTTAATTTCAGATCTTCTTGATCATCTCAGTCTTCGGTTATGACACAGTCAAATGATAAACCAGCACAATATGACGCCATTTTCCGTCCTCTTAGCAAAGTCAATAAATTAAAATCATCAAAGATTTCACATGGATCAATACGATTATCACATTTATTGTCAAAGATTTCTCGAAAAGATAAGGTATCAGTTTTCCTTTCTCATAAAATTCAATCATACAATTTCGACAAATAATTTTTCATCAAATCTATTGAAGAATTAAAATTGTTATTTTTACATAGTATTCACATTCATTTTTATTTTTCATCACATAAGATTGGTTATATTTTATTACGTAAGACATAAATCTAGGATAAGAATTATTTTATTAAATATTTCGAAAGATATGAAGGAATGCTAAAATTAAACTTTCTATTTGTAATGTAATTATTTCAAAATATATAGCAATGAATTTTTCGTATCATCACCGCTGTTCTTTATTCTTGTTGAAGAAAAATGATATTAAAGTATAGAAATTTTAAATTAAAAAAAAGGAAAAGCATAACATTTTATTATAGCATTTTGATTAGTTCATATTTATCAATTGTTCTAAAATTTTATAAATTTGTTTTTTTTTACCAGGATTTGTCAAAAGTTTTGCATTATTTTAATAGTGAAATTTATTTCAGACTAAAATAATTACTTAAAATCTTTATTCTTGTTTTGCAATGTCTGTCTGCTTTCATCAATTATAATTGATAAAGCCATCATATCAATTATTTTAATAATATCGTTCATTTTTTTATAACTCACTGATTACTTGTGCAAAATTAATTTTGATATTATCATATAATAATTATTTTATTAAATGTACTGAAATATTGATGCATACCATTTTTTTTTCGCTTTTTTTTAGAAAGCATCAGACAACTACTACACTTCTGCGGAACCACCGTTCACTTCAACTCCCGATATGTCGGGAGAGGAAGATGGTATTGAAGTATCATATGTAGAGACGGAAAGTGAGCATACTGGCGATTCTGAAGATACAATTCCGGCTGCCGATTCCATTAATGTTAAAAGTACATCGAGCAGAATGATTTATATTGATGGTATCGCTTTGGACGATTCAACAACCACAACAACAACAGCATCAGCAGATTATAGTAGTAATTCTGTATCTGAGAAAACGAACATTGAGGTCAGTTAGTTTAAAAAATTTGGCCTTTTAATATCTTTAAAAGATATCAATAATATTCGTTTATGTTTCACTTTTCCCTCATTTATTATTCAAGTATTTTAAGAATTTAATCAACTAAAATTGTTCAAATTTACTCCAAGTTTAATACACAGTTTTAATATTGTTTACTATATTGTAATATTCTTTCACCACTCATAATAATATATGTTAAACGATAATGAACAAAAAAAAATTTCGAAATTCAAAATTCTTTGCAATTATTTTCTAGCATTCAGTTAATTTAATGTTAATTCATTATCTGCTAATTTACGCATTTAAGTTAAAATTTATTTTTATATTAAGTATTAAAAATCCTATTTACTCAGTCATCATTATCCATGCAAATATGAATTATATACTTGAAAATATTTAGAATTCTACTCATCAATATATCATACCAAAGTAATTCTAACAACCAATATTTTTCAGTCTTTTTATATGCTTAATATTCGTTTGATAACATATCTGACGTAGGGATATTCGCCATTTCAAATTTTAAAATTATTTTCATATATCTGAACTTTCGTTTTTAATATGCAAATGAAATTTATCAAATTATTTGTAGTAGAAAGTTCCAAACTTTAAACATATTTTTAGGAACAAATGATAAGGACAAATTTTATTGATTGCCAACCATCTAATGAACAAGTTGTACAATCAATGACACCAACAGTATCAACAATCAATATTGATGCAAATGGTGATGAAAATACAAGTTGCAAAAGTCGTGTAAACTTGACGAGAATATGGTACGTATTGCAATATAATGCTAGAAAATGAGAATTCAAATAGCATATGACATAGATTGATTCCCATGCTAAGTTTATCTTGCGACGTCAATCACTGAATTCTTTCTGTCAGTCGATCTAATCAATCTGCTGATTAAATGATAATTGATCATACTTCCTTGGCACTAATGAGCATTAATCGTTAAAAAATCTTGATATGAATATTATTGGATCTTTCATTTTTTCTAATATGATTTTTTTTTGAATTAGTTTTTTTAAGAATAAAATAATTCGTCAATTAATAAAGTGTCGATGTTATTATTATCTTTTATCAATGGATGATAAAACAAATAAAAATGACGAAACTAAATATGACAAAAATTAATAATCTTCTAATTTACTGATTCTTATTTGCAAGTTTTAATTTAATTATGCTATTGCAATGAATACTTAGATTTATATTTATTTATAGGTATATTGCTGCTGTTGGCGTACAATTATTCTTGGCCATTTTCGTGCTGTTTTGGAGTTTAATCATCCTTAAAATTTTTTATAATGATCTCTATAATACCCGATCGAAATCATCAATGCTCTGCAGTGGTGTTGAAGCGATCGATAAATGGTTATTGTTAGATCTAGCACAAGCAATAAAATGCAACGATGATTCGGACAGTTTCTTCGAACGATTGATTCATGAAGCTGAAGTGTTTATTAACTTTCTAATTGCACAGTTCCACTTCATTCCTACCATTTGGTCATCTTTAACATCGACAGCATTCATTCAATTGTACGATTGGTTATTAGAAATAATGCGAAATGCGAAAGAAGTTTTGAATGAGTACTATGAAATTGTTTGCATAAATTATCTGAAAAGGTATTATGATATGATTTGGGAGAAATATCATGATATAATTTGGAAGGAATATTATGATATGATTTGGATAAATATGAATGATTGGAAGGAGAAATGGTATCAAACCGTACATTCAATAAAAATACTTTGAGAATTATGCGGAGATGCTTTAACTTTAGCTATCCAGGTTTTGGAAGTCAATAATGAATACTGTAATGATCTTATGAATTTTTTCAACATGCATTATTGTCTTGATCGTCGTATTTTTGTGTTGCATTCATTTTAAAGCAATTTTATTAATCCTTAATCATTCAGGTAATTGGAAATGGATAGCATAATAATTCACTTAATTACATTTTCAATTGTATAACAATTTTACATGAAATATATAATCGATCCGGATGTTTACAAAAAGAGATAATACTACGGAACGCAAATTCTAGCTTTTAAATGTTCCAGATTTTAAAATAAACATAAGAATACGATTATCATTCTGCTGGAATTCTTAAAATTCCGCATTCATTTTATATTTTCAAATCACAATTTCTACCTGCCAGAAAAAAAACATTCGAGATGATGCATTTATATTTTTTCTTGTATAATCCATTTTATTTGCCTATTTGAAATGTATTTACCAATAGTATCATAAATTTTCTCCTTCTCAATTTTTGTATCTTTTTTACGAATTTTCATGATACTTTTTTACTTTGAAACTTATTTCGAATCAAAAATTTGATAAATAATCTGCTGTGGGCATTTGCGATGCCTGTTATTATTAATAAAAGTAAAAATTGAGTATAAATATGAAAAGATATAAGTAAAAGTATTTAGTGTCATTTTCCATTTCAATGCGCTATGCTCAATTATGCATAATATTCAAACATAGTGTAATTTTATTTGTTTATGAAAATTATGTCACCGTTCCTCAAATTAGTGCAATGTATAGCGGCAATGAGGCACGTGAAAAAAATTGGTTGATTATGGCTTTAGGCTCTTTTGATAATCGTCTACTAACATTCGAAGAGATTTTCAAGAGAACAGCATTGCTAAAATATAAGTTGCCACTGTCTGGGACTGTTTTTGACTTTTACGATAGACTGAAATCAATTTCTAAGGGATGCTCGAATTTAGATTGTGAAGCTTGTTGAACGCGTATTAATTTTGATATCGAAATGATGGTAACAACTGGAACATGTAAAGATATCGAGTATCGAAAATTATTCACGTTATCTCTATGGAATGGAAGCTGGACAGCCACCATTTACTTTGCTTGAATATTATGCTATATGACCTTAGAAGTTAATTAACATCAAAGCCAACCCTTTCGACCATTCATATCTCAAATTTCATCTTTTGGAATTTTTCAGTGAATCAGTTCTTCAATGACGAACAAATTGAAGATCTTCAAAATCATTTGGAAATACATTTTCTTAAATTTTGCATTTATTGGCATTTATTTTAAAATATCCAGTTACAAATATTAACTTATAAATTGGATTATACATTTTTTTTTATAATCTGAGTAAGATCGATTTGTTTTATCAAGAAGCAAATTAGGTAATGATCCGTGATTGTTCTGCGTTTTGATCTTATTTGCTGAAAAATATTTTTTCATAATTTCACACTGGTTTCTTGCAGTAATAACTTGTTGAACTATTTTTTGGCAAAAAAGTCAAACTTAATGTTGAGTGAGATTTGCAATGTTTAATGAGCTTATATGTGAAAAGACAAAAATTGAATTAAGTGGTTGATTTTTATTTTGGAGTTTGACCTTATTTGTTAAAAAAAAACTGTGTTGTCTTTGTCGAGACCTTTCAATTTATGCGTGTTTAAAATTGAAAATTTGTACAATATGAAGATTAAATATTATCTAATTGAATTCACTGAGTTTTAATAAATTGTTTGCTTCTTCAAAAAAAGCGAAAATTCAAATTTAATAATTTTCCAGAAATTGGATTATCTTCATCACCAACGAGGTTTGTAGATAACTGATCAGCAAAGAGAAATGTTGAGAATAGAAGGTTTCGCTGAAAAGGAAGTCAAAGAATATAAAACAACAATGATATCGCTTAATATCCAATGGCGAAATGGAAAGCATAAACCCTTAATGTGAGAATGATGGAATAGCTCACGTGAGAACGATGGAACACTTCACTTCACACTTATAAAGAATTGATATACCTAATTACCAGGAGAATGAACTGCTAAAAAATAAGGAAATCGATTGGACATAATTCGATGAAAAATGGGAGAAACCAAAATTATTAATCGGAGCAGATTATTTCTTTGAATTTGAACAAAGGAATCAAGGAGCTAATGAATGGATTTCGACTTGTCAATACATCATTGGCTATATTATGTCAATACATCATTGGGGAGCGGTATTCTGAAGGATGCAAAAATCAATTCAACAGCGTTATGTTCAGCCATTAGTCCTGTAACAGTAATGCCTCTAATTAAAGCAAATGACTGCATCGATATTGTTAAATTTTTTTTTGGAAATTAGAATTACTAGGCATAAAGAGTCACCGGATGAAGACGAAGATGAATTAGCACTGCAACAATTCCAGAAAAGCATATGCAAAGAAGGAGAGAGATATACCGCAGGATAGCTATGGAAGAGTCCGAAAATTAAACTGCCATCAAACTTCGCACTTTGTTTAAAATTTAAGTAGACTCCAATCAACAATTAAAAGGTTACAAGCTCACCTGAACTAGTGAAGAAATATAACAATATAATAAAAGAACAGCTAGAACATAAAATCATCGAAAAATATAGAGAGATTTCAAACGAATTCAAAAGAATTCAACGAATCTCTTTCAATTGCTGATAGACAAAAGGGAAAAGTAAAGAATATGTTAGAAGTCTATTTGGACACCACAACAGACAAAATCAGCATTAAACTACCAAACTTGACCCAGGAAGATACAAAATTTGATCAGTGTTATAAGAAATCGCTTCCATCTTTGATCTATTGGGGCTTATCGCACAATCACTCTGTCAGCCAAAATTATACTTCGAAAACCTTTGGCGATAAAATTAAAAATTGGGATAACATGTTGAAAGAAAAAGAACTGAAAGAATGGAAAGGAATTTTTAATGATTGGCATTCTGCATTTATTGAATTACCAAGAAAGATTCCAAAAATAGAAGAAACAACGCACCAAATCCATGTATTTTCGGATGCTTCTCAGCATGCTTATGCCGCTGCCATCCATTTGAGATCCGAAGTTGAAGGGAAAATTCAGTCGTTGCTGGTATTTTTAAAAAGCCCAATTATATCTAATCAAGGAATAACGGTTCCAAGAAGTGAAATTCTGGCGGTTTTGATTGAAGTACGAGCGATTAATTTTGTAAAAAATCAACTGGAAATGCAAAATGTTAAAAAATTTCTTTGAAGTGATTCAATGTGTTCCAAAAATGAATACAAAATGAAACAAACAAAGATTTATTCAAAAATTATCTAGATGAAATTAGAAAAACCAAAATAAATTTCAAATATGTGCTTACAGCTGATAATGCTGCAGACATGGCCAGTAGAAGAACAAAAATCAACGAGTTAAAGAATACTCTTTTCAAAATCAACACTTCCAAAATTAAACCTAGGGGTTTTTATGATGGTACGGACCTAGTTGGTTATCTAAACAAAAAAATACTGGTCACCGATATTAATTCCCGACAAGAAAGACAGAAATGATGGAGGAATTGAAAAGAAAATTCAAAAGAGATGGTTGTATTAGAACATAACAAAAGAAAGGAAAAGAAAATCTTCTGAATATTAATCGATTTAGTAGCTGAGATAAGTTACTCCGATATTCGAGTATTCAAATTTATTCGAGTATTCATATTTATTAAACTACAAACAGATACCAATTATCAAAAATATCTCTAAAAAACCATCTATTAGCGCTGAAGACTACACAACAATGGAACAATATCTTATTAAGAAGCTTAGAAGAATGAAGTCACAGAGAGTGAAAAAAGAAATGGCAACTAACTATCGTAATAATGGATTGCTTAGATCCACTGGACGTATAATAGAATCTGAATTGAGCAAGAATGCGATCATTCGAATTTATCTCCCAAAAGGATCCATGATAACATCATTGATCATCATGAATGTAGATGAAAGAATATTCCATAGCGGGGATAAATCAAACCTAGCTGAATTAAGAAAATTTCTGATATAAAGGGAAGCAGAACGGTGAAAAGTATCATCAACAGAGATTGCATGTTGTGCTTGGACAGTAAACCATTCTAACTATCGAATTACCATATGTCTAGAAGAAGATGTATAGCATTTATCACATTTACGAATATTCGATTAATTATTTTGGCCTAGTTAACATTAAGAGACAATTATCAAAGCAATTACCAACTATCAAACATTGAATCGCATTATTTTGTTGTTTGAATACTCGAGCGGTACACCTTGAAGTATTGTGGATTTAAGTGCGGAGGCCTTCTCCACTTGGTCTGAAGATTTTGTAAATCGTGGAAACCAGAAACAATATTGAGTGACATGCATCAAAACTTAAAGCAATAAATGAAATCTATAATGTAATGGAATATAATCTCAATGAAGATTCATCAGTTCTTCATTACTGTAGCAAGAATAAAATTAAATAGAAACGTATTACTCCTATCGGTTCTTGCAGCGGACAATGAATCATTAAACAGTTGAACTAGCGTTTCATTGCTTTAACATCATCAATATCTTGAGTTGTAGCTTGACTGGGTACTTCAATTCCGACAGGTGATTACCAGCACCAGATTTCTGTGACCTTTCTTTTAACCCTTCAGCTGCTTTTTTCACTCGCTTTTGACCATATGCTCTATCAATGTAGCCTACCCTACATTCTTTTACATCTTTATATTTTATTTGACCGTTTTCTATATATGCTATTTGTTTGCCTTGTATAAATGATGTGCCTGTTACTATTGTTGGTTCTCCTAGCTTTAATTCATCTATGTGGACCTTTGTTTCCCTGTACTCCTTTCCATCATATGTTCTATGCTTCCTCACGTACCACAGCAAAGAGGAATATATGAACAATTAATTGGAATGACAAAATCAGCATTTAAAAGAGCTGTGGATAGACGCTTTAAAACAAAATGGAACTATTTACAATCATAGAAATTGAAGCCTCTTGAATTCGCGATCGTTAACACAAATGACGGAAGATTCGATAGAAGTCCTATATCCTCCTGATTTCATAAATCCCTCAGCTAAATTTGGCAGTCCGCTCATAAAATATGAATCGGATGATGAAGAATACGATACAAGTGGAACTCGACACCAGAAAAATTAAAAAGACAATTTCGAAAAACAATCGATGTTTAGACGATTCTGAATGCAATGGCAATGAGGTTATTTCCTTAGTTTAAGAGAACAATGGCAAACCCAACATAAACGAGAACAAAGTTCAACTGAAAGAAAATCTGAAATGAATGAAGTTGAAATCATAACGGAGGAAGAACAGTATTCTGGAAATTGAGGATTATTGAAGAATTAAAACCAAGTAAAGAAGGAGCAATTCGAAGCATGATAATACGACTCCACAACAATCACAAATTAATCAGGCTTATAAATTTGAAATAATTTCAATATTTCGCTGTCAACAAATACCTTTTTTGCGATGAATAATTCATCGAGTTGATTTCAACTTACATCGAAAAATAAGGATTTAATAAGTAATAAATTTTGCTGCCAATTACAATGATATAACAGAATTTTTTTATTTGCATAAATTTACATAAACCTGTGATTTTTTGACGAGATTTTGACAATTCCATTATTTCACAAAACATTTATAATACTCAAGATTATCAGCTTTTCAAACTCGCTTTTTTTTGCATCAATCGTTTTTTATCATCATATTTAGACATTCATATAATGAACTCATTCATATAATTATGCAGAAAGATTAAGAGCACTATAATTCATCCGATCGTGATCGCATACGTTTAAAATCAGTTTCTAAATAACTTTTCAAATCAGTACATATTTATTACTTACTACAATTCATTTCTCGTTGATTAATATATTTTGTGAAATATTCTACCGTATTTTAATCATTATCATTAGTGGAAACTGCTTGCGAATCAGTATGCTGTTGTTTCATTACTTTCTAGGAACTATACTATCAGCATGCATTGCACAAAAACAGTAGTAAACAAATTATCGTTTTGACTATAAAAATTAAATATTTTAATTTGTTACAGTTCATTACTCTTTTATTATTTGCTACAGTTCATTACCCTTTGACTTATATATTTTGTGAAATATTTTTCTAGCATACTTTTCAGAATTCTATGTCGAATTCCGTATTTTAATAATTATCATTATGTTAAAGAGACAGAATTTTTAATCTGAAAAGAGTGCCAAGAATAGCATTCGTTGCTCGTACTTTTATCAGTTTTTCTCGTCACTTTTGAAGCAATCAGTCCTTTGTATTTAAACACTTTCTTTGTAGAATAACACTAATTTTATACATTGCTATCAATAGAATTTTTCTTTGCAATGATTGAGAGTAAAAATTTTAGAAAAATAATAATCATCAAATCATTTATTATGAAACGATTCATTCCATACAATTTCAGACATCAAATGAAAATGATTCATCAACACAGGCAGATATAAATGACCAATTAGGTTTAAATGAATATAATCGGACATATTCAAACGCGAAACGATTCGAGTGCAATATATGCGGTAAAAACTTCACTTATCACAACAATCTGGTTAGACATAATCGAATACATACAGGAGAGAAACTTTTCGAATGTAATATATGCGGCAAAAAATTCAATCGAGGCGGCAATATGAACAATCACAAGCGAATACATACAAAGGAGAAAGCATTCAAGTGCGATATGTGCGGTAAAGAATTCAATCATCGCAGCAATCTCAATGAGCATAAGCGAATACATCAAAGCGAGAAATTGTTAAACTGTAGTGTATGCGGTAAAAAATTCCGTCAACACAGCGTGCTAAGTAGACACAGTCGAATTCATAAAAGTGAGAAACCGTTCAAATGCGATATATGCGGTAAAGAATACAGTCAAAACAATGATTTACTAAAACATAAAAAGGAACACAAAGATTCAACTGAAAGGCCATATTATATGGAGACTACACCAACAGATGATATCGTCAGTACATCTATATTAATCGATAAAATAATTTCATATGCAAGATTATGAATATTATTCTGCCTTTTATGTTTTATTGATTTTCTTTTATGTTTTGTTGATTGCTGCTAGACTGATTATTAAAAATAACTGCTAAAATTGAAAATTTTTTATTGCTATTGGATTTGATTTTATATCGCATTTATTTCATCAAATAGGTTTTTTATACTTATTTCATACCATAACATCCTTTCTTATCACATTTTTACTTCATTTTTATCACATCTACCTACCATCCATTTATATTTCCACCCACAATTCAAAAATGTTTGTGGAAGATCTATAAATTTTACTACACCAAAATTTTTTCTTTTTTATTAAAAATCAGTTTTCAGTTCTTTACTGAAGTGGTTTGCAAATTTTAATATTCTGATATAGGATATTAAAATCTGAGAAAAATATTATCCAGTTTATAAAAAAGATGTTTATTTTTGAATTTAAAATTCTCGCTGTGCTTTGTTTTTTCAAAGATCATATGATATTTTAAATAGTATAATAAAATTAGTTTTAATTGTTTATTTTTATGCCTAATAGTTCATGTTCATCTATGAGTTTTTCGGATTGCAAAATCTTTTCAATATTTCTTGCAGTTAAATAGAAGAAACATCACATGATGTAACAGAATATTAGGAAAATCGGCACATACCTTTTATAAATTTGCGGAACCTTGATGTCGTTAACATAGCTTTCCACTGATAAGCTGATTTGGACATTTTTGTGCAGCACAAAGTTTTTCTCGTCTTCTACACAAAAAAAAAAGAATTTTAAAGATTTTTGGAAGTGTCGACGATTTCCTTTCTGGTTGTGATAGTTTTGAAGTGGGTGATTTTTCTTATCAGTTTCCACAGATTTCTTAAATTTCTTGTTTTCCGTACTTGTAATAAATCTCATACTTGGGTAAAAAAATCTTTATTACGATAATTTCGATAACCGACAAAAGCAACAATTATAATTTCAATAATACAATAAGACAATTCTAATAACGATAACATAACACAAGAAAAAAAAGAAGACCCAATAAGAAAGTGTCATCGGTTAGTGGAGCCAACCGATTTCGTGGATGCTCATCCGCTAGAATGCTTTGGTGCTGGATCCTCTTTTTGGTAGGTGGTGGATCCTGGTATAATTGTGATTATAAGAAATAACGGGTTTGTTAGAGTATAAGGAATTAAAGCTAATAGACAAAGGCGAAACATTTTTGGTTATGGGTGAAGCTTATAGACAAAGCATACCTACATCCTACATAATGCAGCGAAAACGCACATACACTTTATACCGATGTATGGGAGCCCAATGCAGAGAAATTACTTATTCTCCTTTGGTTTTTTTCCAACATTTCCAATAGAAGGAAAAAGACGGATTGGTTCTTCTGTTTCGAATTTCTTGTTTGTTGACTGTAAGTTAGAATTTTCTGCAGTTTTTTCAATTTCTGAATCCGTTTCATCGTTAATTTCGAGGGTAAAGTATGTTTATTGATCGTTTTAGTGTTTTTCCATTTGGTAATTAATGTAGCGATCCGTATTTTATTGTCTTTTCCTTCACGAAGTTCCTTTATTCTGGATAGTTTCCACATATCTCGTTGGTCATTGAATATAACTATTCCGCCTTTGCGTGAAGATCGTAGTTCTACTTTCTTGTGAGATGAAATTTCCCAATTTCTAGTACGTTTTGTAAGACAAGTTAAATACCCCGTTTTCCATTCTTCCAGAATATATAGAAGGACTTGAGAATATTTAGCCGGTTTTTAATAAGCCTATCCTTATTATTTAGTTTATGCAGAAAAAATTCTTCATCTTGTATGTTATCATCTTCATTTGATAAGATTAACGACGCATAAGATGAAATGAAATCAGTAGGACATATGATTGAGTAGTCATAAAAGTTTGTGTAGGTTATGGACGTGTGTTAAGTATGTCTTCTATTTCTACTTTCAAAGTTATTTTCATTCCCATAAGAGTTTCCTTCCCATAACCTTTTTTTATTGCTTGTTTAGTTAATCCAATTAATCTTTCATAAACGCCAGTTTCGCATGGTATTCTCGGAGTCGTGAATATCCATTTCATTCCTTTTGTTTAGAAATTGGCATTTCGTTCCTGATATTTTTAAAAACGAGTTGGAACTGTTTAGCATTATCACTTAAAATCAATTTGGACATCCTCGCCGACAAATCTAAATATAAATAAGAAGGCTTCGGCAGAGAGATTCTCTACTATTTTTAAATGTACCGTTTCAGTCGTAAAAGATGTGAGTAGAACAATCCATCGTTTTCGTGTTTCGCTTTTTAATTTTATAGTAAAAGACCTAGGTAGTCCAGTCCAGCTGATTCGAATATTCTTGAACGTTGAACTCGTAATTTTGATAGGTTTGCCATCGCATTTAAATGTTTAGAAGTCCAGCGTTTGCATGCCATATATTGATTTATAACTCGTTTGACTTCTGTTCTACCTTTTTGAATCCAAAAATCATTTCTCATCATTGACAACGTATGAGCGACTCCACTATGATATAAAGTTTTATGATAATAAATTATAAAGAGCTCAGTTATTATATTGTGTCTCGGTAAATAAATCGGGTACTTATCAGTTTCGGTTGATTCTGAGTTCTCCAGTCAACTAATCGATTTCCATAATCCTTCACATCATAATAAAGATTCCATCTGGCTATGTTACTGTCACTGATATCTTCAAATTGTGCTTCTTTGATTAACATTCATTGAGCTATACTTTCTCTATATTTATACATCACCGTTAATCGGATTTAACCATTTAAATCTATTCTTTGTTATAGTTTGACGAATCTGAGAGTCGAAATGGTTACTTTGATTAATTTAAAAACATTAACTGAACAGGCTTGGGTCTACGAATGAAAACTGTTGATTTTTGGTCATTCGTGTAATCAAATTTGCATCTATCTATTGACTTCTTTCTATTTCTTCGTTACCATAAGGTCCTTGTGCCCGAAATTCCCATTGTGGTCATTTGCTTTCCTTCTTTTCTAATCATGATGGACCTAGCCACTATGAATCATGAATTTTGAGATTTTTGAGAGAAAATCCTCTTTCGGTCACACCCATAGAGTCTTGATTTCCAAATATGTAATGGAAGTTAAATTTCGCCTTTCGAATCTCCTACTCAATTCTAGATAAATTTTTGGATATAATTTAGAATAGTTCTTTACCCAATGCGACGCACATTTTGAATGAGACCATAATGTTACCTTGGAATTCTCTAAACTTAACTGGTTTAGTACAAATTATCCTGCTCGTACTTCAATGAGAATAGCAAGAAGTTCTAATCACATCATGGTCATTCCCTTCCTTAATGGACCTTTAATGAGCGCAATAGGGATTTCGTGTAAATTAGAAATGGTTCCTTACCACGTATTTCTTCTCTGAACGTGTATATTGATGTTGTGTATGCAATACTTGAAACATCAGTAAATATATGAATGTCCATATGACTTGTGAGATTGGTTATAAATCGAGGTAATTGTTTTATATATGTCGTCTTGTCGCTAGTAAGAGATTCCCAAATTTTTGATCTTCCTGGTTTATTATTTGACCCACATATTAGTTTTCTTCCATAAGTTTTAAAGAAATAATTAAAATCTTACCATTGTAGGAACTAGAAATTCTAGGGGATCATATTGTGAAGCAACAAATTGAAGAATAGTTCTTTTAGTTAATTCATTGCTGGTTATAGAGTTACATTTATGATATATAACGTTCTGATATTCACTACAATATGCCTAAAATCCTCGTGGCACTGAGGTTTGCTCGATCTTGGTCAGGTATGATGTCATTGAATCCGGAATCATTCGAAAGAAATTCCCTAATATTCATTGACGCTTCCTTAAAAATAATTTTTAATTCACAATATTTTTGTAAGGCTTCCTCTGTGCTTTCTGTGAATATCAGAACGTTATCAACATAAAGAAATGTTTCACTCCCGTTAGCTTCCAAATGATAATTGATGTAGCTGATAATAAAGGAGGAGATGATATAACTCCAAATGGAAATCATGCTTTTTGATTGCATATATTTTATAAAGAGAGTTCTAAATAATTAACGTCTCCCCGAATTTTTCTACTAAGACTTTTGTTATGAACCTAGTAATTTTCCAATGCAATATCGTAGTCTCTCAAAGTCTTTAATGATTCACCCCTTAAACAGGAGACTAAATAATTGAATTTTTGTATATCTGGAATTGCTTGACAATGTACAGTAGAATCAAAATTACTCCAAAAATTCTCTCCAGGAATTTACGATCTCCGCTGAATATTGGCGGCGGTATGAATATCGGCAGTTGTTGTGGAGAGAAAGGATGGTCGGAGATTTTATTTTGTAAGTTCAGCAAGAATAAAATAGAGTCTCGCGTATGTTGTCCACTCGATTGAAGGGAGCGAAATTTTTTATTTAGAATGTGTTTTTGTATTTTAATCACGGGCATGTATACGAATTTGGTTAGCACAAAAAAAATATTTAGTAGGCGTGGTTTAAATTCAAACTTTAGCAAGTGTTAAATTATAGAAATTCAACTACAGTATATAAATTGTAACAGAGGAAAATCGAAACACTAACGTGAGAATTTTTCCTTATCGGAGGATAGTGTAGGAATTTTTTCCCTTTGTTTAAAAAAAGAGATATGAATAGAATCAGATAACAATAAAGGATAAAGCATGAGAAATGAATGTATAAAACACAAATTTGGTAAATGATTTATAATACTGCTAACATAATTTACCATTTGATTTTCCCTTTCACGACAGCAGTGGTAATTGCGGCAAATTTATCGTCGATAAAAAGTCTGTTTTTGGAACATCTTGTTGTTTAAATTCTTCTTTTAGCATGATTTTTTTTTTGCTCAATTACTGATTCAAAACCGTTTTACACATTTCTAATATTCTAATCGCTTCTTTACCTTAATTTATTAAATTTGGGATACCTTTTTCATCGTCAACCATTTGGGTGTCTTCCTTTTTTGTAAAGTGACTATTTCATTGATATAATTCAACTATTTTGAATTGACCGATTCCAAATGACCAATTATGTATTTCGAAGCGTCATAGCTTTATGTCGATTATTCTTTTTTTTGTTTCGTTGTTGGCACAATTCTTCCAATGGCAGCTCTTGATTTGGAAGCGACAAATCCAAATTTCGGACCCTATTGAGGAGTTCATTTAATATAATTATTGCTGGCTTCCGTTTTTCACTAAGGTTGTCTTATGTCCCCGGCTCGTGGCACTATAAATTTTTGTAAGAAAAGTTTTGTCTTGTTGTTAATTGTCGTGAGGAATGGGAAAGTAGTATTTATTAATTAGTTGAATTAACAAATTATACAACATCGTGATTGTAATATATAGCGAATAAGAAAGATCTATTTAATCAAATAAAGTAAATTTCGGTAGTAAAAAGAATAATTTCGATAGTAAAAAAGTGATAATAAAAGACGTCCATTTGATGGATTCAACCAACCCTTTGCAATTAATTTCCCATACATAGTTTTGGACCCCTTTTGGTAGGTGGTAGTTAGTGGTAGAGTTGTGAAGAGTTGTGACTATAAGAGAAAGGAGCTTTGTTTGCGTGTAGGTATAGCTTATAGATAAAGCATAAAATTTGAGCCTGCATCTTACATAATACAAGAAAACGCACGCTGTCAGAAAACCGATAGAATTTATTATACTTTGAATGCTTAAAATATTTCTAATGATTCATCCCTTTGTATTGATGTATGTTTTTAAAATTATTTCCCACACGTTCTTTGTTATTTTTCCCAACCAATTCCCATTTTTATCCTTGTATCTAAAAATATCTACTTTCCCACGCTCTATTCTTATCTATACTTATCTACTTCTACTTCTTATCTAATCTTGTACTTCTTGTCTACTTCGTACCTAATCTTGTTATAACGTTATATTGTAATTTATTTCTATAGTTGCTTGTGTTTTTGGTGCATGAACAGTTATTGTAAACCACTCCCACTTCGTAATATATGTAAAGCTTCTGGTAACCAAAATATATGTTATTCATTCATTCATTAATTGAGTATCATTTTGTTTTGACGTGCTTCATTCAAAAAACCAGACGATTTCCGCTGTTTAACACAGCGGAGTTTTTTCTGTTTCGTTACTCTTAATCCCATTTTTTTCAATTCTGTATTATTTCAATAAAACTGGTAACTCATATTCTGCGTATTCACAAAGTATAAACGATATCATTACGAGGTAAGCTTTTAAAATCTAAGCGTCTCGATGAAGCCAATAAGACCCTCTTTTTTTTTCGCCACACAAGTTAAAAAAATAAAACCATAAATTTAAAAATTCGAGTAATGTTTTGTACCGAAATTTTAACCTTTAAATAAAAATAAAGTATTTTAGATCATAAAAGAATCCTAAGTGAAACATTACAGTGAATTTTTTTGTAAATGAAATTGTTGTTTTCAAATTTCCATATTAATTTTCTAAAATTCAATTCAACCTTCATATTAATAATAAAGACACCGAGAGAGGGAACAATGAAGTTTTTGAATATCAGCTATTGAAGATTTATGCATTAAATATCTGAAAAAATTCAACAAATATACCTTATCTCGCTAAAATCGCAAGAACCAAAGAATTAGTAATTTCTTTGTTGTGAGTTGATATTCCTGGCATATGTCGTATGTGCGGATTTACTTGCAATTTAAAGTGTAATCTCAAATTGTTCGCCCATTATGTCGTTGAGCTTTAGCAAATAGTTCCATTTCCCACATGCTAAACAAAAGCGTTACTTCTTGTAGTCGCAGACTGTACCAGGATCTTCCACTTTTTGTAGTCGCAGAGCATTATTTAATGTCCTTTTTCTTTTGAGTTATGTTGTTATCATCAAGAACTGTTGATGATATCGTTGATTGATCCTGAAAGAAGTCAAAATTTTAAATATGAAATATTTAAATCTTCTCAATATGTGATTTCGTTCAATTTGCAAAAAAATCAATGCTTCGTCATGAATTATTCCCATACATTTGATTGCTGTAATAATTCTTTCGATGATTCAAATGTAGCAATGCAGAAGCAATACCGATTTGCATGCAGGTTGCAAGCTTTTTTTTTATAGTGAACGAGAAAAAATTCAGTTTGCAAGCTCATAGTAATGCACCTATAGGTAAAAAACAAATGTGATATGACGTATGCGACAAGAAATTTAAACGTCCGTGTGGCTGCGAAATCATACATGGATGTATGAGAGACTGTTCACGGCAAAAAATTGAAAAAAATATAATACCAATCCAAAGGAATGTGAATGGGATATATATATGTGTTTCAAGTTTAATGAATACGGCGTCGAATTCAATGAGAATCATACTTTGAATATCTGCTGAAAGATCATATTCCAAAATAAATTCCTTAATTATATCGACAAATTTCTGTTACAGCAATATTAAAAGAGAATAATTTCATCCATAAGGCTGTAAATTATTTTGTCTTTTACATCCTGTCATCATCTCTGGCCAAAAATGATTGATGAAAATTGGCCAAAAATGATTGACAAGATGAAAAATAAGATGCTATTAATGAGATGAAAAATTTTAGATTATAACGGAATAGGATTTTATACTGCATCCATTTTATCACACAAATTTTCATATCTTATTTAAATCCACGTGGCAATATTCTATTCATTATCATATTTATGCATCAATTGTCAAAGTTTCTTATCTGCAATCCAGAAATGTTAACGGAATAGTTAGAAGTTTTCTTTTTTTATCGGAATTTTAATTTGTTTTTGACATTTTTTAGAGTTTCTGCTTAAACATATATTTTCCTAAATTTTAGATGGTAGATATATTCTATTAATAAAAAGAAAATACCAAATTTTTAATAATCGAAGCAAGAAAAAAACTTTTTAATAAAATTAGCTGACGATGTCAATTTTGATAATAGTATCTATCTTTATTTCTAACTCACTTTCCTTGTTTTTCTTAAATTAATTTTTAATAGGAAGTCATCTTCAAAGAAGTATCTGATTTTCTTCATTAAATATCTAGCTGATTGAGCAAATTATTTTATCACTTCATTATTAATACTCTGAAAGATATCAATTAAAAATCAGTAAGATATTTTGTATTAGACATACTTTTTAAAATTTGACAGGAATCTGAAGATTTTTGGAAACTCTGTGAATTTTTGCGATTTTTAGAATTATTGTTCATAATGTACGTATGAATTTGTTTACTATAATCAAAATATCGTCATGTTTATGTTTTTGAGCCTAATTATTCCTAATGTTGCAAAGATAAAAAAAGAAAACGAAAAGAAAGAAGATGTAAACAATAATAAATTTCTTAGTAAGAAAGAAAGGAAGCTTGCAGGATTTAATTTATTCAAAAAATTCTAAACTATGAAAATATTGAGATCGGACATTTCATTTCGATTTACATATACTCAGATTTGCGATCGAAAATTGCAAACCAATGATTAGCTCACGATGACATAACATTTCTATACGTGTTTTGTATGAATGATATTCTACTCTTTTAGATAAAATATATGTTGAGTGGATGGATGCTCATGTGTATGACAGTTTTTTAAAAAGTTTTGATTCATTGTTCTTGTTTTGAAGATTTTTTGTATTAGAAATAAATAATCTTTCATATCTATCCGAATTGCTTACACCATATTAGATTCCATGTTACATGGATTGATTTCGCTCTCGAATTTATTCAAAAATAGTGATTGTCGATGACATACAATACGATTTGAAAGAGTAATTTAATTTCGATGATGTGACACAAAGTATGACTGCAAAGTTGCCAGTGTTTTGTCAGTTGATTTTTTTCCGATTTGCTTATCGACTAAAATTAATTTCCTTCTATTAAATAGTTCTTTTTTTGTAGAGCACGGTGTATATGAACGATGAGCGATCAGACGAATTGGAATGAAACGATACGAATGCGACAAATTGGTAAATGTTTGTATCATACTTTACGTTTTTTCTCGCATTTACCATTTTTTTTTTTTTTTTGAAGTTTAAATAGAAATATGTGAGCACGAAGAGTTATCCCTTATGTGAAGAAATGCTTGCGACGACGTTTCCGATCACTAGCGAAATATATTCATTTCGATCTGTGTATAATCCGTATTCTGGGTATTTAATAATTTCTGTAATAAGTAATCATTCGTTTGTTGCGGGAAATATATTTTTCCTTATTATGATTTTTACTCGATATCTTTTTTCAGCTTCCTTGAAGCAATTGTTAAATCTCAATCAACCGTTACCAATGTCGATGGCTGTGGAACCGGTCTGGAAAATACTTATTTTAGATCGTTATGGACAAGATATCATATCTCCGTTGCTAACAATAAAACAATTGAGGGACTTAGGAATCACTTTACATTTGTAAATTTATTTGCCTCATCTATTAATAGATCAATTTTGCTTGTGACTTAATTATGTGACAAGCTTTTACAGACTCTTAAATAGCCACCGTCAAATCTTGCCCGATGTGCCTGCTGTATATTTCGTTTCTCCTACCGATGAAAATGTTAAAATCATTTGCGATGACCTCAACAAAGTACGTAAAGATATTACTTACTGTTTTGGGATTCATTAGATTATTTAATAAAAACTACTAATATCTCTAAAAACGAACTATGGCTCTTGCTTTGAGATTTTTTTCAATGCTGTTTTTAAATTTAATGGAGAGCTTTTATATTAAGGTCAGAATTTCATTTTTTATTATTATTTATTGATAGTATGAGATGAGCTGGATAAGTATTAGTTTGTAATATACTAGGATTCGGATCAAAAGATTTTCAGGAATATCGAAAAAAAGGATAAATGATCTCCCAAAAATTTCTTTGTGTTTAATTTTTTAGTGCATATGCATATGATGACATGAACAGTGTTATTTCAGGGAATGTATGATAGTTATTTTTAAATATTGATTAGCCCATTGAGCAGGCCGCGCCTTGAGCAATTAGCATCTGCTGCTGTCCATGGTGGAACTGTTCAGCATGTTCAAAAGGTTAGATTTTAAAAAATTTTTGAGGTCTTTATTGTCCGTTTTCATTTACTATCATTGCCATTCCTTTTTTCATTATTTACCTTTTAAAACATCTGTGAAAACTGTCTTTCCACCTTCAGCTTATGGATCAGTTCTTGAATTTCATATCATTGGAAGATGATTTATTTGTACTCCGAAGATACAGCGGAAACAGTCCGTTTTCATTCTACGGTATTTATCTTTTTTTAAATGATTTTCATAATTTGAGTAAGGTCTTTTTATCTATCCAAAACCATGCGCTTTTCGTTTGTTTTTTTTTTCATGACAATGTACTTTCCTTTTTTGTAAATACTGACGCAGCTTTTACTTGATTGATTCTTCACCCTCATTTTTAGATCTTCCCGTCGTAGAATTTTATATTTTAAATTTTCTGCCTTTATTTACAATTTTTATAAATCCAAAAATTATTATTTCTCTGATTTTAAGATAATTGAATTTAAATGTTTCATATTCTTCATTCGGATTTCAATATTTGTGATTCATTTTTGATGTCACAGACAAAGTTAAATGTGTTAATGATTGCTTTTGTTTTAGCAATAAATGATCCTAAAGTGACTCCGCAACAGATGGAAATTCTCATTGATTCTATTGTTGATGGTTTGTTTTCGGTATGTGCGACATTGGGTGTAGTGCCTGTTATACGTTGTCCAAAGGATAATGCTGCTGAACAAGTTGCTGTGGTAAGTAGTTTTTTAATTCGACTTAGATTAATTTTGACTTTATAGTTTTCTTAATTGTTTTAAAATTCGAATGATAATATGTTAACTTCCCCTAATATTAGTAAGAAAAGATTTAGGTCGCTTAAAATGCGATTTTATCACTTGTTTGTGAGTAGTTATGAAAGTTTCAATAAACTGAACTAAACTGAGCTTCTAACGACTAATGCAACAAGTGCTTAATGCTCTGTTCTGTTTTTTTGTATTAAAAAAAGAAGAAAAAAAAAACTTATGCTTTAAAAAAGTGATATGAAAGCATGAGATAATGCTTAACATCTCAGAATCTACCTCTCCCTTCTGATGCTAATTCAATAATAAATTATAGTATATGGAAATACTGTTGAGTCATCAAAACATTTGTTGCGGTTGAAATATCGTGATATACTGTAATCAAGCAAAAAAAAAGTTACATAAATAAATATTTCATAAACACGTTGCAATTTTTATATTGCTGCAGAAATATTTAAATCTTTTTGCAGCGTTTAGACCAGAAATTGCGTGACAATTTTCGTGATGCTCGAAATAATTTATTTGTACAGATAGTGTTCGCGCTGGACGATTGATTATTCATAGACCTATTTTAATCATTGCGGATCGTGGCATGGACATAGCAACAATGCTGCGTCACACATGGACTTACCAAGCTCTTGTACATGATTTGTTAGTAAGTAGTTTAATCAAAAGTTCAATTAGTTATATATTTAGTCATCGAATCATTTTACGGTGATTTGTAATTAGTGCTCAGATTAGAACAGAGTGAATTTAGTATATCAGCAATTTGTATTATACTATTTATTTGAGATTGTGAAATCATTTCTTTAAATAGGATTTGGATCTAAATCGTGTTGTAATCAAAGACAAAACTGGGAGAAGAAAGGAATATGACATGAATTCGCGAGATAAGTTGTGGATGGGGCATAAAGGAAGTTCTTTTCCATTGGTGGCTGAAGCAATACAGGAAGAAGTTGAAGCTTATAAAAACAGCGAAGATGAAATCAAACGTCTAAAATATGCTATGGTATTTGTTAATACGCATCTTTTTTTAATTTTTTTTTCATTTATTCGAATGTAAATGACACATAGTTCCTTTGTTTATTAATCTGCTAAGTCCATACAGGACCTAATTTTTAGTAGTGTAATGAGATCCATTTTTTAATAATCGATGATTTATATTCTGAGAACGGTCTTACCATCACTCAAAAATCTTGCGTAAGAGACCTAATAATTATGGACCTCTAAGTAATTCTATTCATTTTAGGGTGTAGATGATGTGGAATCTGACGAAACCGTAAGTTTATTGAGTGACGCAACGTCTAAGTTAACTTCTACTGTCGGTTCACTACCAGAAGTTCTAGAAAAGAAACGCTTAATCGATTTGCATACAACTGTTGCAACTGCAGTTCTAGATCAAATCAAGCAACGGTGAGGTTTCCTATTGCAGGTTTATTAGATCCATGTGGCTATATTTTGCGGAGCTATGAATTTATAGATGCAGTGATTTGTTTCAGGAAACTTGACGTCCTGTTTGAAGCAGAAGAAAAAGTTATGAATGGATTGTTGAGCGACTCAAGCATTATAGAATTGATGCGTCAGTCTAGTGCCCATGAAGATATTTTGCGAATTATGCTGATTAGTTATCTTTGTTCCTCCAATATCTCCCAAGTAATTTGATCTGATTATTTATATCAACTATGTTGCAGAATTATGTAAATTCGGTTTAAATAATACCGCGAAGATACCAGCCAGAAGACCAGATGGATTAAATAGAATTAATTAATTTGACGTAATTGTTTCGATAAGCACCTGCATATCTTCATTAAAGGATTGCTGTAAAAATTAATGAATAATTGAATAATTCTGGTGATGGTTTAATTTATTTACAGGACGAACTAAGAGAACAAGCTGATTATTTGAAAGAAGTTGGCTTGGATAGTGCAGCTGTCAAGTATGTCAAACAGTTGAGGTGAATATAAACAAAAATATGAACGTTTCCTGATAAACAAAAATGAAGTCTCTAGTAATAGAAATTGAAAGTTTTTTGGTAATAAAAATGAATTTCTTTTTACTTGGGAAGTGTCTTCTATTTAAATGGATTGCATAATTTTTTAAGTTGCTTCGATTGCAAATTCCGTTTTATTAATATTACTTGGAGATAAATATCTCCAAGTAATATTAATAAAATTGCTGAAAATTTAGCACTTTCGTGTTGCTTCATTATTTTTCACCAAGCATTAATTGCAAATTGCAGGTCAATATCTAATATGAGTCTAAACCGAGTAACAGACGATTATTCGGGCGGTGGTATTAAAACTGATAATATGTTTTCAAATTTGCTAAATCGTGGTTCACAGTTATTTATGGAAGGAGTAAAAAATCTTGTTCCCAAAAAGCATAATCTTCCGCTTACAAAAGCATGTTTATTCGTTATATTGACGATTTTCTCCTCTTTACGAAGTTTTATTGTAAACACTTACTAAAGTTTAGGGCGTATCTCTTAGTAACTATTTTGTCCATAAATTGTTCTAACGATAACTTCAGATGGTTGATGCAATTGTTACGGGTGTTCAATCTAATTCACGGTGCAGTGACGCTGAATTTCGGTATTATGATCCAAAATTGATGCATTCTACTGGTAAAGAGTATGTTTTCATAAGCAGTCTCTCTGTATGAACGTTTTATAGATCATATTTTGTTGTATTTGTTTTTATGATTAAAATCTGTAATGAATTGGATTTAGACCATAAAAAACTGAATCTTTAGGCCTCAGCGTGCACGTAATAATCCACCGCAGGACGTTATAGTTTTTGTTATTGGTGGTGGAAATTATGTTGAATATCAAAATATTGCGGATTATGGTAAATCAAAAGGTCTTGCAAGGATAACATACGGCTGCACAGAATTAGTCAATCCAAAGCAATTTGTAGAGCAGGTTATGTTCAAAAGTATTAATGTAGGGAAATGGCAAAATCAAGAAATTAGTAAGACATATTTGTTGTACTTTTATTTCACGGAAAATTTCAACGCTAAAAGCTATTTTGAAAAAAAAAAAAAACTCATAATATACAAGTATTTCTGTCGTGAAACTAGATTAAGAACAGTATATTTATCGCTTTATTATTCAAGATATTGTCATGAAATCACTATCACTTTGTGACTGAAGTAAATAAATCTGTTTTTATTGAAATTCCTGGCACTTATATCATAGTTGTGATTAATGAATTCTCATTCATTAATTGGTTTAAAGCCGTTGCAAGATTCTAAAGATTCTAAAATTGTTCATTTCCAGTTGTCTCGACTTGGCCGAGAAATGTCATAACAAAAGTGTAGATGCTCAAGATTTGTAGGACTAAACACTGAGGTATTTTTAATATTTGCCTTAATATAACACAAAATCGTTTCACGAAAGATTATTTCAAACAGTTTAAATTTAATAGTTTTTACTTTTCGGTTTTTCAGAGTCCACCGATGATTATGCGAAGTATTGGTATTGCAGCTAATTGAAACGGCGCTAAAATTTTGATTTAATTCTTGCTTAATTTTGCCCCTGAAAATAGTTGAAATTCTGTTACTGAAAATTCTGACATCTTTTCCAGGCTCATTACAGATTTTGTTCCTTTTTTTAAACTCTAAATTGTAAATTTGGAATATTGCATGAAAATATGATGATATATTAACAGTGTAAAAAATACGAGCAAAGACGCTTTTTGATGCACAATTTAATTTATGCAAGCATAACAACTGGTAGTAAAATGCAGTATTGAACAAATATTTATCATTAAAAATCAAATATTCAAACGAATAAGCTAAAAATTAACAAGCAAAGAAGTTTTGATGGGATTGAATAAAAGTAGTAGAAATTGTGAAAGCATAATATTAAAATATGAAAAGTTTTATCTGACCCTCCTATTAATTTTGATGATGATACTCACCTGATGTAAATAACCGACGATAATGAATGAATGAGGACAGCATCAAAAAAAGAAAAGGCAGAAAAGGAAATAAGAAGATGTAAATATATCAGGTGTATGCATTGCTACACTGAGCTCTGCTAATATGAAAAGCTACTTGAAGAATAGATCTGCTTTACTTGGCCATATTGAAAATCATGAATGCCTGAAATAAGCATTTAACATTTTCCTGCTTATCCTTGAACAGTTGGTACAAATTGAAATATTGTAAAAAAGGATAGAGTAAGCCGCATTTGGTAGGATTCATTGTGGGTTAGTTACCTTTCTTCATCTATGAAAGCACTAGACCGAAAATCATTGAAAAATCCGCAATTTATTAAATCCTCAAACATTTTTCAGCTTTACAATTTGATAGTCATTTTAGTTGCCTTCTAATTTAAGAGTTAATTGCTTTGTTGAATTCTGTTCTTAATCACCGTCTCCAACTTCATTTTGTGGAAATATTTCGTATGATACGGCAAAACTATTAATATAGCAAAACTTCTTATGCAGCGTGTTTCAGCTCGTGCATACAGATAGATATAGACAGCAAGCGATACAAGCATAGTTATTATATAAGGGAGAAAGATATTCACAACATGCGTAATAATAATAGTTCATGCAAACATTTGTGTGAAAAAACTAAATTGAAATTATGACAGAAAACCGAAAGACGAAATTTAAATATTTGTATTAAACGGCAGAAAAGGAAGATGAAGTGTTGATTAAATTTCAAGTACTGTTATGATTTCATTTTTATTTATAGTGGCATTTAATTTCTGATGAATGTTTTTTTGTCATCTCTACTCTACATTTTTTTATCGATAGATAAAATTAATGAGAATTTCACTTAATTAGTAATTTAAATATCACTTAAAGTTCTACTTATTTCTTTCATTGTTTTTCCCCCTTTGTTAGCGAAAATTTTTTTTTCGTAATTTCTGAGGAAAAAGTTTAGTTCTAGCTTATATTTAAGTTTTATTATGAAAATATCAATGATTTAAATGTCATTTGATTGTAAAAGCATAAAAATTCATTTACCGTTGCAATATAGGAATAGCACATTTATTTCATGATTATTATCACTTCTTTTCTATTCAAAACTATTCGTTACTTTTTCATTTTCCGAAAATCAAACCATGCATGTAAGCGACATGTAAGTTTCCAAAGCTACATCGAGGTTAGTAAAAAGTGGGAAAAATATTGATGTAAGAAAATGCTGACAATGAATTATTTAATATTATAATACACAAAATCATAACGATTTAAAGGAAAACTAAACTCTGCGAAAATACAATGTTATAATTCCGCAAAATTAAATTAAATTTATTTGCAGGTAATTAGGAACTTAATTTAATAGAACTAAGAAGAACAATAAGAATTCCTCGATTATTTGATCTTAAATCTTCTACACAAGGACTTAACAATTAAATAGAATGAATTAAGTTGGTTTAAACAAAAAAATACTGCGGATATATTATATAACTGAATGATCAATGTATCTTTCTGATTTAATTTTAAAAAACAAAAAAAAATTCGACTAATAATTTATCGAATTCTGTGCTCATTAAATGACAAAAAAGTTATAGATAAATAATGCTGCTTAAATTTAATACTAACCTATTCTAAATAATGCATGCACTTACAATAATTAAGTGAAAGTGCCCGAGTGATATATATCGGAAAAATTTTCTGATCCAATATTCATATGTTTGAAGTGAATACCATTGTTAAATATTCTTCATATCCGATAGTAATTATTCCATCACGATCAGTATCTTTATCACGAAATGCTGAGGTCAACGTTTGCAAAACAACGCATAACTGGATGAAATCATCGAAATTTACGTGATGGGTATGCGTCCTATCAAATTTTATCATTAAGAGTTCGATAAATTGATCACTTAAACGATAACCTGAAAGTACAAAGCGAAAGATAGCATAATATGCAAAAATAATTCCATCCTCTTTTTTAATTATTGGCAGATTAAAACTTTACATCCATTCATTTCCTTTCAAAATTTTGAGTAGAAAAAAACATAGAAATGTTGAACAAATAAACAAATATGAAAAAAGACAAATAAATACAAGCACTGCAAGAAAGATAAACAAATAACCAAATTTAGAAAGTGCCATTGACAGTTCTCGTTTGTCAATATTGCCAGAACCATCTACATCAAAAGAACGAAAACACTGTGTCCACTGATTGATATAATCCCATAATGCAGAAAATTCATCGAAATTGATGGCACCATCGTGATCGGAATCAAACATACCTAAATAAACTCTTCGGAATCAAATGTACCCACAAAATACCTTTACTGCTTTCCAAGACAATATTACCATTTCGCTCTTATACTGATTCTAAGTATGCGAATTAGAAAATTTTAAGTTGGACGGAATCTCTTCTTTTTTGACAAGTTTTGAAAGGCCTTTGATAAGTTTTTGAGAATTTGACTGAATAGCTTTAAGACTTCAAGAAAATTGTCCTCATCAAAGTTTCCAAATCCGAATGAAAATAAAAAATAATGCTGGAATGCTCATAAATGATAACTTATGAGAATATTTACTGATCATTAATCGGCAAGTTTCAGGATTGAACGGATTCCAGGTACCGTTTGACAATGCGCGCTGTAATTCATCCACACTAATTCTACCAGAACGATCAGTATCTACACTGGCAAAAATCTTTCGCAGTGATGGATTTGATATTGCCATTATGAATTATTTTACCTGAAATTAAATATACTAAAATCAATAAAAAATTTGCTACTTTGTAATAACAGCAATAGGAAGAGAGCTATTTGTTCTGTTTATGAAGAATCTGAAATATATGGAAATGGGAAAGTTTAAAAATGGAAATTTTAATATAAATTTGGAGTATTGAAGGATTCCAGAGATAAAAAAAAAGAATTAATTATGGATTATTTCATGTAACACTTCACAATATATTGTTATCAAAAATAATATAACACTTTAGATTTGGAAAGGAACGGAATTTTATATCTATAAAAAGAGGAACTAATTTCGAAAACTACTTTTTTTCATTTTATTCTGCAGGAGTATTTATTTGTTCTATAGTAATGCATAGATATACAAAAAAAAAAAAACTAATAAAATCCTTAATCCTATTATTCTAGAATCAATTTGAAATTATTAAGGAGAATCAGGAATTTGGTTAAGGGAGATGATTTAGCCGTGGAAATAATGAAACATAGCTTACGATGCTAAACTCAAGATATATAAAAATATGTTAACTTGAGATGTTAATTTTAAAATATAACCTTAAGATACACAAAAAAATGAAAAGATCTAATAGTTGGAGATTTAATGTAAATTTATAATACTGGAAGAGAACTTACAAATCCTTTCGTTATAGTTTGCTTATATTAACATGTTAACTTTTCCACCGGATAATGCTATTGTTAATTGAATAGATTCAGAAAAATGACGTTATCCGAAAAATGATATTATCATTGATTTACTGATAAGCAATCGAATGATAAAAACATTCATGCATGTATAGATAATGATAATATATACATGTATATAATAATATTTAGTGAAAATTAAAATTTGAAATTGCTAAATAAAAAATAAAAATTCCGAAATTAAATTTCAAACAATAAAAAGAAATTCCGTAAATTAAAACGAATATCGGTGATGCAAAAAGGTAGATAAACAGAGAACATCATTTTTATGATTGATAAAAATCAATCAATAAATGTCATATCATTTAATAACAGGTAAAGAAGAAAAATGAATCAATAAGTGTCGTATCATTTAATGAGAGTAAAAAGAAGAGATGACAAACAAAAGAGGCAACAAACAACAGCTATGCGACATACACATATTTATATACCTATGAATAAATATAGACATATGTCTCAATATAAGCATTCATCAATGATAACCATTGTGATAAGTAAGATATCTAAAATGAAAAAATTATTATAGGACAAGGATATCAAATTTCAAAATGAGAGAATTCTTTTTTTATGATTTAGAAATACCGATGATTTAAAACATATCCATTAAATTAGATATAAACGTTCGAATAATGCAATCTGTAGATATATATAGGAAAAAAAAAATTCAATAGAAACTCTTGCTATAATTACTATCAACGATATCTATGATTCAGTATTATCATATAGAAAAACTCACGAGAGCTTTGATTATCAGGATTTATCATGTCTAAATAGGAATCCTACAATACAATTTATACAACTGTAAGAACCTTATTTGATTCATAGAACTGCTTCAATCAATTCTTCATTAACATTTTCAATTCCTGATCAAATATGATACTATTCCCCATTCTCTTCACATTCATAGCGCATTTATCAAAATTTGATATTATTACATTGCAAGGAATCAAAATATGTTACTGGAGTTACTTATTTTATCTAAGCATTTCGGTAAATTTATCAAAAATTCCTCCGTTAGATCGTTATTATCATATCTGATCAATTCCACTCTTCTTTTTCATAATTTTTCCCACACATCAATAATAATTTTTGCATTTAAATAATATGATTCATACGTTGTGTTCTTCAGATTATAAATTATATATATCAGAAATAGATGGCATATAATAGTTGTTAGCAAAATAAAAAGACATTCCTTTGGAAATAAGTTTTTCAGGCATAATATTAGCACTTCAATAACAAACCTGATATTTTATCATTTGCAAATAGAAACAATAACGGATCATTCAACGGATTACTGTTTTATGTACAAGCATCAAATTTAGTTCATCGAATTGAAAATGCAAAAAAGCGAAATGCAATAAATGTAGAATGACGCCTTATCATTGAAGGTTTAACACAGCTGATATGTAATTCAATAAATAATCTTTCATTTTTTGGAACCGAAATTAATTGACCGAAAAGAAAAAAAGGAAATTAAAGGATGAATACTTCTTCAATTAAATGTTTCCTGCCATAAGATAAACATCATTTGCTTTAATTTTTCAAACTGATCTTGAATTTTCGACTAATTAATCTTTTGTCCCAAATATAATCATACTCTCGTTCAATGAAATTGTGCATTTCTCAAATCTATTTGAAAAGCAGTCGAAAATTAAAACAGCTGCAAGCAACAAATCAAAAATGAATTTGAAAACCGGTGAGGAACAAGCAGCACAGTGAACAATTTCTCGTTAAAAACACAACCTCTGCTAAATTGTTACCAGCAAATCACTATTTAAGCTTATTAAGAAATCTCGGATTAACATGAATTATAATAAAATCTGAGTTCGATCTTTCTTTACTCTTTCAAATATGCCATTTTATCCAGAATAGTCTATCAGAATTCATGAACATATATTCAAAGATTATTCCTTTCCTTTCATTAAATGGGATTCTTTAGCTCTGAGCATCGATTCAGCTACTACTTTCTGCCGTCCAATAGCCATCTTAACCATATGTTGCATCGTCATTTCATCACCACATATACCTGATTGGCTAATACGATGAATTCGGGCATTATTTCCGACTACTATCATCACTGTATTGGGAACTATCCGAAACAATTCAGATACTGGATCACAAAGAATTTTCACCTGCAAAACAGATCCACTATTAATATCTATTATCATTTTATCAAATGCTATATAATTTTGAAATACTTAAATCTTATTTAATATATTTTAACTATATGCGAACGATACGTTCTGCTGTTTCCGAAGTAAAGGCAAAAATTCTCAAGCGATACATTTCCAACGAATAATACTTGAGAAAAATTAGATGAAACTGAATTAAAGATCGTTAAATTAAAGATCGCTTCTAAATCTCAAAAATTACAATTGTTTATTTCCAACTCCGCAACAATTATAACCAAACTACTTGATCTTTCACTAAGCAGATAATTAATAATTTATTTTTTACATATAAATTCAATTTTTACCTGATTTTTTAAGCCTTTCTTCATGTCTTAATTCCTAAGATTTAGAAGTGATTTTTAATTTATATTCACATTTAGTCTTCATCTAATTTTTTAAGTAAGTATTATTCGTTGGAAATGGCATTACCTTGTAATGACCCAAAAAGTTTCTAGATTTTAATAAATTCCATTTAATTCATCTTTTCTATCTAATGATCACTGCCTGACGATATTTTCGACCGCGGTTCTATACTCTAATGATACTCTATATGACCATTAATATTTCTATATTATGACGAAATAAGCGATCGGATTCGTTGGGGAATTTAAGCTCTTACATAATATTTGAGAGGATTATAAAAAAAAATTGGAAAAAACTAAGAAACTAAGTCAAATTTTTTTCTACAATAAAATGTATTTTGACAAATATCTTGTTAACAACAGGGATTCAATATAATGAAATATGACAAATGAGACTGAGAGATAAAAATACACACCTCTTCATGTGGTGGTTTGTAAACAATAAAAGTTGACGAAACTGGAATATCAGCTACTTCAATATGATGAAATGTCTCGCTGAGCTTAACTTTGTTGATATCGATAGGAATATCTTCTTCGCAATCAGTAAAAGCATCGGGAAGGCGTAAATCTACTAAAGCACCAGCTATACATGTACATAAGGCATCACATACGGCTCCGTCAACATTTAAAATCTAAAAAGTAGTTTTTACATCACAATATATTTTAATATAATGCCTGGCGTAATTCTGAAGAGTGTAATGGTGTTCTTCACAACAAATTTTGTATCATCTATAATATATATGAAACACGAACGCAGATATTTTTTTTTGATCGCTTTACGTTTAATGCTTAATTTTCATAAAACTCTATTTTCCGAATCCCTTTGAATAAGTATTACTCCAAGTCAACGCGAATAGTTCCTCAACATTGACTATAGCAATAATAACTCCGCATCAGGTGATTTTCGAAATGATATAAGTTGTCTTTCCTAAATCATAAAAAAATCAAAAATATATAAATATCTCAAAATTACCATGATATGCAAATTAAGAAGCCATGTTAACCGTCCACCAGCCGTTTTTAATGCATCTCTTGTACAAAAGGCATTTTGTGTCACAAGTTGATTAACCATAACCATTGCATCTTCGACCAAATTCTACAAAAAAAAAAAAATCTCCTGCATCAAACTGCGCAACATATTTTTGATATCGAATATGAAAAAATATTACAAAAATGTTTGGATTTTAACTTGAATCAATTTTCTCATTTATTCGATCGTAAAGATTGAAATAAACGAGACTTACTTTAGATATATTTGGTGCAGCTTGTATAACAGGCACAATAATAGGAGCATCCGACACAGGTGCCAACAATGCCTCGATATTGCATGTAACAGTTGCGCCGCCCTGTCGAGCAAAACTGGAACCTGCCGATCTTCCGTTAACACCCATCTAAACATTACTTTACAAAATATAAAGTAAAAGCATTCCACCTATCGATGTCTGTCAGGTTCTCAACCTTAAATTTTTAAAATCAGAGAAAGTTTTGAAATGGACAATATATCACCACTTTTATGATATGATATAACCCTCATTTTATTGAGAAATTATAAAAATTAAAAACCAACTCGTAGCAATATTGATCGAAAGCCACTAATTGACCGGCCATCTGGATAAATGGATTCCGATAGGAATTGATTGTAATAAGCCATCGGATCACATAATTTCAACAGATCAGCCGTCATCGCTAAAATACTAGTTTTTTCAAAAATAAAAACTTTTAATTGTCAAATTAACCATTGAACCTCATCATATGCACTGAGGAAATAATTACACGAATGAAGTACTATTTACGACAAAACGCTTTTTATCTTGGTTTATGATTTCACATGGAAAGTTTTATTTCTATGAACATACCTCTAAAATATTGAAACAAATTTTAGCATATACAAACATATGAACATTGAAAGATTATATGAATCACAATCATCAGCTTTAAAAAGAAAACTGTACAAAATACTATATTTTTTTTACAGTTCTATAACTGCTTTCTTTCTTTTTTATATTAATGTGCATGATATTCTTCACACAATCTTAATATAATAACAAAAAATAATTCAGCATAATCAATATCGTCTCACATTTTTCAATTTGATAATGTCACAATTTTACGAGAACTATCACATTCACAGTATAAAATATATTTAAAACCGTTTTAACATTTAATATCATACAATAAATTGGTATTTATCACGAACTAAAACTAAAGATACATCTTCAGCTTATAACGATATAAAACTTTTACTCCTACAAAATTTTTATTTAAAAAAAAAGCTGAAACAGAAAACGTTGAACCATCCTTGCTTGATTAATTACGGAGAAACAAGAAATTAATTTAGATTTTCACTCAGCAAAAATGAAATCTAAATACTGAAATTCCAAAAACTGATAGATAAAAATCTCTTCTCTCTTTCGTTAAAAATAAGGTAAACCTAAACTTTTGTAATCAAAAAAAAAAAAGACCAAAAATGTCCTCCTGATCTAAACGTCCATTGTTATGAAACCAACATAAGAAATGTTAACAAGAATTTTACCATCGCTAACAAAGATGCAAACCTTTCAAATCACATTCCATAGGATAAATTTTGAAAAAGATAACAATATCTATTTCTCATGATAAATTTTTCAAAAAAACGTACTTTCCAACAAACATAATTTGCTTCTTTTGACAAATGATAATTATGTTTTAATGAGACAACTTATAAAAACTTAGTTCGCAGCCGATATTATTCGATTTTTGATATTTCAAAAGAATGTTTTGCATTTAAGTTGCATCTTCATTAACGGTTGTCACAATAAGACTATTTGAGCGTCCATCAATTAATCTTGAAGCACGACGTCGTTCATCCTGTACACTAGTTCCTGGCACATCACCGACAAATAAAGCAGGTGAAGTGCATTGCGGCTGCAATAGAACCAATATCAAATTTCACAGAAAATTTTTGTAATAAACATATAATTATGAATAACAAATCCTTGTCAGAAATATGTAGTTATATCAAAAAAAAAATCATATTTTCAATGTTTCAGCCAACGTACCGAAACCGAAGCGCTATGAGACGAACTGGTAAATGGAGGAAGCTGCAGTTGCGACGAAGAAAGGCCACGAGGTGGTGAACAGCTTCCACCTTCACAACCACATCGGATACAAACATGCCGTTCTTCAAACAGCAAAACATTCATTGCTTCTTCGTAAATCCGAGCTTCTGGGAATTCGACTTTTGTTTGTTTTTTATCAGTTGCATAAACTATCGATGTACAACAAACCTATAATTTAACTGAATAAGGTAAAAATGACTGAATGAAAAGTCAGTGTATCTCAAGAACTGGTATCAGATCATTTACTTCTACAAACTCATTAATGATCACATGCCATATTACATAAAGTGTTTTAGAGCGACAAAAATAATTACCAAAAAGAAAAGAAAAAATTAAGGAAACGATAAAATATGAGTCTTAACGAAAGCGCAAGGCAAGCAAATTTACACTGCATTTAGGCAGTGATACGGAAAAATTAATTCCAAAGACCTTATATGAAAAATTCGATCTAGAAAAAAAAACTGACCCTAATATGATTGAAATAAAAAATTTCTCCAGCTTACTTCGGCCTTTTTTCTGCCTTGTCCAAAAAATGTCCACTGGCACACTTCTGCATTCTCTGCACCCATATCTGTAATTAATTTTTTCATCAAAGAAAAATGTTTTAGAATCAGAAATTTTTTCTTCTAGATCGAATCCCCTATGTCTTAAAATATTCAGGAATAACTTTTTTAGTATCAATACTTAATTTGTTGTGCTATGAGTAAAAATTGCTCACTAATATATTACTAATAATACACTCTTCTCCAATAATTAATATACCCAGTAACTTGATTTCATCAACAAATATATAGAAAAAAATTACCTTTTACAAAAAGAACACGATCATTAAATCGTGTAACAAGTCGATCAAACAGCTCCAAATTCTTCATCAAATTATCATCCGATTGAGAAGTATACGAATATTTGTTGTTATGCCGATTAATTAGAAGCTTTATAACTGGCTAAAAACAAAAATTTATATGCGCAGTTTTTTGACTTGCATATAGTTTTTTAAAAACCAACTATTCATATTACTACATTAATATGAGTTATTGAGATGAGATATTATGTAGATGAGCCATTATCAAAATGAACTTTTATGGAAGGGACAAAAAAATATTACTTTGATAGTTACTGAAGTAGCTCTGATTTTTAATCTAAATTGGAAAAAAACTAAATCGGTACCTTCGTGGTGCTAGTTACAATACGATCACAATCCTTTTTAGTATTAACAGTGGAACTTTGTAATGCGGCAGGTTCAATATCTTCTTTGTTTTTTAACCAATTTTGGCACAACTGCACACTAAGTCCTGCAAAAAATTGTGTTACAAGTAGGAAAATCTGGATCTCTAAAGTTTTCATTGCTGAATTACTTATGACGCAAACTTGTTTTACCTGGATAGATAATATTTCGCTTCCGCCAATATCTCAGCTGTTTCAAACGCGACATTCCGGTAAAAGGCATAACCATCTCTCAAAAATTTAAAATCGTACCAAAGTGCTTTCCACTACGATCAATTAGTACCCAACCACCAACTCAGTTAAGACCTGAAATATCATGCAATTTTTTAGATCGCTTGTTTAGTTCATCCTATAATATATAATATTTATTATAGCAGTAAAATGAAAAAAATCGTTAGAAAACTTTCTTATATAATGATGGAAATTTGACTGAGATGAAACATTTTACCATAAAAATTCTAAACAACAAAGATTTAAAAGAGCTAATATTAGTTATTCTAATTAAAAATTTAAACAAATGAGCAAAAATGACGACAAAAACAGACCTCCATGCGGCCAGAAAACATGGCGCGCAACATAGAATCATGTTTGGTTAAAGTGGATATTGTTGTTTGGTACAATGCACCACCAACATTCAACTTGACATATTGAGATGGTGTACCGGTGAATGTCAATAATCGTCCACCGACTCCGTCTGGATCCTCTGCTTCATTACCCATTCAATCAGATTACTGAGTAATTATTGAATTTTCTTTTCAGAACGATGGACGCTTGTTGGAAATCACACAAGCTATAAGACTTCAAAATTGCCTCATAGTGCTATTATCTAAGAAACTGACACAAAAATTAGCAAAACTTTCTAATTCATTAAACCTGGAAATGACCAATAAAACCGCATATTATCTAATAGCATCCCCCAAACATCCGACTTACGTCTAATTTTCATCCATGCTTACTGGTCAAACGTATAATTTCAGAAGCCGAGTTTTGATGCCGACTTTTTACGAAAATTTCTTGTCTCTATTAATCATGGTTTTTACTATTACACTTTTAGTCTTTTTGGCATTAATTATAACGTTGGTATTTAGGACGAATAAAAAAAATTTTATCATGAGTAAAAATTTTTGAAATTATCAACTGTTTGTTGATTTATTATCTTATTTATTGAGAATATCGAATTATATCATTGTCTTTGTTGAATTAGCCCCAATAGTTATGCATTGTTGTAGAAGTTAAAATAGGAAGAGATTTTGTTCTGATCAACATAATTGCACTTTTGGGCCAAATATCTGTTAATATTTTAAATTATCATCGCTGTTTTGTAATTTTTCTTAATTACAATTAAGATTTTTGAATTCTTTGGTATTAAAGGGGACGATTTTATTTGAGATGAAATAGGAAGTAATAAATTATTGGCAAAAGGATAAAGTAAGAAATAAGTCTCGGAATGTAAATAAATATTGTTGAAGATTATTTTTTTATTTTTTATATTGCTAAAGAATAAATATCGCTAATTAACATCAATGTTTTCCAAAGATTTAAATACATATTCATAAAATGGGCATATAATTTATAATTTGACTGTTGATTAATGAGTTTTTGTTTAATTTTTGATCTTCAACATTGCAAGATAATTGAAAATATGAGAATCATATTTTCAAAGTAAGATCATATTCGGAAGATTATTTTAAAATCTGAACTTCTATCTCTAAATGTCATGTCACCTATACATAGTCCGTGACCTTCACGCATTCATGTTCATGTATTTCTCATAATATTGCCCTAATCCTTGTCTTTTGAGAAATTTTTCCACAATTTTTAATCAGATTCCTTCCCCATCTTATTTCTCTTTAAATTTACATAGTTATTTTTTCAGAAACTTTACAAACCAAACTTTTAAATTTACCAGTGCATGTTCGTTTCGGGGAAAAAATAATTCTCGCAGAAATATTATTGCACCACCGAAATATTACTCACGATCTCATGATGAAAATGAGTAAAGCTGCGCTTTTAATTTCGTATCAAATCAAAGAGAAATGAAAATTCCTTTAAATTATGATGAATATGTGAAATATTCGCGATTTTTGTTTGATTTCAAATTAAGCATTTTGTAAAAATTTAATTTTAAATTATATTAAATAAATTGTTATATAAGCAGAAATCTGAGAATTCTTTATTATTATCAGACAATTATGTACAATTATAAATAACAAAACTATCGATCAGCACTTGTTGCTCAGTTTTACGAAACAATTTAACAACTGACACTGGAAGTAATTTTCGGAAAATATCAATCTATGATTCCGTAATCTTTACTAATTCTGCATATTGCGTTAAATTATGCATATAATATCACGGTGAGCAATCTTATACGTAATGATGCCGTGCCGTAATTCGATCTACGAAATCTTCATCACCACTTGAATCACGTCGACGTCCTGTTGGAGTTGTGAATGATACGACTGAAAAAGATGCAACCTTGGAAGTTTTAAATTTAATAATTCCTTTTTACCAAGAAAGATTTAAAAAGCCTAATCTTGGTTATTTAATGCTAATATATTTATAACTAAATAATTGTATGATAAATTTCTTGTCATCAGGAATTGAAACTTTGTGTTTCAGTGATATCACAAGCTTTAGCTTTATATTTTATCAATTTTTCTATTATAAGGTAAACAAGCGATCGGTCACCTTTCGGTTTCTCTAATTCCGACGGTGTAATAAATTGTTCTTCCAAATTCAATGGAAGTACAAGAGTTTCCAGTTTCGATCGCCTGAAAAATTTAAACTTTTCATTTCTGCAAGCTATCGCTCAGTCCTATTTATCAGATCATCGAGTAAATAAAATTCTCCTAAAAAACTTGAAAACTTTACAACTAGCGTTTTTTAACATTAATATTTTTTATCAATTTTTATAGCAAATTTGAAAATTATAGAAAATTCTATTTTAGATTTCCTGAATTGTTTTTTTGCTTTAAGGGATAAGCATATTTCAGCAGTTAATGATACTGTGAAGGTTCAATCAAACCGAATAATTTAACGGGACAGTCTCATATTTGACACTTTTTTCTATTAATTTTGGACTAAACTACAAACTAAACAGATAAGCCAAGTTTTTGTTGGATAGTTTACCTTTTCTCAATATTTGGCGATTTGCGACATTTCGAAAATAGTGGTAAGTCATGTAATTCAACAATTGTACGTCTTTCAGAACCTAAAAGACAAGATATCAAATTTTATAAATCTATTTGACTACATTCAAAATGTTATCCTTGTCCTTGAAAATAAAAAAAAATTATGGAATTGATTTTAATTATAGGAGTGCTTCAATATGTGATTTTATCAGTAATAATGAAAATGAACCGATAAGAAAAACTATACTAAAACAAAAAACAGTTAATAATTTATCATTTGGAAATCTTAACCAATTCAACATCAAATAGCATTTTGAAGTGACTAAAAGCGGAAATAAACTATGGAAAACCGAAATAGTTTATAATTTAAACATATCCAAATCATTAAATCATTTTTTGCATGAATCATTATCAAATATAAACAGATGTCTAATGCGACGAATCATTTATGTATTGAAATCTATGCTAATTGTCTGAAATATTGTAACGGTCGAGGCTTTGTGCAATGTTTGAATATTGTCCATCTCTTATTCATTATTCTAATAATCAAAACACTTCATATGACTAATGTATGATAAGCCATCATTCACTACAAAGATCAGGGTCATCGATGCAAAAATCTCGCGATGAACTGGCATGTTTCAGCAGTTGTCCAATCACTCCCGCTCTCATTTTATTCTGCTAATCAATCTCGTTATCATCCGACTGCTCATCTCATTTTCATCTTTCATTTTAACTTTTTTCCTCACTTTGTTAAGCTTTCTTTTGCTTATTTTGTTTAACGTAATTATTACCGAATAAAATCCATCTCGATCGATTGTTTTACAATTATTTTACAATCGATCGTCTTACAATTATCGAGGTTTGATCCATAAAAAAAAGTTATTCTCGGACTACCATAACGAATATCTACCATAACGAAGAGATTTTAATACACAATGATTAATGTTTTTTTTAATCCATTTCATTATTTTTCGTTCCATAATTATATCGATTTTCAATTTCAAGTTTAGATTTAAATATGAATATATGTTTAGCACTAATAACAGTACTTATTAATTTTTTCCAACCAGGCCGTTGCAAAATTTCTCTAAAATTGCTTCATGTGAATACAGTTTGCTCAGTTCTTTCTTCTATTTATTGATAGAGTTTACAGTATCTTATTAACAATTTGCATTAATCACCTAAACACTAATTAAACACATTTCTAATTATGTTTCAGATTTTTTTAAAAATCATGTTATATTATTATTAGATGGTGAATTACATGTTAAAATACACCAATTAAATGATATGCTAACCAAAGGAATGACCATTTGTTGTAGTCATTGATGAAGAAATCATATGTAAATTGTTGTCTTCTCTATCTTCAACGATAGTCCTTTCAGGTACTGCTTCTAGAAATTCCTTTCCTCAGTTACACTGATTCCCAGATGACTTATTGTGCACTTTGCTAGAGCAACAATAAAGGTTAAAATAAAGGTTAAAAACTGCATTAAATTAGCAATAACTTCAAATCTATGCAGTACTTTACACCTCACTTATGTGATTATTAGTCTTAAAATTTAGTCCTAGCCTAGCAAATTTTAAAATAAAAAGAAGTTCTTGGATAAGAACTGAAAAACAAAAAAAAAAGCTGTATACATATGTATATGAGGAAAACCTTTATGATGTACTGAAGAAGCTATTCGATTTAATTTCATGATAGTTGTAGTTGATAAGCGTCGCGCATCATTACCACTTGATCGGGCATTTGAATGACGATGTCCAACAGTACTTTGTGAACTACCCGAATCACTATGAAGCTCCGTGATGGTTGGTGTATGAGATCGAACTACTTCTAATACGATTGTTCCAATAATTAAGAGTGAAATTTTTAATAATAATAAAAATAGATGATCAATATCCGAAAGATTAGTGTTTGAATAATTAACGCTTTGCCGAGAAACTAGTAGCATATTAGGTGTTAATTAATTAATTACCTAGAACAAAATACCAGCCATAAAATCATACCAAAAGCTCTTATTGAGAAGTCCTCCTTCATCATCTGTAATTCTTGCGACAGTTCCGCTAATAAAGATCCATATCCACGAATTTTAGTCCCAGATGCACTACCTAATTGTTGCAGACGTTCTTTAATTTCAGTTTGCCATGCTAATTCTTGTTCAGTTGAAACTTTCTGAGCTATCTATAATTATTCCTCGTAAATATATTAAATCTATGAGACAACAAGAAGTAGAAGCAAATTTATGAAATCTTTAACTTTGAAATTAAATTTAGACTAAACTTTTGTTTTTAATAACGCAAGTGTTGTAAATATAGATATTGATAATAAAGGGGAAAAAAGCTTTAGATATGCGAACAGATTATATATAAAAATTAAAATGAAAAAATATTACTTTTTGGAAAGTTTGCCATTTTTTTGAAGAAGTAAATTCCAGCAGTCTAAGATTTGAATTTAAATTCGAAAAATTAGTTAGCATTAATAATTTGACTGAAATTGGTTAAAGTTTACTATTGCTCAATTATGACATGTCATTAATTAATTTATCGAAACAATTAAAGTACCTTGCTTTGCAGGAATGGTAGAATGATAAGTGATATTGGCAAGTTAACATCGATCATAAAATCAATAAATGAAAATAATGCCACGCCGCCAATTTTTTTACCGAGCAAATCACGGATTATTTTAAATACTCGTGGCCAAAGTAATGTCATTTGCTTCTCGAATGCGATTACCATCACTTTGAGAGCTAGAGAAAAAAATAAATCTAATTTAAAAAATAGGGAAAAATAATTATTGCATTAAGAAGGACATCCTAGAAAATAATATAAATTACCAAAATTTTTTTTAACTCTAATAAAAAAATACCCAGAAATATAGCTTGACAAACTGTTTCACGAACAATACGGTGCGTTGTCACAGTTGCGGAATGCCCACGTTCCGTTACGGATACGGAACCCTGCCGTCCAGTAACATCTATAACCGTTGAACCTGTAGGAGAAAAAAGTCTTTATTACAATAATACTGCTTTAATTCATTACAGAAATGGGGCTGTTAAATTGAAAAATTCATGAGTTTGAGAAAATTATAGCAGATAAATTTCATTCGGAAGGTATTTTATAAATTCCAGCTTAACAAAGGAAGGGAAAATAATTGTTTTACATCAAGAAAAATAAACAAATATGCATATATTCAGTAATGATTCATAATATTCATTTATTGATAATTAGTATTGTAGCAAAATTATTTTGTGAATTATTAGGCTGATAAAATGATATTTTACCATGAGCATTGGACCCTCGTATTAAAGTAGATGTTAAATTTGAGCCTGTTAATGGAGCGACACTTTGCCGTGCTAATGGCGGATTAATGGCACTTTGCATCAAATTCAAGCAAAATAATAAATCTTTTGTTTGAAATTGTGGCTTATCTGCAATGCAAATAATCAGTAAATTCGTTGTTGATAAATGAAGAAAAGTTCATTACACTACCACATCCATATATGTATGGCTTATTGTTGTTGATATATTTCATTGACGCAAAAATTTTAATAAAATATGAAAGACGAAATAGCTATGTCACATGATATATAATTTTTAAAATTTATATCATCGAATTCGAAATTTCAATTAAATCTAAATTTAGTCTGAATGATTATCAGCATTTTTATGATAAGAATAAATAATTAAACGTATTGAATTTGGATTGTATTTTGAAGAAATATTCATTTATAATTTACAAATTAGAGAAATAAAGAACCATTTTTCACAAGTGCAGCTCGAAGAAATAATGGAATTAAGATATTACACAACACAACTTCTAAACGTTCAGCTGTTGGCCCAATTCCTTCGCTACTACATAAATATTCCAATGAAAATGCTGCCTAAACAATTTAAAATATAATTAATAAAATAATAATTAAAAAAAAGTAAAAGCAAAATCAAATTATTGTAAAATCAATTTAATAATATATGCAAATTTTATACCTGGCCAAGCGCTTGCACTAAAAAAGAAGCAAGTTTAAGGGTAGCATTGCAAAATGGTTGTGATGGACAAATGCCGTGTAGTACGGTAGAAAAAGCAGGATTGGACTGAGTGAAGAGATCGTCATTTGAAGAATCACCGATCATTATTCGTAAACACATTAAAGTTATTGACTGAAAACAAAAAAGGTAGAAATTAAATAACACTTTAGAAATTAATTAATTAACTAATTAATTCATCTTCCAATCATTTCAACGGTTCTATTTAGCTAATGAATAGAAAATTTAATTAATCGAAATAATTAAATAATAGATATACTTTTAATGGATGCGAATGAGCAATATAAGGATAAGCAACAAGCGTTTGATGTAAACCATTAAGGCAATTTGTTAATGCAGTCCAATTTGTTCGACGTCGAAAAAGGATTTTCTTGCCAACCTTTTGAAGTGTTTTATCCAGACGTCGTAAAACGAAATTTAAAGTTGGTCGATTACTCTCCACAGACCAGTCGGTTATTAATAGTATCACAGAAAAGTACCTATTAAATTAAAAAAAAAAAATTGTAAAAAAAGAAGTTCCATGAGAGAAATTTCATGAAATTTAAAAAAAAAGAACGTATCAGAAAAACGACAAATAGCGTAAAGAAAATTGAAATATTTTATTTCAATCGTTATAGTATTAATGAACATAGGAATTATACGATAATTACTTTTGCAATCCAAGGCAAGCTATCGTACCAAAATCGTAAGGCGCAATTTTCAATAATGCAAGCGCAATTTCATTTAATTTCTGAAAAAAGAAAGCAACTTCTTCAAATTTCTAATGCCTTTTTTTTAATTAATAGATTTTTAATTCCTGAAATTACTGAAAATTTAAGTAATTATCTAAAATAAAGCAATAAAGGATAATTGCACTTTAAATGAATTTTTTTTACACTTCTGAAAAAACATTTTTTATTCCTTGTCATTTTTTTTGGAGTTTTAATCAATTGTTTCCTTAATTTTTAATGAGATTAACAAATAAAGATATATTTTCTTAGGATAGGGAAAATTAGCAATAAGTATGCTAAACGATTAAGCTAAATCTTAATTAAGTATGCTAAACGACTAAGTTAGATCTTAATTAAGTATGCTAAACGACTAAGTTAAATCTTAATTAAGTATGCTAAACGATTAAGGTAAGTCTTAATATCTTGTCAAGAAATTTTTGAAGATTATATATTTTAATCATCTCACCACATAACATTTATGATCGAATAATTCCGGAATTTTGATATGTTCAATATTTGATGCTAATTTAGTTAATTCCTTCAGTCGTGGTTTCGCTTTCTCGATAAATGTAGCTGCTAACACGAGAAGAGCATCACGTGGACGCCGAAATATTTCACGTTGCCCCTCGGAATTATCCATACCATCTGAGTTAACAGCGTTCTTCTTATCTTTCACGCTTCTGCAAAGTCAATTTTCCAATGAAATTTTATATTGATTTAAACAAATATAAGACACTCATTCATAACGTAAGTTAAAAATTTTAACTTAAAAATTTCATTATTAAAATTCCGTTGGAAGTTTTTTTTTTTTTTTAATTTACAATAACCGACAAAGATTATTTCGTTTTCGTTGCAATAAATCATAAATCTTTTTATGATAATTTAATCGCATTATTAAACTTCACGATTATATGGCCTTACTTTTATGAACCAAAGTACAATATAATCATTATTATATTTTATTTGTTTCAATTCTTAATCGAAATATCGGTAGTATTACTAAACAAAAAATGTTAGCTACTTTTTAAATAAATATATTAATTTAAATATGTGCATTTCAGTCATAATTATTTGATGAGATTTAGCATTCAAATTATTTTTTTTTCAAATATTCATTTATACGAAGAGAAAATTTGAAAAAAAAAATAGGAGAAATCTACGAGTATTGTATTTTCATTTCATCTTCGATCAAAGTTGGTGGCTCGAAGAATTGCGGTGAATCTGCGATAAATGATTTCCCTCTATCACTGACACTATTGACAATATCGAACGTTCGTGTAGGACCTCTAAAGCAAATATTCATTAATGAAAATGAATGTTTTATCAGAAATTATTAAATAAGTACATTAAATTTCATTTGCAAACTCTATTTCCATTTTAATTATTTCTGCAAAAATTAGGCTCAAAAATGACCTGGCAAGAATATCACAACAATTCACTAATGCTTTCATTTCAACGCAAAGTGTCGTATAAATAGATATTTCATGTTTTATAGCAGTGATACTATTCCCTTGTTTTACCGTATCCCGTTCAATTTGTTCCAAGAAATACGGTATTGTTGCTTGTATTACTAACTAAAATGAAATAGTAATTAACATAATTTCATTGAGATATATCACATAAATGGATAATCAAAAAAAAGTTTGCGCACACAACTTATTTGTTTATAAATACTTTTTTTTTTGTTTTGTATAATCGAAAATGAACGAAAGCATAAATTTGACATGTCTCCTAATTTCAGGATAGGAATAATATACGGTAATAAGAATGTAATAATTCTGAAAAAAGCAAATATTATCAGTAATATTATGGGAAAAATATTAAAATAAACATTACCAACATCTGATAACAGCGTCGTGATTCAGGCGCAAAAGCACATACTGTTACGGCGCTTGCTAGCGCATCCGTTAGTAAGTTAAATGTATTGGGATCATCACGATAGCATAAATCTAATGCCTAAAATTGGCTAAATTTGCGAAATATTTTTGAAATTCGATTAAAATTATTAAAACATTATCATATTCTTTAAATCAATCATAATGAACGTATCAATGAAGATATGCAAAGCTCATTTTATCATTTAAATCATTTCTATTATCAAAATATGATATCGTGAATGACTTCACTATTATGTAAATCATTTATTGCATAGAATTATTTTATTTAAGAGATTTGAATTGAATTATTTAATTATTTTACATCTATAACTTCGAAATAAATAAATGGATCGTAATTTTGATAATCATGTACATATTATCAGATATAAATGAAAGACGAAATTATGATAACAAAATCATTGAAAGATCAAAATATGCAATAAGTTTTATTGAAAAATTAGCAAGTATTTTACTTAATTCTAAATAATTCAAACTTTCATTTTGTGATATAAACAACAGCAGTGAAATGTGTATGCAATTGCATTGCATCACAAAATTACCCTCAGAATATTATTTAATAAACAAAAAAATTGTATGAAATCAAAATTTCAAAATTCAGTTATCAACAAACTTTTAATGGTTTTGTTTCATTGACTAAATCTAATATATCAATCGGATCGTTCATATCAGTCATATCTTCCATGCTGTGTAATAAATTAAACCAATATTTCGCTTTCACCTATAATAAATTTTTAAATAAATTTCTAAACAAAACAAAAATAAAAAACATTCAATAAATTCAACCTTCTATTATTTGATGATAAAGAAAAGATATTGAGAAATTCAAATGAGAGGAATACCTTCATCGGATTCACTTCAAAATTATTATCACTAGTATCGAGAATAGAAATTAAAATAAGAGGAATACCTTCATTGGATTCACTTCAAAATTATTATCACTAGTGTCGAGAATATTTGCTACAGCACCTGCCATTTGTAATAAAAAAGGTTTTCGATGAAGAATATAAAATTGTTTACAAACATATTCAATTGTACGACAAAGTAATGGATTAGTTTGTCGTTGACTATAACAACGTAGTATTGTTGGCATTATCAAGAAAAAACCCTAAAGAAAAAATAAATAAAATAAATGACAGACAAGACTAGATTTTTGGAAATTTCAAAAATTTCTTTGCTTCTTTTTTCTTATCTAAAAAAATTAATAATATAATTATAATTATCTTTGTAAACAGATAAGAGGAATACTAGAATAATTCGATTTCTATCGTGATTTTTCTTCCCCTTTCCCTCCTTCTCTCTCTCTCTATCTCTGCAATATTAATGATACTAAAGAATTCTAAATCTTAATTATACTTAATTTAGATTCTACAATTCTTAATTTATTTAGAACTAAAAAAAAGGAAGAAAAAAGATGATAGAAAATGTTGATAGAAATATAATTAATTTTTAAAATTATACTTGATTAGTGAAGAGAGTGCTGAAATGTATAGCCATAGATAGATAAGTGGCCATACAACGCCGTAAAATTGTTATATTTTCACAGTGTAATAAGGTAACACCATTGATAACATTGATAAATAGATGCAAATCACAGAACATAAAAGCATTTTCCATCTTTTCGAACATATCAGACATTAACTAAAAATTTAATTTTTTAAAAATTTTTAATTATTTCAAGTTTCGCACTTTGACCTATAATTCTTCGAATGATAAGATTAGAATTTAAAACTTTCATCTAAAAAAATAGTGAAATAAATATGTAAAAAAAAATTTATATAATGACTAAACTTTTAAAGTTTTTGCTTCATTCAAAACAACAGGAATTTTTTTGGAATAAAAGTAAAGCACAACATAATAAACTTACCAATGTCCAAGCAAATTTATGTATACTGTCCGCAAAATATAATTCACGGCCTAATGGTCCATTATACATACCAAAACATGTTTCCAAACTTTTTCGTGGAAACGATGGTAAATGTGTAAATTCATCATGTAAGAAAAATATTCTTTGCGGTATCTAAAGAAAAAAAAGAAAAAAACGACTGATTTAATTTCTTATCACATTTGATATGATATAATAATAATCTACTAATATCAATTTTTTCTATTCAAAAATTTCAGATTTTCTTGCAAATAGATAGAAGTTCATCTCAAAAAAAGAAAAATATAGTCCTTACAACATTTTCAGGACTATGAGCAAGAGCATTATGAGTTAGCAATACTTTTCCCATTTCTATAAGTTTATGCGTAAATGCTATTTGACGCATTCGAAGATGAGCTTCGTCGGGATTCAACTTAATCAACGTCAATTGCGGATACAGTGAACGGTGAAAAAAGTAAAAATCCCTTAAAAATTATAAAACATAATTAAATATCAACTATTCCAATTATCTCTTTTATCTCCCATTATCACTTTTCCCAATCATTCCATTTCATCCTTCCTCTCTCAGTATCGGTGATTTATTATGGGAAGATATAAGAACTAATTGAAGAAGTAATAATCGAAATATTCCTGCCTTACATATCAGTAATCAAACTTTATTTAAATATGATTGTATCAGTAATATTACCCTTATAATGCAAATATTACTTAAATTCTCAAAACTGCATTTATATTATTGAAGATATCAGTCGATAACCGGATTATAATTTTATGTGGATAAAAAAAAGAAAACATTTAATAGCTACCTGACGTATGATGAAGGATTATGAACTAGATTTGTTTTAGTATCGATAAGAAAATAATATTGGTTATCGCTTTCAGGAATGTTAAAAAATTCGAGACTATCTTTAAGTAATTGCTGAAATTGTGTTTCTTCATGGATTGGAAATTGCGATGGAATTCCACCGGAACTACTGTCAGGTCCATGAATGATAATTTTCTTTGCTGATGGAACATTTGCTGTTATCATTAATGCTTGCTGAAAATGAGCAAATATTTAAAAAAAAAAAAAAAAAAAATAGAAAAGATTAAAAAAAAGATTTAAAAAAACAATATATTATAAAAAAACATTTTATTGAAAACAAAAATTTTTTATTTATTTTTATTAATTCTATTTTTTTTCCTGCGAGATTCGGGTAAATGTTTTGTTTATTTTTGCATATAATTACATTCAGCGATAAAAAATTGAAAAGCAATTTGAATATTTATCGAAAGATGTAATGTGAAGTAGAATAAAAGACCGCATAGTTCTATTATTAACTTTATTTTTATATCTTTTCATTGCTAACATTAAATGAATTAATTTGAAACTTATATAATGAAATATATCTATATAGATATATAGGTATAATTAAAATATTACTTACATCACACTGTTCCTTCTTCAATGTTTGCTTCAAATCTTTAAAATATAATCCATGAACATGTGGAATGATAAGCCAAATGATACTTAGTGCCATCGCAATCGCTTGATCACTTCCCTCACATGGACTTCGTACATAATGCATTACAAAACCGAACTGTAAGCAGAAATATTTCCAATTATTTTTTAAAATTTTCAAAAAAAAGTAAGCAATCAAATACAAAAATAATTAATATTGGTAATTATTTAATTTTAATAATATGAACTTTGATAACTTTAAAAGTGTACTTATATTGATAAAATATCTCTTATTTTATCATCTTTTTTCAAATCATTTTATTCCATCCTAATTTTGATAATTATTTAAATAATATTCAACAGTCATGCTTAATCATAATTCAATGTTTTTTTTTGAATTCAAGAATTGCTGAAATTATATCGAAATTTGGAAATTTTTAAGAATTAAATCGAAATCAAATTATTAGTTCAAAATTTAAAATGTTATATTTGGATGTAAATTGACGAAACTTACAAAATAATTCATTAAGGTATAAGCAGTTTGACATGGCAAAGGTTGAAAACGTAATATCAATTTTCGTAAAAGTGATATTAAATGTTCCTGAAAAATAATCATTACATTATTTGAATAATCATTTGTTGATATCAATATATCAAAAAAAAAAAGAATGACATACATCTTTATGATAAAACAATTGCATCGAATGCTTAAGAATATAAAATAAAATAAAGCAAAATTAAAATTAAAATTTTACAACGAAAAAAAGAACATCCAATTAAACTTTTTTCACAAAATTTCGTCTGTTTTATTTGAATTAAATAAATTTTATTCTTAAAGTTAAAATTGAATTATTTCATTTCAACTGTCAATTATGATTTTTACATTGGAAATTCCTTTTTTATTTTTATTTAAAAGGTCTTTTCATTACTGTCAATGTATATATATATATGTAAATGAACGACTTCGAATATTCAATATTAGATATGTTTTACTGATTCTCAGATATACAGCGAGAATTTTTAACTTCCCACCCAGAAGTTCTTGACAGCTGACATTAAGCTAAGTTTGCCTTACATATTTCAATAGAACACAAGTTTAGAATAATTAAATTACAATGGAATATCCAGAGTAGAATCACTGATGATATTTATTTGCCTAGTATTATAAATTTATAAATTCAAAAAAAGATTTCATATCTCATATATCTCATCCTATTCATCATATCAGCTGAGATGATAATGATTATACTAATGAACTTTTGATAATAATTTGAATTATCTAATTTCATACATTACTATCACAAAAGCGCATGCAATGCTCGATTCATGCAAAAAAAATTGTGCAACGAAATAAATATTTCAAAATGTTTTCACAGCAAAATTTTTTTTTTAAACAAATATTTTTGAAACTACAAATATAAGGACGAATAACTCGTGCAGCAATTTGATGCAACACAAAATATTACTTACCCAATGAGCAGTCGTATGAAATTCAGTATTTGCTGACTAAATATTTTGAAATTTTATATAGGTCATATTAAAGATATGATATGATATGATTAGATATAGAAAAAATATGAGATTAGCAGAAAATAAGGAAGCAAAGAAAATGCATATATTTGCTTAAATAATACAAACTGAGAATTTTTCTAGAACAATAAATTGAATTGAAATATGTCTTGAATAAGATGATTAGATAACGGAAGCAATCGATAACATTTTTTTTTCCAAAAATCAAAAATATTTATAAAATGCTCCTTAGAGGCCTGATTCCTTACTAATATATTGTTGTCACGAGGTTATACACCTTTCTAAATAATCGGTCCTTTTTGTTATTCCCGATGAAATTAGAGAGATATTTCTTAAATATCCAAAAGTTTATTCCGCTTATCATCCTTTTCATTCTCTATTATTTATTAATTATTTTAAATGTAACTAAAAATTAGCAAAGAAAGTTCACAGTTAAAAACAGACGTCAGAATTAAAAGAAAAAAAATCTCATTATTATGATAAAATAAGGTAATAAACCTACCTGACGTTCACGATTGGTTAATTTTTCTAAGAAATGACGCAAAAATAATGCTGGATCTTCTACGATACACGACCAAACTATCTTCTTCACTGTATCGCTTACTGAAATTACATAGAAATTAAAAAAAATGAAAAAATGAAAAAATCGAGTATTAATTCAGATGACATTTTATTTCTTATTTTATCAAATTAATCTTATTTTATGTAATTTTTTTTTGATTTCTACAATAAACTATAATTCAATCAATTGTTTATCTGATAATGACTATAAAATACTGTAAATGAATTTTATAGAATACTGTAAATGAATTTTCAACCAGATTTTCCAGAACTATTCAGCTGTACGTCATCCAACATTTCGATGATCGTTGGTACAACCGAAAGTAGAGATGACGGAAAAAGTGGTTGTGCTACTGGCATTTGTTGTCTTGAGGAACTTGGATGTACGTCACACTCTAAAGAATATAACTTAATTTTTAATTTACGAAAACTGAAAACAGAAAAAAAATGAAACAAAAATTTAAGTAATACAATATTAAAAATTAAATCAGTAAATTGGAGAACTTTTGATGTAAATTGTATATAAACAATTCTTTTTCGAATGATTGATTTTTTCATTTTTAATTTTTTAAATTTTTTATTTTAAACAATAAATGAAATGAAGAGATAACAAACCTTCACCAGCGTTATCAGTCATCGCTTGTGTTTGATGGTGGAATAATGCTGGCTCGTAAGCTGCTTGTTGTATAATAGCTGTTGCACGAAATGGAAATTTTTGACGTAAACAACTTTCACGTTCATTTGCTTCACGTGTTGCTCGACGTACCATCTCCTGTTTCTGTTTTCGACGTGTCCTTGTCATCGTCATTATTGTTTGACTCTTAAATTTTATTCTTCATTTACTTTTAAGAAGAAAAAAATTTTTTTTCCTTTAAAAATTAATGATATAATAGATCAGATTAGGAATAGAATACCAATAGAAATAAAATTCTGCTGATTCTGAAATTTTACAATAAAATAAAAAACGAGAAGTGATAAAATAGATATTTCAACTATAAAGAGTTTTGAAGGTTTTTCATCAAGAACAAGAATTACTTTAATTGAATCTTTCATTACTTACTGTTGCTTGTTCTTCTTCCTTCAAGCATAGTTCTTCAACTTTAGTCTTCGTATGAGGCATCCATGGTGGATCAACCATTGGCACATGACTTTGTCCAATTGGAGGAGACGGTAGCGTGAAATCAATGCCTGGTGGTGGTACCTAAATATAGCCAATTAATATTCAATTATATTACATTATTAGGATAATGCAAAAAATCATGAGAATTTCAGTATTATTTGAGATATAATATGAAGTTAGAAACATTTAAAAAAAGGAAGCAAAATTTACTTTAAAAACAAGTTGCGCTCCATCTTCCATTTTTAACCAAACATGAAAACGATTCCGCCATAACGCATGAAAACGTCGCAATCCCTCCGCACGTACATTTGGATCATCGTTTAGTAAACTATTTTTTATAATATTGATAGTTTCCTCTGGACTACGTACCGATGATATGATAAAAAGAGATGCTGAAAAAAAAATCTGAATATTTCGAAATACATAAAAAATAATATTGTTTAAAAAAAATTTTTTTAATTAAGAAATTATTATTTCAAATATCTGAAAATTTTAAAAATAAAACTGTTGTTTCAAAAATTGAAAAATTTTAGTTTTAATTTCATGTTTGACATTTTATTAATTTAAATTTAGTAAGAAATGAAAATTGAACCAGCCGAAGTGACAATGTGTTTATCACGATGTATGAGCAAATGCCAACAAATATCCATTATTTCTCGATAATGTTCATTACGTAATATTAAGCAACTTTTCAGAAGCGTTGATAATGGTGCGTGAGTTATGCATAACATTTGCGTGGCGATATAGGATAACATTGGAGATGGAAGTGGTTGCTTGTGAAGTTGGCTTATTTCGATCAAGTCATCTGAATCCTATAAAATTCTCATATGAAATCATTTGAAATATTTCAGTCCTTTTTTTGATATCAAAATATATAAATCATCTATATTCCATGATGCTTGATAATCTTCCACTGATTTCTTATTTCTAATCTTTGTAACATTTTTAATTTTGCATGAAGATAAGAAGAAAAATTAAAGATATAAGAGAAAAGAATAAGAAGACAAAAAATAGGGGAAATAATTTATAATATCTAATAAACTAATTTTATGCAAATATTCTGCTATGTATTTATAATAAGAAAGAAATACACGAAAATTGCTTTTTCCCATTCGTCCTTCTCGATTTTCTTCCATTTCGTTTAGCTTTTCGATAAGTAAATTTCGCAAAGCCATTGGAGGCTTATCAGGTATTGCGCCTTGTCGAACAGCAGCATTTTCTCGACGAGTGACAAATAAGGAATGTCGTTGTGTCGTCTGTAAAGTCACAAAGTAAATGAATTTGTTGACAAGTAACTTATGATGGTGATAATAATTGCAACAAAGCAATATTGTAATTATTAAATTAAATTCGGGTTCGTACAATATTAGCAATGGTATTAAAGTAATTAAAATATTTAAATGATACCTAATCACTCATAATCAGGGTAGAGTGATTGATTTTATAGAGTATTTAATGATTTTATCATATGTTTTGAAAAATTACAGTTGGATATGCCTCAAAGCAATTCACACATAACATAAAAAGCCAACAATAAATGTCCCACACTTTTTTAACATTTTCATGATGACTGATCCATGCATCGGTCATTGCTTTACGCTTATCGAGATGTCCGAGAGGTGGTAAATCTTCACCGTATACTTTCCGAAGTGCTTCTGTTAAACGGTAACATTGTCGATAGATTCTTTCAAAACACCATGGATGACAAAAGCGCTCATGGGTACAGGATAAATTAAACGAATTTGCCATTTTAATTACTATCTATAATCATTGTTCCATAAAACTGTTTAAAAACATTCGATGCAAAGAACATTAATGTAACTAAGTATCAAATACAGGTATATTTCAAGATGTGAATCGTGTCTTTTACGTCTCAAAGATAGAAGTTATAAAAGAAATTGGATATCAATATTATCATTACTGATATTACTATGATTGTTATTTATGTATGACTTGGTCTAATTTCATCTGCATATTATTTTTTTAGAAGACATTGATCATATTCTAGGTTAAAGTTATAAAAACTAAAAAACTTATACCTTCAACCATGGGAAATTTCTAAACATCAATTCTTCATCATCGTCAAAATTTGTCTGCAATTGCTGATGGCATGATACAGTCGGTCGAGATATATTTTCCTGTACTGATGATGATATCGGTGTTACCATACTTATTTTTGATCCGTTTTCTGGTGATACTACCGTTTCAGTCGATTGTTTCAGACCATCTCGTGTTCCTTCTCCCCACCCACTTCCAACTGCTGGCAGTACGGTAGCAGGTATAGCTAAAATTTTATGTTCAAATAATGATACTGAAATAATGAATGATAAATGAAATGATTAAATGTGCGAAAGTTTGCAATATCTTTGAGTACTGGAAAGTTGGATTATCATTATTAAAGGTAATCAAAACTAACTGATTAGTAGAAAAGATAATATAATTTTTTTTGGGAAAGAAATCAAATTATATTCAAATTCAATATAGAACTATAATAGCAAAACATTTCTGTTTCATTATACCAAAATCTTTCGAATGTTACCGTAACGTAATGCAAAAAAAAAAAAAAAAGTAATGCAATATTGCCATTATAATATAGCAATATTACGGTAATAAAACCACAGTAGTGCAAAAATTAGTTAAACCTTGCTAGAAATTTTGCTAATAAAAGAGTATATATAAGAATATATTTTGTTAAAAAAAGGGAAAACAAATAAATAGGAAAATAATCTGTTCAAGTAGCTCAAAAAAGTCAAGATAGTTGTTTAAATAAATTATGATACCCCAAATATTCAAAAAGTTGTAAAATTATTCCATGAATAACCTCACAAACTTAAAAACTTCTTCCTATTTATTCGTTTTCTCTTTTTTTAAGTTTACTTTTTTTTTGAGAAGACTAATGCTTATAATCTAATATCTATAATCTTATATGAAGATTAATTACTGAATTGTAGATTCGAAATTTTAAAATTAAAAAAAATTTTTAACAAGATTAAAATCGAAACGTTTTAATATTTGTTTGAAAATGAATATATAAGAATTGGAAGATCGAAAAAATCTTTTTTGAAGAATTCTGGCCAATTCAAAGCAATACAATAGCTTTGCTTTTTTGGGAATTTCAAACTAACGATATAAAGTAAAATGTTGTTTTATTATAAACTTAAAAAGAAAGTTTAAGAAGTCAAGCCAATTGAGAGTGAATAATAGCGTAAATTGTACTTGTTTCACCAACTCCATCTTTTTCATCATCGATTTGCGTATTTTTTGGAGATTTTACATTTCTGTAAAATCGATAATATCACAGCGATTTCAATATTTAAAAAGTAAAATTAAAATGATAACTTCGAATAAAATTATTTATATAACCAAAGATAATTGTCGGATGAATTAATGTTGTTATTATTAAATGGATTATAATTTTAATGAATAATAATGTCTAAACTAATCCATCTGGTAAGAGCATAAAACAGTTTATGATTTGCGAAGAAACAAGCATAGTAATTAGTTTCCAAAATGAATTAATTAATATTTATTTGTAACAAATGATACCAATCATTTATTTGGTGATAAATAATGGTTTTTTAATCTTCCGTATCGTATTTTAATATATTATATTTTAATACATTAGTGTTATTAAGTAAATTATACTATCAATAAATTATTATTAAATAAGTTGTAACCATTTCCAATAATAGGTAAGTAAGAAAAAATTGATAATTTTATTAAATGATCAGAAGATAAACATTTTTATGATGATTAAAATAAAATAGTAAGTTTAAGTTTAATTATTTATTTAGACATTTACATGGGAAAGATACATACTTTACAGAACGATGAAGTTTCTCATTTAATTCAAATGGTTGTGATGATGTATTCGATGGTGAACCATACTTAAACAACCGTTGACGGCCTTGTGCTAATCGTCGAGCTGAAAAAAATCATAAAATAGTATTGAAATATATCATTCATTATTATTATATGTTTGCTATCAAGAAAACTATGAAATTAATTTTTTGATTTCCAATATACAAGTTACATCAAAAATATTATTTATATTTCTTGTATAACATATCTATGAACTAGCATTAAGTAATGCTAATTCAAATCAATTATTTGGTAATCAGCAGATCAATAATTAATCGCTCATTTTCCGTTATCGTAATGTTGTCACTTATAAGTTTTACAAGCGAAACTTTTAAAATTATATTTGGCTGTAAATAATTGATAATTCATTCTTTCATAAAAATGAAAGAATGAATTATTTATTAGAATAGAAAAGAGAAAAAAAAAAATAAAGCATGTAGCAATAAAATGTTTAGCTAAACAACAAGGAAAAATTAAGAATTGAAAAGAAAGTAAACAAAAAAATAAGTAAACAAATGAGTAAATTGATATATAACGGGAATGCATCCTAAATAAGCAGTAAAAAGGGAATGAGGAAGAAAATCATGCAGAAATATCGTAATCATTAAATTCTTCCAATAGTTTTCTATTACACTCTCGAAAAATCATATTTCCTAAAATCAAACAGAAACATTACAAATTGCTAGTAAGATTCATCATCATTTATTTCATCTTTTATTTTTTATTTTCTTAATTTTACAATTTGATTTTTTTAAAAATGACAAATGCTAGACAGGGAAAAATTAAAGCAACAGAATTCCTCGATAGAATCGCTGGGCGATAATAGATTCAAGCAATAGAAATTCTGCGACACAATTGTTGAACAAAGACAGATTGAAGCGGAAGGATTCTACGATACAAGTATTGGATAAAGATTCAAACAATAGAATTCAATTTTGAAATATCTATAAAGTCAAATAAACAATTGATAATAACAGTAATATATCTTCATGCTTTTTCTGAAAATTAAAAAAAAGACAAAGAGAGGTAAGTAATTGAGCTAATTATTATTTTTTAAATTCTAAAATTAAAAAAATTCAAATAAATTTTTTAATTGAAATTCTCTCTTTCTCTTTCTTTATTCAAAATTTTATTTTTTATTATAACATAAATAAGCAAATATAACCTAAGTATTTTTTCTATTTTCCAAGAAAAAAAATGAATCAATAAAGTATCAATAAATCTTGAGAAAATTTTTTTTTAAAAATTTCATTTTTGTATTGGCTCAAAATATAAAAATATTATCGTTACGCTTGAATTAAAACAAATTTCTCAATCTTTTAATTGATAAAATTAGGGAGAAAGTTTGTTCTATAATTTAAAATAATCAAACGATTTTCTTGATAACTTCTAACTTCTACAGCATTACAATCAAAATTTTTCTTTCCATCTTTTTTCGTCTTAGCGTTTAGCAAAATTAATTAATTCCTTTGAAATTAATATAATAGATTTAGCTTTTATTCAGTTATAATTTTATACATTATGTCTTGTTAATAAGACATATGTTTGTTATCACAGATTATCAATTAGTTCAGAAATTTTAATACAATTCTACATTCTTATCGAGAAAATGAAATTTTTGAAATTAAATTTGAATATTTTGAAGAAATTGATGAACTAAAATTACAAAAACGAAATGATAGCATAAGAGTTATTTTTAGAGAAAGAGAAAGAGAGATAATTTAGATATTGCTGCTTTTTTTTCTCGCTTTTTTTTTTTTCAAAACCTGATCTCGAGATGATTGCGGTGATGACCATTGAATGTGTTGGAACAGTTAGTGTATGGGAGCGCCTCACGTATGGATACTTTTCCCCATATTTTCGTTCATAGTTTGATCTCTTTTTAAATGCAAGATGTTGATCGCTTAACGAAATATGACGTTCAGCATTGATATAACGCGACAATTTGTCATCACTCCGATCAGTATCTGTGGGGGGTCACTTTTTACACCGAAAATTTGCTTAGTTTATATACTTTTTTATTTTACGATGATGAAATGAAACGATGAATATTTCTAACGTTCGAATAATAAAATTGCTTAATCAATTCATTTTTTTCCGCTTAACACTTAACAAAATAAAACAATCAATCGATCAGTCAATCAATCAATCAGTCAATCAATCCAATCAATCAATCAATCAATTATATCATCAATATCAGAAATGAAAGATATGTTTACAATAAGACTTGACGAGCAACTGAAGTAACATAAGCAACAAATTTAGCTTAAGCGATAATTTATTTTTAAGATTTTTTTCTATCACTATAAATACGCAAACCTTTCTTATCACCTTGTTGTATAAACTCATCCGCATGCTCATGTGAACTTCGAGATGAATTTTCTTCATTTGTTGATAAGCTAATTCGACGATCGCCTTCTGTAAAATATGGAAAAATAAAGCATTCAATAATGATTACCATAATACTACGTAAACTAGAAACTAAATTAACAGAAATAAAAGTTGAGGTAAGACGTAAAACTAAAGATATTCTTTGATAGTACTTTTGAATATTCCATGACTTTAAATTGAAATAGAAAGAAAAAGAAATAAATTACGATGAACTGATAAATTGATATCCGCAATACTCTGTATACTACTTGCTGTTTGTTGATGCTGCTGTGAGCTAAATGTATTCGAAAGAATAGACCAACGTCGATTTAACATTATCATATCAAAGTTTGACGTACCAACACTAGCTCCTTTGTTACCTCGGAAACGTGGTATCGTCTTAAAATCAATAAATGTCAAATTTTGTATGAAGTGAAGTTAAATTGTTGTTATGGTATATTTAAAAAGTATTTGAATTTCTTCTTATAATTTTTAATATTGCAAAAATTCAATCGTTTGAAGAAATAAATTATTGTTTCAGGAAAACATTATTTCTTAATAAATTTTATTAAGTTAAAATCTAAAATAAATATTCTTTGATTAAACAATGGATAATGTTATTATTATGATATGATAATTGATATGATTTTAAGGAAAGTTTAAAGTTTTAAAATATTTGCACCTGAAATGTTTCTCTTAAGAAGGCAGTGATTTCATTGAGCAAAAGACATGCAAGAAATAAAATAGCTGGTGGACAACGTTCACCACTTTCATCATTTACAATTCCTGAAATGTTTTATCTTTTCTTTTCAAAAAAAAAATTTTTTTTTGAAATATTTCTCTAAAGGTATTTCTCATCCAACTGTTACTCTATTTCAATTATTTTTAACAATTGGAATTTATAAAAGATTATTCTTGAAATTTAATTTATACAAATGGAAACCTTCATCGAAGAAATCTTCTAGATTATCAGTGATGACAAGTTCACGTCGATTTAAATCAGTCTTTTTGGCTGGAACTTTATTGATAAGTGTTGCTCCATTAGCTTCCATTATTTTATAAATTCGTTGACCAAGCTAAATTATTAAAATTGAAAATTGTATATAATAAAGATTGAGAGATGTCATTAATTAGTTAATTAAATTAATTAATTAAAATTACTCAATATGACTCGTTTTAAGTAGGATATTCAGAATTGATGTTTGGAATTGATCAATAAATAACCTGACATCCCCAATCATAGAAACAACGAGCAGCAGCACGTTGCATCATGTGCATTCGACGTGTTGCACTTGGCGTGCCACGGATTCCAAAAGAACTTCCACCAACAAAGGCACTTAATTGACATGGATTATTTGAACGTATCCATTCCGGCCAATCTCCTGAATTCAAATTTGACTGATTTTTTCCCGTCTCTCTTAATTGAAGGTAATTCAAATATTAATATCGTACCTTTATTACATCTATTAACAAACAGAGCGCACTCGAGAAGAAGTGCAGCTCTTGCAAGCACGGGAGATTTCAAATCCAATAATGCACCTAGAAGAGGAGGATCCGGATAGCTTCCTGGACGACATGTCTCAAGAAAAAATGAAAAACGTCGTACACCTTCTTGGATACCACGCAAATTGATAAATTTACGTGATGGAAAATTTAGAGTCGCTAGGGAAGTTCGTCTTGGATGCAATGGTTCTGAAATTAAAAAAAAAAAAACGTCAAATAATGTTGAAATTATATTCTTGAATTCCGTTTTCAAAATAGCAAATCGAAAACTCCAGAAGAAAATAAGGATTCTGTTTCTTTTTATGATTTAAGAGTTATGTAATATTTTTCTAATTGAGATTTACAAAAAATACACAGCATGAAATTTTTGTATGCGTAACTCATATTACAAATTTAAGTATTATTTAAAAGTCTGAAACCTTGCTTATCATCCATGGATTCAGTAGATTTCTGATTTCCTGCAAGCAGTTTCAACGAATGAGGTTTCTGTGCTGTTAAACATTTCGAACGACGTTCATCATGCGTTAAAATTCCATTCTAAACATGCATAAATATTCAAAATAGTAAAAATATAAAAAAATGCTTAAACTGCTAGAAAATATTTTAAAATTATATTTCATATAAACTGATAATATATTTGAAAACTTTCAAATTTTTTTAAAATTGAAATAAAAATTTAATATATCTAATTTTGAGCGCTATGAAATGAAGAATTGCAAAAAATGAAATAATTTTTTATCACTTTGCAAGACTAACATTTTTTTTATGTTCTGATAACTGACAAATTGGAAAATTTTCAATTCTATATACTATAAAAAATACAACTTCATAAATTCCAGAGGCCATTTTATTTTATTTTATTTTCTAAAAAATATTTTTATCTGTCAACTATTAAATTGTCATCTAATTAAATACCATTTAATTAAATGGACAGCTAGTTACCAGTGATTTGCAGAAATAATTAAACTGTACTATTTAATTAAATGATCAGCTAATTATCAATAATTTCAGTTTTATTCAGAATAAAATAAAGCGTTTAAGTAATCATTATTATAAGAGTTTAAAATGAAATGAAAAAAAGCAAAAACTGTTTAAATCAAATTTAATTAAAATTAAAATTACTCAATTACCAATACACATAGCATATTAGATATTTCAAGGAAGAAACATTGCCTTTTTTATTAAATATAAAATTTAAATTAAACTTTCAGTTACCTGGCTTTTATCATCGTCATTTACTTCAACATCTGAACCAGTATCGTCATTATTATCCTGTCGTACAGATTTTAATAAATTCAGAGCTAAATAAAAAATGATTATTAAAAAAGCAAAGGAACACATATTTTACATTTAAATTAATTTAAAACGAAATAGGATATGTATTTCACTTCCCATCGTACTAATTTCAGTTGAATTTCTAGGAATTTAATTAATCGATTGAATTATCATTTTTTGATTGGTTCAAATATCATTAATAGTTAATATAAAAATTAATAGTAAAAATTATCAATACATTTCGATTTACGATTTAACACATTTAACACAACTAATGATGAACAGAATTAAGGCAAAATGTATCTTTTGTAGAAAGAAAAACTTGAAATTTCAGTTTTTAAATTGTTGATTCTAATCAGTTATGTTATTTGCTTCTTAGTGATTTACTAAATCGGCTGATAGCCTCCAGAATGTTTTCTATAAATGGTTTTTTCTTATATTAATATCTTTTATCAAAGTTATCACTTCCAAATTTCAGCTCAATGATATGTGTCAGTTCAGTTAAGATTAATTAAAGAAGAATCTAATTGAATACATCATTTTTTAATAGCCATTTACCAAAATGAAGTTTGCCACCACTTCTCTTTTTGACAACATTGAGAGGTAACAAAGGTGAAACTGATAAATTTGCAATAGTTCCTTCCTCATTTGCCTGTACATTTCTTGGAGTAGAAGGAGATGAGTCCAAATCGCTATCATCAGTATTTGAAACTTGAAGCTGTAATAAAAATATTTATTGATAAGATAAGACTGTAATATATATCAATGGCAAATGGTTACTGATTTCGAGAGCATAGTATTTTTAATTTTAAAGTTGAAAATTTATTCAAAATTTGAAATCTAAATTCCGTCAATAAAACATTTTATATTATTCATCAATATCTCTTACTGTGTGAATCAATATCTTACTGTATGAAGTAATAAAGATAGCTGAAATTGCATAGCCATTCTCGAAAAGTTGCTTCTCATAATATATTAGTACACGTATGAAGTATAATTGCAATATCACAGTTATCTAATAGGATGTAAAAATTGTATAAAATAATAATCATTCATTATATACTTTAGTAATTTACTATTTTGAATAATGAAATACTAAATGAATAAATACTTTTTCACGTTTTTTAAATAAGCCTCTTCTCAAGGAAGCGGATTCACGTAAGTGCACTTGGGTTGTTGCAGTACCACTAATACTTGAACGTATACTTTCATCTTCGCTATTATTATCCGATTTTATTTCAATCCTAAAAAATACACTAAAATTGGATGTGGAAATTTTATAAATTATACGCCATATGTGTGCAATGCATCAAATGCGAAAAAAAAATTAGTGATAAAAGTGAGAATTAGTAAGAAACATGGCAATCAATTTTCAAAATATTCAAAAGCATTTGCAATTTTATATTTGAAATTATAAAAGTTTAAAATCAAAATTTACAGCATTTGATCAGGCAGAAATACTGTAACTATTATGTTGCAATAATTAAAGTTAGTTATAGTGTTATTCGAAATCACTACTATTATCATTTCAAATTATTAGCATTATATTTTGGTAAGATTAATTCGTGGTGTGAAAATAATAAATTTTGAAATATATGATATCGTATTAATTTTTAATAATCCGTTATCTATTTCTAATTTCACTACATTGCTATTAATATGATAATTTCCAAAATATTTTTCTTTTAAATCATTTCTAGCTTTAATTAATATTTGAGATTGGATTTTGATAAAATTGATATTTGCAACTGCTTGCATAAACTATAAATAATATGAGCTAGTATTATCAGCACTAATATTTATCACTTAATCATGGTTTTGTTAAATTAAATAAGTGCAAAAATAAGCGATTCAAGAATATGATTAATTTGAAAGCTGAATTTAATGAAAGTAAAAAATTCAAATATTATTACTTCAACAAATAGCAATAAAAGGAAACAGCAATGAAGCAATCTCTTTAACACTGATAGCTAACATTTAACAAATATTAAATGATAGTGGTATCGAGAGATATATTTCATCATATTCAAATGAAACAAAAATTATATATTTAGTCGCTTATTTTTTAATGCATAAAACATGCAAGCATATAAATTTGTTAATTTAATTTAAAAGTGCTTCTGTATGAGTAGGTGGACGAGTGTGGGCGTATTTGTGTGTGTGTGGGCGTCTATGCGTGGGTGTGTGCAAGTGATTATTAAATTGAACAACATTGAGCAATATGCCAATCTTCTTCAGTGTCCTTCCATCTTTTTTTTTAAACTTTTTTTGGAATCTGAAGTTTTGGCAACGAAAAAATCGGAAAAAGAAATATGTTTAAATTTCAATTAATTTATATTAATATTTGATGCTTAATTAATGCTTAAAAAGTATAAATTTTTAATCTTAATTTTGATGTTTAATTAAAATATGAAATTCTTATATGCATTACAGCAGTAATATGACAAAGTTTAAAATCGTTCAATTAAAATCGCTTGCGAAAAACTGAAATTTAATATTTTCTTAAGATATCTAATAGTAAACTGATAAAAATAACAAATGAATAGATGTGAAATTTCTAACTAAATTGAAATGTTTGTTATCATTTGTTGGTGGAGTGAAAAATAACAGTGATTATGATTTTTAAAAGTTCATCACCATATTTATCTAAAGCTATTATATTGTTTCATATCTAATATTGATTGAGCTAAAATGACAATTCAATCATGACGATCGGATAACTCTAAGCAATTCAATTGATTATTGATGAAGTAAAATATATAAACATTTATCAAATATATGTATTACTAAAAATAGATAATTTAAACTTAATAGATTATTTCATACTTGAGCAGTTTCAATTCATTCTAAATCAATTAATAAGAGTGTTAATGAAATATTTACATTCAGAGGTCAAAGGTTAAGTTAATATAAAAAGATTAAAATTATTTTAAGATTAAACCAATCAATAATTTAAATCGAATAATATTATGATAGGAATAAAAGGAAGGACACTAAAGAAGTTTGGTACAATATTATACTAATGATTACTCGTTATCATCGTTGCTTGCGAATTTTGCATTTCGTTCTGATAGAAAGATTTCAGGGAGTGGACATAGTAAAGATGTCCGACGGGAAGAATACAGCTGTGACGTACCGCTAAAAAAGATGAATTGTTTTTTAAATATTTCATTTATTGATATATTTTTTAATGTTAATTTCTTATTTTAAGTTAAGTTCTAAATAATAAAATTTACAGCTTACACATCAAGAAATTGGCTTTGATTTTCCGGTGGTCGTCCATCTAACAAAGCACTCAAACCTACAAGTCGAAATGAACTACCATACTGTTCTTGAATAAACGATACAAATAACCGTACATCTTGATAGAGACTCTGAAATTTACAGCAAATAGCAAAATAATACGAAAGAAACCTAAGCATTCCAATACGCTGAAGATGCTTTGGATTTTTGATTGATTCTACAGTAATCTCACCTTTTCGATATTTATCGTTAAGAAAAAATAACACTTTGTCTCTTCAGATATGCAAGAGATATGAAATGGATATAAGAGAAAAGAAAAAAATAACTTAATCATAAAAAATAATTTGGATGCTATAAGTTTAACAACTGACCATATTTTCAGGTTGCAAAAGTTCGTTCATTGTGTTCATTAATTTTGATATCACTGGTTTTAATATCAGTTTGATAACTGTTCCCTCAATTCCTTTCAAATTTTCGTTAAAATTATTTGTATACGAAGGTGAAGAAGAATCTGATCCAATAGTTCGATGACCTGGTGATGAAGCGCTTCGTGTACCGTAAATTCCAGCTATAAATAAGTATGTGATGATATCTAATAAAGAATATGAATAGTAAATAATTCAAAGTCAAAATTCATACCTAAAAATTTTAACAATCTTAGAATCGAAAATTCAATTTCAAAAATTACGTATAAAGATGAATCAATTTTTTACGACGAATTTTAGAAAAAATAAATGGTAGAGGAAATTTTACATTCAAATAATCTAATTAACGAATCATAGAAGAATTGATTTCTGACATTTAGATTACGATTAAACAAGGAAGCATATAACATCTAAATCCCAAGAATCGATATTACGATATTCGCTACTTAAGCAAATAAATTGTTTACAGAAATTGCTTGATAAGATAATCGAAATAAATTTAATGTAATATCTAGAAGTTTCTAAACTAACCAGCTATGCCACACCTACAGAAACCGATTACAGAATGTAATGTATCAATTAACATTTGCGCATCGTATTTCTCGATATGACTAATTAATAAATTGCGAAAAATTTCCGAATTAATATGAAAAATAGTCGCAAGAATGGTACGTGCTTTAACTCTCAAGAAATCACTCTGCTGTGATCGTAAACCATCATTACATCCGTGTGGACAACCTAACCATAAATAAGTTCTGAAAATTTCTACATCATTATTATCTGTTGATTATCAGAGATTGATTATATTCAATAATCAAATAAACAACAACAATATGGATGGAGTAGAATTCAGTAATTATAATCTGAAATGAAATGCAAATAATTTATTTTATTTTAAAGTAATTTGTTATTCATTATAAACATCTCTTCTAATAAAAACAGACTTTAGAATGGGTCTTTTCCCTAACCGGTTAATTAATTAGTAGGGAAAAAAATGAACTTCGTCTATGGTAATTAAAATATGCTAAAAAATTATCATTTGATATAAATTATCATTAAATTCTATTAGAGATATGGAAGAGGAAAGTTGAAATACCTAAGTACTATATTAATAGAATCATTAAAAAATGATTGCAATTCAGTTTCAGGCATTTCCAGCAAACTTTCACAGATATTTAATGCGAGTTCATAAATTCGAATGGATGTACGTCGTTCAACGGCAAAATTAATTGTTTTTAATAATATAATAAAACTGATTTGTCCATTTTGTTCAATAAAATTTGTACTTCCAAGCGCCTAGAATAGAATGAAATTTAAATAATTCTGATGAAACCATTTTTGTATGAATTATTTTCAGTAAAATATGATAGGATAATATAAAATTATATTCAAATATATATTATTTTATTATTTTTGATTTTCATATAAATTTGAATGAATGATTTGAATTTGAATTTATGTCCATATACTCTCCTAAAACCAATGTAAATTATTTAAATGAATAATTTGAAATTTTTGCAAATATTTCTTTCTGCGAATTTTCTAATGATTTATGAAATCTAAATGTATGATTGGCAGATTGGAAAACCTCGGGAAAGAATTGCTGAATATTAAATTCGCCAGCAACTTGCTTTGGCAATACGCTAACCGAACCACTTCTCGTATCACGCGTTGAAAGACCATCAGATGAGTTCGTTGCTGATGGATCACTTCTGTAAACAATTAAGTAAAATATTTAAAGGATTAAAAAAAATTCCATTATTTGATTTAAAATTATCTTTTCATTCTCATTTTATATTACATTCAAAAGCAAAAAAAATATTCAATTTGCTTTTTCATTTCGAAATTTTTAAAAAATTGAAATTAAGTGAGAAATATAGCAAGCAAAGTATAGAGCAATTTATATTACTTTCTTCGTTCCAAATTTCTACGATTATTGCAACTTTTAAAAGAGCTTCCTGATATTATCATATCATTTCTTCTAGTTGAAGCCGTTAGTTGTAGCAATGAATCAGATGACAAACTATAGTATCTGTAAATCAAATTTTCAGCTTTTTTTAAAATTTGATTTATTTAAAAAAAATTATAACAGATTTTATGAAATTGTTTTTCAGCAGTTTTATGAAATTCATTGATTAGTCAGTAAAGATTACTGCAAGTTGCAAGAATCTCATGATGATAATCGGAAAATTTTAAATAATAGGGTCAAGATATAATAAAAATTCTGGTTCTTAGATTAACTCCGAAGATTTTATTATCTTGAAATCATTGTATCAGCTACCTTTTGTTGGATTTAATCGATGAATTCTTCCGTTTGTTTCGATCATACTTACATTTTTTCAGTTTTTTTTTCAACATCTCCTAATTGTAAAACATCCCATGTTGGTGGGTAATATTGAATTTCTTTCAAAATTTGTCGATTATTCTGAAAATCCTCAAAAATTCTTTCATTCGATTATAGCGATAATTATGAATGTTGTAATTTTTCTAAGCAAAAAGGGAAGAAAAGAAGGATAATTTGAAATGAAATTAATAAATAAAAATGTTAAAACAACTTGAACCATTTTAGCAGAGAACAGTTTCAAATTTGAAATATTTGGCATGGAATTAGTACGTGAACGATATATGATCGTTGATGAATTTCGATATAATTTAATTTCGTATAAACGATGCAACAAATATTTTATTGCCCAATAAACACCATTTTCAGCCCAATGTTTAATTAGCAGACAACGTATAACAGCTACATCCATATAGGTTGCTTCTTGTGGATCAACAAATGATTGTGATATATCCTTTAAATTAAAATTACTTTTGATATTAAATTCTCATCCTTTTCCCTTACTTTTTCATCTCTTTTGAAGATAATTAATTTATCAAATTTGATTTAAATAAAATCAATTAATTTTTTAAGTGATATTTTAGAAAACTAAGAAAATGCCATTTAACCTGTCGCATATCATCGCATTCCGCTGAAGTATTTTCTAACGGATCGAATATTTTCATCGATTCATTTAAGATAGGAACTTCTATCCTTTTCATGACTCCTTCATCATTCTGTATTGAAATTGCTTCTTCTGCAAGAATAAAGAATATTAAGATAATTTGAGATGTTTTTTTAAATAAGTATAAAATGAAAACAGAAAGCAAAAAATTAAAAAATCATTGAATTCTCATGTAAAATAGTATACCTTTTTGTGATTTAGCAATATTTTGCTTAGATTCTGAAAAAGTTGCGTCAGAATCAGTTGTGTAAATAACTGGAATATTTTTGAAACGTGAAGTGACCGATATGTGATTGCACTTGCAATCATTCATCGCTCTCATCGTGATATACTGTCGCATGACAATTCTCACAAATAATCTGAAATGAAATTCATTAAAATTTTAACTAATGTAATAGAATGATAGTTGATTAAAAAAGGAAGAAAAAATAGAAATAATTAAAAAAATTCCACGTTAAAAACGGTTTTAAAAAAGGTAAAATGCATTTTTCAGCAAAAAAAAATAAGTGTTTATGATATTTGAATAAAAAATTATTTCTATAATTTGAGATTATCATATTTTATTATTCGAAAGATCAAAAAAAGCATTTATGAATGAGATTATTGGGATGAAAATAATTTGCACTTTTATAATATTACGACTTTCAAAAAAAAATTTGAAAATTTCTTTCGGAAATTTCTGAGCAACAATAAAATACTTAAATTTATTTCAATTTAAATTTTCGAAAAATTTTAAGAAATTAACTACCTCACAACCATTATGTGGAATATTTTCAAAGTTCGTTGATGTACCGGAACATATTTCTTGCAATATTACCAATGGCGCTTTTTCCTCAGACACTTCCGCATCATCCATCGCATTGCTCAGCGATTTATCATCCGTGAAGCTAAGCGCATTGTCAAGTTCTGCCATTCCTTTGCAGAAACCTGAAAATAGAAATTAATGAATTCAGTCAAAATTTGTTTAAATCTAAATTATCGATTCAAATTTCTGAAATTTTATCAATCAGTAAACAAATATACATGATATTATTTATATGAAATTAGTAGATATAACTAACTTGGAGATTTCTCATCAAATATTGCTGTATGACTTTTTGCGAATGTTCGCGGAATATCACTTGCGTGGTAATCACTAACACTTCGTACAATTGAACTTGATCGAGTCATTTCCACATTGTTCGACTGCTGAATACATTGACGATAGAGAGGAATGATTGAGAAAGTTTCGTAAAATTTTTTTGCAGAACGTTTCGTTTAGAAAAAAAATTCATTATTTGTTTGCTTTTCCTTTTAGTTTAAGCAGCATGTTAGAATGAATGGATCGTTTGAATCTTACCTTTTTCATCGGCTGTTGTTGTTGTTGCTTCTGTCGATCAGTACCTGAGGTAAGACTTGTTGAAGGTGGAAAAACTTCAAATTCTCCTTTGCCCTTTTTCCTTTTCAGGCTTGAGAATACTGTTAAATGAGGACGAGGTTTTAGGTGGTGGTACATCGGTGTATGGTGGAAGATTAACAATTTGCGCCGGAACATTCGACAAGCGTCGCGTCGTTGTTTCGTCCACATCACCTAAAATTCTTTTTAATTTATCAATTTTATCAACGATTTTCATTTAACTTTGCGGAAATAAATGCTAAAATATTAATGTATGAGAGGTTTAATAACATATTTTCACATCGCATATCATAGAAAATTTTATTTTACATATTGATCGATGAACTTTCTTTCATATTTTATCAACTGATTTGAATTGTTAAGTCAGAAATCATTACAATAAGTTAATTATTGTTAATTTCTACTGATATTCTAACTAGTATTATATCAACATACTAATTATTATATTAAATCAAATTATAGTTTCTTACGGGAATGTTTAATAAGCCTATACCGAGATATATTCCTTGAACTGCAGAAGATGGTTGTGCTTTTTTGACAATTGTCATAAATGGAAAAAGTGAGCGACGCTGTTTTACCGGAGCACAGAAACATAAAACTTCTGGTTGCCGATACTGTAAGATTATATCGACAATAAATTAGTTGATTTAAATAATAAATTAACAAAAATAATTCCTCAATTGGATCTGAAACTATTATTATTGTCTCTTACTATGATATTGTCGATAAGAAAATGAATAATATTTGAGGTTGACAAAAATGACACAATTCCACCTGCCAAAGTGATTGCCAAATTTTTAGACCACTTTCTAAGCGAAAATTCGATTCCAAATCTTTTTCATTGATCATATTTAATAATGGCGTAATCATATACACAAATAATTGTATACTGCTAATCGAAAATGCATATTGTCGTATAGAATGTATAGGTAAATCTGTTGATTCACTTAAGCTCTATAATTAAATTAATTTTATAATTACAATAGAAAAGTACAGAATATTTCATTGCTATTTAATATTATTCATATGTATTATTTAGAAATGATAATTTGCAGTGATAATATATTGCTTCGAATAATTTCATAGAAAAATGTGACAGGTTAATTTGTTAAGAGTCAAGATAACTTAATGAATATTGCCGATCGTCTGATAAAATTCATCTCAGCTTTTGTGACATCTATACTTTTTAAGAAAGCATTTGAGCATTTCGAGGAAACTTTCTCAAGAATATGAAAAAATTAATGATGTGCTTATTTGTCACTATTTGCCATCCTTATCTTGTCAACAATGATTAAACAATACGGAAGTTCCAGCAACTTAAGCTTTTTCAAATATACTATATCAATAAACATCAAATACATTTGCTCGAAACTTTTTAAGTTTAAATTTTGATTAGCATAATCCTTTTTGATGAACTTCGATAGGTTTCAAAATAATTTAATTCTTCGGATATATTTTAACATATTTCATTTTAAATAGCTTTAATCACTTTTCTTGTTTTACAAGCTATCATCAAGATTCATTGGTTTTTGATGATAATTTTAACAATAATAAGCTTCCATCTCATAAAATTATAGTAAAAGCAAATTATAGTCATAAAATCACATTTGACAAAGTCGGCGCTGTGAAATTTCGTTTGATATGACAGAATCGAATAAATTAAATGACTGTGTTTTGTCAAATATAATTTTAAGAATTTTAAATAAAATCTTTGAAATCGTAATTTATTGCTGAATTTTTTTCTCCTTATATATTGCTATATGCGGTATAATAGCAAAATTTCATACATATTATTACAATTTCAAATTCAGATTTACTGTGTACTTATTGTTATTATCATTTTTATTGCAAAAATTAATTCTAATTATTTCTGTTATAAAATATTTATCGAATTTTTATTGCAATTTTAAAAGAATAAATAAAAATTGATTAAATAATCGATCGATTCAAAGTTATTTTATATTAATTTTGAAGCAAATTTCAGCATAAAAATTAGAACAAATATTCAAATTTATCGTTCAACAAAAACATTTATCGATTATTTTCATCATCCATAGAATGCATTATAAATTTTTTCACTCTTATTTATCTAATAGATGCAAAATCACCTCAGCTAAGGTGAATCCAATGGTTCTAAACTATAAACAACAAAAATCGTTGCATAAATAAATGATGATATGGTTGATTAAGCATCGTCATTAAGGTGCAAATTGTAAACAAGAAATATATTGATGATGGAAAGATTGAATAAATATAAAATTATTCATTTTTTGCTAATCTCATATTTAAAATTTTGCTCTAAAGCTGGCTGGCACAGAATAATTTCTGAAATTTGTCAATTTTATTTATATACTAATCGTATAAAATTTTAAAGCAAAAAATAAAATAAAATTTCATCGTTATTTTATAGCTATACGACGAGCTGAAATTTTATAATTTTTTTCTGAGTTTGTTTTTCCAATATTAAATGAAAATTATTATAATATTATATTAATTATGATAAAGTGAACAATATAAGAATCCTTTGAAACTGAAGAAAAAGACAGTCTTGAAAATTTTTTATAAAATTGGTAAAATTTTCAATAAATCGCAATCAAAAGGCAATTCATATATTTAAAGTAGGGATTATTTTATCATTTCGTGATAGTTAGTTTTATTATTAATCATCATTGATCGCGTCAATCAAAATTACTTTTATCAGTTTGTCAAACGCAAGATTTTTAAAATAATTCAGATAGTAGAAATATACTGTAAAATATTTTTATTTCGATTTTAATATTAGCTTATAGTAGATGTACAAGCAGATGATAACTTTTGTTTTATTATTTCATTTCAAAAATTATTTTGATTTAAACGATAAATTAATTAGAACAAAAACATCAAAGATTATAATTATATCAAAACATTTGCTTCATAAAATTTTTGGAATCTATAAATTTTCCTCACAATTTAATAAGATTGTAAAGTATTGATTTATTTAAAATATTCGGAAGTATTTGAAGTATTTATTTGGATAAGATTATTTTTCTGGTGTTAACTATTTGATAATCATCAGATAAGTTAACTATTCGATAATTTATCATAAAATATCATGAGATAATAAATTACTTGTTTACATCAATGTGATTTCATCCGACCGTTTCAACTTGTTTGATTTGTTATCAAATCATGAAGTATTAGGGACTCCAAATGGAATAATTTATCAGAAATATCAAGAAAATCTTTTTTAAAAATTTTTTCAAAATTTTCAATAGTAATTAAATATATGCTAGCATATTTTAAAAACGCAAATTTAATGTATCATTAAAAAATGTCACTTTTAATTTAATTATTATATTGAAAGAATATATAATCAACTTTAAAAATTTGTTCAAAATATATTTTACAACAGAAAACCAATATATTTATTATGAGAATATCAAATTAGCAAATTTCCAAACTTTCAAAAAAAAAAAAAATTTCAAAAAAAAAAATAATTTAGCCAATAATTAGATAGATAAGAAGTGTAAGCTTGCTTATTTGATGATTTACCTGATAAATGTCAATTATCTGATGGACGTTTGTTTGATTTGTAATTAAGATAGTTAAGAGATATATGAAAAGATGAAAGATAAAAATTATCATACCTCTCTACTTTCAGCATCATAGCATTCATTAGCTGAATCAAGAAGGAGCCAATGTAATATATATAACATTTTTACCAACGATCCACTCATCGGTGTATCATCTCGACCGGTGGCTTCGGATAATAACGATGCACAACACTAAATTTTATAAAATTTTCAATAGCGAAATTTCACAAAATCTCTTCCTTTTAATAAACTTAAATAATCAAAATATATTAACACGTACGTTACGTTAAATTAATTTATTTAAATTCTTGAAATTTATTTTTAGCATTAAATTATACTTATTTATTTTATATGATTATTGCCAAGAATTAAAGTAAATATAAAAAAAAATTTTCAAAAATTTACTTGTACAATATGCGGAAATGTTGCACGTACGAAACGCCAACGTGAAACGGAATTAATAGCATCGGAAAGTGATGGACTAAGTCCATGAAGTATATTTTGTACAACAACCCGTTCAAATGTCTGAAAATTGATAACTTGATTAACTTAATTCTTTCTTAAACTGATAATTTATCAGTTCCCAATAGACAATTATTCAATTTTTAATTTATTACTTAAGATTCATTGATTGATAACTAATATTAATTTAATTTATAAGTAATTTGAATAAAAAAGTCAAATTAAATGTATAAGGACGGTTCCAAACTATTTCTTATGAATACATTCCCTTTCTCTCTTTCTCTTTCTCTTTCTCCTTCTCTCTCTCTCTTTTAATTGAAATTCATTGTGCCACATTAGAGAAAGACCTTTGATCTCTTTATAGAAATTCGGATTAATTTCAGTCAGAAGTTATTTGTCAAAGGAATAAATGCCACGACAACAATTATTCCAAAAATTTTCATAAACATTTAAATACTTACCACACACGATGCTTCATGAAGTTTACCAATTTTTGCACCCAAAAATGGACTGAAAAATTAGCAATTTCGGAAGAAAAGAAAATAATATAAAAGTTAAAATAAATTTTTAATAATAAATAAATAAAAATAAAATTTAATTTAATTTTAATAATCTTTCATATATGCATCTACACATACATACATATATACATATATACATACACACACACATAGGCACACATACACACACACACACATACACATACATATAGTTTATTAAAAGAAGAGATTTTATGATTTTAAATACATAAATTTTAAAATATTGCTTAAATTTCGTAATAAATTTCATTTATTGAAATCATCGATAAAATATTTATAAGAAGGGAGAAATAAGTAATACTTTGTTTGTCGCCATAGAAATGTTTGTATTGGTAATGGAACTGATTCTAAATCATTTTCATCATCATCATTTACCGGTGATAATGGTTCCATTGACCTATAAAATGATAACATGATGGATTATATTATGTTTTCTTTTTTGGAAGATTCATCAATTCATTATTCATATTTTAGAAACAAAAAAAAAGTAATAATAATTCTAGCTTAGGGAAAAGATATATAGATGATATGATATAGCATGATGTTAAATGCATGATTTATTAAGATTTCGCCTTTCTGATATTTTTTAAGCTAACAAAACAGTTAAATTAAAAATTAACTATTTTTCTTTTCGAATAATAAAAGTTGCAAAAAAAGAAAGGGAAATGAAATTATGAAAATGTTAAAAAATGAAAATTCAGTACATGCAATCAGTAAAATGATAGAATATATCATTTTAGGAAATTTCAAATGATTGCAGAAGATATTAAGTGAAAATAGAAATTTATAAAAATTGATTTTCTTCTCTCCTGTTTTCCACCTTCTTTTTCCCTTCTGCTCTTTTGTTGCTTTAAAAAAAAAGAATAAAAATATGGAATAAGAAGAAGATTTCGACAATTAGAAAAATTCAATTACTAAAATGGAAAAGCAGTAAATGGTAAACGGAAAAATAAGATGGCAATAACAACGATCGTAACGATAATAAAAGAGCACTCAATTCCAGCCAAATTATTAAATAAAAGTCTTTTCGATTGATAATATGTAATCATTGATAAAAGTTGCCTTATTGAATTTAATCAAGAAATGTACAGAAAAAAGAATTATCATCATAAATTAATTCCATATAAAGTATATAAATTTCATTATATTACTTTTACTGCATTATATTCTTTATATATTATGTTTGATTTTTTTTCAAAATAATTGAGCATCTATGCTTTAAAAATAAGGTAATAAACAGTGATTGTTAATCAAAATAAAATTAAAGATGCAATATCTGAATTGAGCTATAAAACTTGAAAACCTAAGTTAAGTTTGAAGTAAAATAAAACCCAAAAATTTACTCAATTAATCGATTTCAAAAAATTGTTAAATAAATTATTTTTAAATTTTTTATATAATTAAATAAGTGCGATTATTAAAAGCATGTTTTTGAAAATTTTATTGAAAGAATAAAAAAAAGATATGATATATATTAGAGCAATTTCATTCATTGATAAAATCAAATTTCAAACTTCTTTATCACTCATTTCATCTAATAATTCTATGCATTCAGCGATTTTTTGTTATTTTATTTAAGTTTAAATTACATAATTAATATCTTTTCATTTTTTAAGTAATAATTTTGTGGGTTCGATTATAAAATAATTGAAAATGAATAGAATAGATTGTAATTTTGTCGGTTAAAATGAAAGAAATTAAAAGAGATAAAAAAATACAATAAATGATGAATGAATGTTGTAAAGTAACGGAAATCTCTAGAATTTTCATCGAGAATATGATAAAATATCTATCGACATTTGTTAACCATCTGGTTTGAAATCGAAGAATGAAATTCATTTGATAAAATTCCAGTGGAATCAATGGAAGAAAATAAATATTTAAATGATTTGAAATTAGTCAAAAATTGAAACATGCATGAACAAACCGTATGTTACTTCGAATCGAGCCGATCGTTCCACTACGAGGCATCGGTAATCGTTGCAGATAGCCTTGATGTTGATGCTGTAAATACCGTACATGCATTTTCCACTACTACCTGTTTTTCCTTTTCACTGGGATACAAAAATAAATCAATCTAATATTCGGATAGCAAACGTAAAAATTTGTTGAATTCACTGATTGATTTTAAATGATTGAATTTCAGTTCGAATTCCAGATGTAATCAGTGATCAGTTTAAAATTTGATAATTATGCAAATAGATGGTAGTAATTTTTAACAGATCAACAGATTATGCAATATCGTGCAGTAAATAATTTGGTAAAGATTTATGAAATGACATGTGGAATTTCGAGAAATATACGACATTTCTTACGATGATGAAGGCTGGATGCATTCGATATCGATATATGTATATATGTTTGATATATGTATTTATATTTGTATTATATACTTATATATTTGATAGAGAGAAAGAGAGAAAGAAAGAGAAAAGTGATGAAAGAATAAGGATAAGAGAGAGATGATGAAAAAAGATGATAAAGAGACGACACCGCCCTTTTCCTTTTCGATGATATTTTCGGGCAGCTTTTCCTGGGATTTCATTCCAGCCATATATTAAATCGAACTCAATTCGGCAATCCAATCATTTCTAACTCTTTCTCTTTTTCTATCACCTTCTCTTTCATCTAAACTTACCTTTTTTTTCTCCTTAAATTTCCTCTCATCCCTTAAAAGTTTTTTATTTCTTTTTGCAATTCAATCTTTCTTTAGGAATTGTCACTTCATGCTTTATCATTGATTCTGAAAAGATTTAAAAAGAAAGATTTCTCTTCTTTTTTTTTTGAAAGCACATTTTATTATGCATAAAAAAAGTTGTGAGGGAAATGTCATCAAAGCATTTTCTTTTCTCTCTCCTTTAACTTTCTTTCATCCTTTTCTCTGTCTTCTTCTTCTTCATTTTCTTATTCCCTCTCTCTCTCCTCTCTCTCTGGTAAAAAGCAAGTATTTCAAATATGATGATGAGAAAAGTTGAAGAAGAAGAAGAAAAAAGTACTAAAAAAGATTTGCTTTATTCTCTTTCTTTTCTTTCCTTTTTTCTTTCTTTCTTTCTTTCCCATTTATGTGACATAAACAATTCATTTTATTATTTAAATATTTAGTAAAGATACTACACTCACAAAATCTTATCCCTTCTACTTCTTCATTTTACAAACAAAACAAAAAGAAAAGAAAAAAAGAAGAAAGAGAAGATAATAAATGAGGGAAAAGAAATTAGGATGAAAATAAAATGTAATTTAATAAAAAAAGATAAAAATATAATTGGTAAGACAATAAAGTTTATGATAAAATGTCCCATGTATAATTTCTTTCAATGCTTAAATAATTTTGCAAAGATATTAATGAAATGGAAATTTCTTTCTTCTAATTTTTCATTTAAAATAAAAAAAGAAAAAAAGATGACGAGAGGTAAATGAGAAAAAAAAGATATGATAAAAATAAAATATGATTGACGCAATAACAAAATTCAAAATGAAATATTTCAACTTATTAATCTTGATTGAGATAATTATCAACTGATTACGAAAAAAGACTCGAGAATTTGAAGAAAAAAGTGCATCGAAGTATGAAATAAATTATTTTAAAATAATGAGATAGAAGGAAAAGTAAAAAAGCAGCTAAACTTTTCATTTAATTTGATTCGATCGGATTTAATTTTAATTTTAAAATATTGTCACAATAGAATTAATTGCAATTGATCATTAAAATATCACAGTTTGAGAAGATATGTGTAAACATATACTCTAATATGCAATTATTTTTAACAATAATTCAATTCGATAAAAAGTTTGGATAATAAAATTTATCGCTTCAACTTATGTGAACAAAGAGCTATGAGCAGAAGGCATCGGATAAGTTGAATAAATTAGATTTACTTCAAATTGGTATGAGAGCATATTTGTTAGGCATTGATGCGTATTTAATAATTAAATTAGAGTCAATAAAGACTAATTAACTAAAAAAGGATTGAAATATTGGATTGCAATTATATGGATTTGCTTTTTCCACTTTATTTCCCTTTCAGTTCTGATGTAATTGATAAAAAATTCTAACTATGAAGTATAGGCCTTTTCAGACTCTATCATATCTTGTTAAGTCATCAGTACTAAATCGATCAAAATATGATAGCTAAAATGCAACATTGAAGTTTTTAGTCTCTTTTAAATCGGATAATCATGTTTGTTTATGATGATGACGTTGATGTTGCCATATAAATTCTAACATATCACATGATACATTCTTAAACTTCAGAATCACTCAGTCATTGATAGACCAAATCGGATTTGAAATGAAAATTTTCTTAATTCCAGCGATAGTTGCTTTCTTAATTTCCTGCCTTCTTATAAAAATTATATTCATTTCAGATATAAATAAATTTATATTAATATACCAAGAAATAGGTTTGCCTAATTAAATTTTCAATATCATTGAAAATTTGAAATTCTTCAAGATTTTAAAGTCTTTGGAAAAATGGTCCTTCTTTTTTCCCGCGATAAGATTAGTTGTTTTGCAAAATTTTCTCTCATAATTATTTATTAATTTTACTAATGGAATTTGGTTGATAATTTTTATGTCTATAAATAAAATATATATAATAAAATATTTTATTTTTATCGTGCAATTCATTTCTCGTCCAATCATTTCTATTTATTATTTGAAAATCTTCCAAAAAAAATGTGAATTCAAGTAAGGTAAAACCTAAGCACGAACCTAATAAAGTTGTAAAATTTGAAAATAATTTAGCAACAGACAGAAACCTGCTGTAATTATCATAATTGTTCATATAATATCAAAAATAAGCTTTTCTTGAGTATTTTATTTTTGATAACGAAAAAAATTAATTTGTCCTGATAAGAATGCAATCGAAATTGATTTCTGCGAATGATTTTTATAATTCAAATTTTCATGCAAAAATTTATATGCGTAAATATATTATTTTGTAGATTTCATTCAACAAGTCTAACTTTGCATATACAATAAGGCCAGTTATGCGTACATGTTCAATAAGGCCAACTATGCATATTCAATAATGTTATATATATAATATCGAAAGCTTAATAATTCAGACTTTAATAATCAACGAATTAAAAACCATAATAGATGAAATTATTGCATACGTTGGGAAATACATTGATATGAGAGAATAAAGAAAAAATTCTGCTTGACATGATTCATATAATTTTAATCATAATTTTCTCGTTCTAAAGTATATTAATTTTAATTTGTTCTTGATAACGCTATATCAATTAGACTAATCATTTGATAAAGAAATATTTAAATTTTTAGGTCAAGTTTTATTCACTTATAGTGATAAATCGCCATGCTTAAACATGATAAAATCATAATAAATTTAAAATTTATCCAATTGCTAATCCAGATAAGATTTCATTCGATATTCAATTTAATATACAATAGCACAATAATCTAAGAAATCAAAAAAAGCAAACTAACAAAATTGATTTACGATAGAATTTAAAATCATATAACTGAAACGACCAGATGAAAAATTAAAAATAAATTTCTTTATCAAATTAGGATATAACAATAGATTTCGTTATCAAATTAGGATGGAATAAAATGATTTGAGAAAAGATGATAAAATAAGAGGTATTTTATCAATATAAGTACACTTTTAAAGTCATCAAAGTTCAAGTTTGTCAAAGCACAAAACTCCAGGCCTAAATTTAATTGAATATTTTAATTATGGCATACTTAAATTTCAAAGTTTTAGAAAAAGTTCGGATCCCCAAAAAGTTTTCATAAACGGTGTTTATTTATTGTTTACTTAAATAATTTGAAATTTTCTAAGGAGTGACTTTTGCGTATAATACATAATGTATATAAAAAGAAATTTCATTACTATAAAATTTGATTTTCTGTAGAAAAATTTCAAAATTCCATGTAAAATTAAAAATTAAATAATCTCATTCATTTCGTTTGAAAAATTAATTTAAAATTTCTATAAGCTAATTTGCTTTAAGAAATTCTTTTACCAATTTTCTTTAATTTTGCCCTAAGATATATGAATAATTTAACAATATTCCTTTACTTATATAATTCATAAATTCGAAATATTACTAAAAATTTCTAGGAAAATAAATCAAGTTTTTAATTATGTATAACTTTTTTATAATGTTTGCTCATTATTACTGACTGATTGATTATATTCTTGTTTATTGATAGTAGTTTTCTCATTATCACACTATTCATTACTTCCTGAGAATATCTTTGCCAAGCTTATATTTAATTGAACTTGATTTTTTTCATGTATTTTTTTCAGCTTTCAAAACACAGAATTCTTTAACTTTGATAATTTAATGTAAAATGTAGAAATAAATTTTTAAATGCCATCTTCATCTATAAATTCTTATTTATGAATATTTATTTAAAAGTGAATTGCTCGAGAAATTGTCGGAAGAATTAATCAAATCTTACCAACTTTCTTATTTATCACTATCAATGTTTGGAGGAAGAATTGATAATATAACAATTAATAACCAAATTTTTTTGAATTAAGCATTTTTCAACATATAAAACATATGTTTTTGGTACATCTATTAATTTCGCTGATACTTTGATTTTATATCGGATATATAAGAGGAGTTCCAGCAAATCAATCAAATTTTATTTATTTTTTAATCAAAAATAATTTATAGTAAAGGAGAAAATACGAAGAAACTTGAGCAAAATTATATATATTTTCTAGGGTAACTTTATGCAAATTTTAATCTGATATGAAAAAACAAAATTATATTTTATCATCAAATGCGATGAATTAATCGATATAATTTATTGCTGAATTTATTCGAATTTTATTATTATTACAAGAAAATTTATCGAATTAATGAATGCACATTAATAAAATAAGTATTTATTTATTAATTTTTCTGAATCGAAGCTATGGATCGGATGTTGCAACTGATATTCGAAAAAAAAAAATCAATTAATGTGATTAAACAAACATCCGTGTTCAGTTATCAGTTATTAAGAAAGAAATTTTAAATCATATTTTGTTGACATATTTTTTGAATTATTGAATTATTCCGTAATTCAAGATATCAGATGATTCCTATATGACAATAAATGCTGAGTAAACATCCGCTGATAACATAGTTATTAAAAAATTAACGGCAATAGATGTTATCTGTTGATTACCTTTTGAATCTTATCATTTTAAATGAGGAAATTAGACTTGTTATGTAGTTGTTTGGAACTTTTCAAAAATTTTCGTCATCTGCGAAAAAATGAAATTCATATATCAAATATTATAATAAGTTATTTCAATTCTTTTGTTAATTTCTCTTTTTTCTATTCTGTTTATTTTCTTTTCTGTGAAATTAAGAAGGATATGATTCCAAGAAATACGAAGAAGAAAAAATCTCGTTGGAAAATTCATTTTGCTAATTCAAGATCTAATTTCTACTGATGTCTTCAATTCGAACAATAAGAAATTTGCCCTTTGCCCTTATTGATTGAATACCTCATTGAAATAAACAAATATAATGTTCTATTTCATTTTTAATACACTAATTTAATTTCTAAATGTTTTTCAAAATTAAAAATTTAACGATAGCTGATGGATTAAACTGAATTCAAAAAAATATTATTTTTAACAAACTCTACTACTGTCTATTCAAATTTCAGCATATCTATCCATCATTTATTTATAAATTTCATTACTCCTAATTGCTACTCAATTAATAATATTCATTGGTTAATAATTTTATTGCTAACTTCTATTACTGCTATCATCGATCGATCTTTTTAAATTAGCAAGACATGCTTACTATGGTTAATATTATCAGCTGATATGATAAGATTAAATATTTTTTATGATAATGCGTAAAACCGATTCCGATATACTGTATAGATTTAAGAAATTATTCATTTGACTAATATTTAAAAAGCGCAATAAATATATTTGATATAATTTGAAAATTGAAGAATGGAAGGAATTATCTATGATTTCATAACCTAAAAAATCGAATGATATTTTTGATTAATTTAAAAAATTTTATTCATAGCAAAAGAAAGCTTCTAATTCAAATAAAAATTTCAATTCAATTAAAATTGATTTTCTTGAAATAATTAAGCAGAAGATTATGACTTTTAATTCATAACAATATAATTATTAATTTATTAAAGCTTAAGAATTACATTATTACTTAAAATAAAAATGGGCAAAATCAGAATAGCATATTAGTAAACAAAACGAATAAACAATAAGCTTTTTATTTAAAAGGAGAAGTGAAATTTTATTTAAATTTGTAATAACCAATTGATAAGCCAACTATTGATTAAATTTTCTCAATTGTTTATAATTTACAAGCGTGAAAATTCCCACAGAAACTTAACTTAGACTTTTTAACAAAATAAATAATTTGTAAATTTAGCATAAAAAAATAACAAAGATAATTTTATCGAGTAAATGTGATGAAATGAAATGAAATGAAAGAATTAATTATATAAACAATAAACACCAAAAGCAAGGATAAATCATGTTTGACTAATTTTGAACTTATCAATTATTATTTAATTTGTAATTGAATTGGTTTCAGATCGCATTAATTCCAATTAACTATTGATCATATCAAATATCATATCAGTATATTTTATTCTTTATAATTCTGTATTTCAGTTAGGTTTACTAATGAGACCTGAAAATTTATAAGATTAATCCAATCAATTCAACTTGACAATTTCAATTATTCACAGTATAGCTGGAATACTCAATAACATTAATAGAATACTTTTGATTTCGTTTTTCTATTCTTTTATCAATAGTTCCTGAAATTTATTTTCTTTTCTTTGATGTTTAAAAATTTTTTTTATTTCGATTATTATTAATTTAAATTAATTTGATTTTCTTATTCATTCCTATGATTTTCTATCTTTTGCTTTTTTAAAATAATTTATATGAATGTTATTTTATTGTTGATTTATTTGATTAATTTATCATTTATAAAATAATTCATAAATCAGAAGAAAATTGCATAAAAATTCAGCTATCAAAATTGATGATTTATTAGGAATAATTAGAATCAATCAATCAACTTTATTCCTTTCGATGATACCATTTATTTTCATTATGCAGAAAACAATTTGATAATTAATCAAAATTTCAAGTATGAAAAAATCGAGGTATTATCAAAAATCAAAAATCCAATCGTTGAAATAAAATGAATTTGATTTCTATTTATCGTATATCATATCAAATTTTTCCAATTTATTCCTTTTTTTTTACTAACAATTTTTCAATTTAACTCGAACAGTAATTTCAAAATTATGCCGATAGAAAAGAGAAACAAAAGATATTTATTTAAAATTAATTTCCTGTTAATTCATTTCAAGCTAAAAACAGCACATAAAAAACAATACCAAAATAAGAACTGAATTTCTGAAAAGTTGGCAATTTTATAATTATTATAATAAAGTAGGAAAAAGGAAAGAAGTAAATACTTTCATTATAATTATTGTAATAGTTATAGTTACTGTCATTGTTATAATAATAATTATTATTATAGTTGTATGAATGAAATGGAAAATGAATAATTTTAAAAATGGATGGAGAAGTGGAAAGTAATATGAAGAAGGAAAGAAATCCCAATAACAATCAATCATATTATGATAAATATTTAGATTTTATCGATAACAATAAAAAAATATAAATTGAAATCTTTAGGGTAGAAAAAAATTCAGTGGTTTTAATAAAATTAAAATCATTTTATAATTTTATTTTCTTTTTTTGGGATGTCACACATTTTGATTTTGGCATAATTACAGAAAAATCTCTTTTTACCGGGAAAAAATAAATTGATTAAATTTTTAAAAATAAATTTCTCTGTTGTAATTAAAAAAAAAATCCCCGAAAATAAATAAACAAACAGACAAACTTAATGAATTTTATTATTTGCAGACACATAACATTATTGCTAATACTATTTGTTGATAAATATTCTTAAAAATTCTCGACCAAATATCACTTGTTTGCTTGTTCAAGCAAAATCGTAAACTTCGTAAAATAGATTATTTGAACTAAGTACACTAATTTTTGCCTAATGATGTACATATTTTTCAATAATCTCTAATGAGTGTCAAAAGCCAAAGCTTAGTAAAAGTTATGTGCTGAGAAAATAAATCATGATTAAAAGCAGGAACAAAAATTAAAAATTTTAATTTAATTTTTTTGTGACTAATTGATTTATTCATTTCTGAATATCTCCTCTTTTATTAGTGTGGAAATTCTTCTTTGGAAATTTCATTTTTTTTGAATTAATCTCGATCAAGAGTTTCCTAGCAAATTATAATCTCTACATCAATGAATCAATCTCATGCAAATTAATATGCTTTATGAGATGTTATTGAATATTATATTATGAATATATGCATGAGATATGCAAAATTAGATCAAATCTCTTCACTAAAATCATAACAAACTGACTACTAATTAATTATTTTTCAACTAAGTATCGCTAAAAATAAAAAAAGATCACTGCAGCAAAATTTTTTTTTAAATTCTATTTTATCTAGCCATGATAATTAGCGATATTAATTGGTAGTAGGGAAAGGAGAAAATAAAAATAATTAAAATTTTCACTAATTCAAAAAATAACTACGAATGATTAATTAGACTAATCGTCCGTAATTATTATTACTTACTGACCAAGAAACAATTAAGGCAAATTATTTCCATCTTTATCTAATTCGATTATCATTATCATCCATATTGACAATGATTTGGCATGAAAAAAGTTTCAAGGCTTAAGACAAATATTTCAAGTCTAGTTTTTACATTTCACTATATTTTAATTAAATTATAATATTGCTTTCGCTAATTTTTATAGATTAGTTAAATATTGTATTTTATATTAACAAAGAAAATCTGGAACTTTGTAAGTTAACCTAAATTTTTATTATATATTTCTTGAATTTATTTAAAAGATAAATTCAACAAATCCTATGATCGTTCTATTTATAATCAAAATGTCGTAGAAATTAAATATATTAATATTTAATACTCTTGTAAACTTAAAATAAATATTCGAAATATGATTAACCATTTATCGTTTTCAAATATTTTAAAAGAAAGCATGATATTTTTGCAAAAAATAAATACAGATTTCATAATTTTCTGTCTTCTTGAACTTGAAAATTAAAATTGAGAATGTTTTGAATCTTAATTACAAAACTTTCATTTAATAATTAATTTTTATTGAAATGTCACATGAATTGTCTTCATACGATAAAATAGCCAAATATTCTGAGATATTTAAAAGCAATTTGGTGTCTCGAGATATAAGAAGGATGTTGAGATATATAAAAGATATAAAATATAGGAAAATAACTTAATATCTCGAAATATATGAATGCGACAGAGTATTTTGAGATATAAAAAAATTATTTAATATCGGATATACAACATAGTATCTGACTTGATTTAGATGCAAAACCTAACTAAACAAGACTATGTTAGATTTATGAGACTAAATTAAGGCCTTGAAACGATTTATTTTCAAATAGTATGTTTATGCTATTGGAAATGTTACTCAATAATCTTATTTACATCATCTATTAGATCAATATTCATCATTCAAAGTTCTAAGCATAGTTATGAAGTCAGATGAACCGTTGTATGTTATTATAAATTCTCTAAAACAAATTTTTTCAAAATATTTACAGTATGTTAAGCTAAAGCATCGTTGAAAATTTGATTTTTTCATAAAAAATAAACAAAGAAACAATTATCATATTTACAATTTACAATGATCAACTGAAATTCACATAAAAATTTATGATTAATTGCATTTCAAAAGGAACTTTATTAAAATTTGTAATAATATTTGAAAACTGATCGTATATCATAGAATTTAAAAAAGTTTGATAAATGATATGTTAACTAACAGAAATGATTATATTTTGTTAAAATATTTAGAAATTATATTAAAAATATTATTAAAATTTTTAAAATTAAATCTATTTACTATAAATTTTTGTGTTTTTTATGAAATTTGAAAATGCGAAAGAAAAGAAATAATTTAAAATTTTGGATGCTTCATAGATAATTAGTTTTATAACATCGATGCTGTCAATTAAAAAATAATAAACTTATGTCCAACTTAATTTATGCTTAATTTTGAGAAAATAGGCCTGAATCGATAATTTAGATAGAAGGAAAAAAAAGAAGAAACAATTATTCAATTGATGAGACGTTTTTTTGTGGGATTATTTGAAAAAAGTAAATTATTTAAATTTTTTTCCCGATTTATTTAATTCAAAATTTTTAATTCATCAAATTTATTTGCAATTTCATGTTGAAAGATATTATTATTATTCTCTCCTCCCTATAATAAGCATTGTTACATAAATTAAAATATATTATATAAATTGGCAGTTTTCTTAAGACAATGACGGAAAGAATAAAATATTTAGAAAGGATTAATATTCCACAATGATTATATCATAATCAATGATATTCATTTTATAATGATTGCTATAAATTTTAAAATTTGTTGAAAAGGTAATAAACGAGGAATAAATGATATTTCTCGATATTTCAATGTTTCAAATATTTAATATTGACATCTAATACTTCAGTCATATTATGCAATGAAGCAATTAAGACAAACAATTAATATAGCAAACATTGAGATTGTAATTTATTGGAAATTAATGAAAAATATATAACTCAATAAAATAATCAATAGAATGCTTATAATCAAACTGCTAATTCATATTTCGGAAATACTGATATAATACTGAAAATTCAATTAGTACCAAATCCATAATGAAAAGTGAAAATACACTTTTTTCTTGAAATTCAGTCTGTTGAGAAAAGTTTTTTAAAATAATATTTTATAACTTTGAAATTTAAATTGATCAATTTATTTAGCATCAAGAAATGATCAAAAATTATCAATAATTAGAGAAAAAATTATTTTAAAAATGCTAATATTTGTCGCTTCATTGAAGTCAAATGTATGCACTAAATATTACAGAAAATTTGTAAGTGATAGATAAATGTCTAAATAATTTAAACTTAAAAAAATCAACAATTTCCTAAAATATCTTATTGAAGCTTTCTAAAAAAAGGAAAAATAAAAAATGCGTGCATAAAAGATGACAAATCAGAAAAGCAGTTAAAATATAGAATTTCGAATTGTTATTTAAAAAATTAATTAGGAAAGCTTAATTGATCCATTTCGATTATGTAACAGAAAAGTAAAAATAAAAATATATGAACAAAATGAAGGATTAAAAATGATATGCTACTTGATGAGGAGAGGAAGAAGAAAAGAAATAAGAAAAAAAAGGGGCGAAAGAAAATTGGAACATATCCGTCGAAAGAGGAAACTTCAACTTCAAACAAATGGGAAAAGCTAACATCCATCAAGCAACGATTGAAAATGTTTGTTAAAATATTTCCCAAAAAATTTATAAAAGTTAATTCTAAAGATTATCTTGAATTGGGAATATTTCGATTAATATAAAAGATCTAAATTCTTTATACATAAAAAAGTGCTTTATTTAAGCTAAAGAAAAATAAATCTTCTTATATATATATTTCTCATATAATTATCATGTCTTAATTATTTGCAGTACTTAATTTATGAATTCAAGAAAATTCCTGTAACATCAACTAAGAATTTTCATGCTATTATATGTACAATCAGTGTGAAAAATTCAAATTAGAATTGATTATGAACAGGAATAATTAGGTACATTTATACTTTTCCATGAAGGATTTTTTTCATAACATCGATTAGTCAGAAAATTTCATATTCAATACTAAAGAAAACAATAATATCAATAATCGAAATATACTGAAGCAATTAAAAGGAATTAAAAAGGAAAGAAATATTTGATGCAATAATGCAATAATGTGCCAAGATCAACATTTTAATTCAAATAATTCAAATTTAGATATATAATTCAAATTCTAATTCAATTAATATTTATATGAGATGTATAATAATAATAATTATAAATACATCGAAGAGAAAATATTGTTTCCATTTATTTATTATTACCAAAAACTATGCAGAAAAAAAGGAATTGTAAAAAAAATTATAATTGAAGGATTCATTAATATTTATGGAGAATGGATGATAATGATAATGGCAAACATATCAAAGAGGAAACATTGTTTACTTGTTTCGGGAAAAAAACTGAATCTAAAAAAAATTATAGTTCAAATTTCAAAGTGTAAATTGTAATTTTGAATTCATCAATATTTTATATGGGATGAGATTATAGCAATTATAAATGTATCGAAGATGGAAATATCATTTCATTCACTTCCTTCTTCTATTAAGAAGTAAGTGGGAAAGGAAGGAAGAGGATCATGATAGAAGCTATAAAATATTCAGAACTTTTGTTCAAAGAAGAGATAGGAAAAAGAAAAGCAAAAAGCCTGAATGACTAGGCGTTAAGGCTTCCGAGTACATTGTGTTAGCCCTCATCATTGAGGAAACAAATTTAGGACCTTTCGAATAGTTATTTGCAAGGCATTCCATCCATCTATTCTATTTCTATTCATGATAGTTAGTTGTCAAAAAAAAAATTGCCAGAAAAAGCCGCTTCTAAATCCTTCTGGATATATTTTCATATATACGATATTTACATATACACCCATGTATATATGTATATATATATGTCTTGTCTAGTCTAGTCTAAGTTAGTTTAATTATAATACTTATATACCCTCATCTTAGTTTTGTATCCTCTTCATCGTTTACGAAACTCATTTATACTTCGCTTGTTTGATGAAAAGATTCAAATTATCGTTCTCAAGGCAAAAAGCTTTTCATACAATCTGAAATGAAAACATTCGAAAAATTATTACAAATGTATCTATATAAATATACATACATACACATAAACACTTAAATGAACATTAACAGCAGTTTATGAGTTTTTTTTTTGTTATGGAATGAAATGATGATAATAAGATGAACATCCATTAGAAGATGATGATGATAAGATGAGCATCTATTAGAAAATAATGATGATAAGATGAACATCCATTAGAAAATGATGATGGTAAGATGAACATCTATTAGCTGCTTATTCCTATTTGTGCATATATATTTAAATGTTATTTTATATTTATATTTTGACAGAATTGTTTAATTTAATTGTTTGTTTATTGCTTCGTTTATGTTTAATAAATGGTTTACTTATTTACATGTTAATTATTTATTTATTCATTTATTTAGCCTTGGTATATTATTTGCTTATTCATCATATTGCTCCATTCTGATTAAGCAATTCTGCGACATGTTATGTAGTAGACATGGAGGCATAACGAGACTGATTAGATTAGGATTTAGAAGAGCTTTTCTTCCTTTTTATCAATTCATATGCTCAATAAAAAAGTTTTGCAATACTTTTTCATTTCCAAAAATGGAGAAGAAGTTGAAATGTCGTTCTCTCATCTTTATTCATCTTTGGCCATTTTGTTAAATAAAGAAAGTCAAACAATCATTAAAGAGAAGCTGAACAAATTTTGAAGTTTAAAAAAAATGTAGAAGTAAAAAGAGAATAATTAAGTAAAACATAGCTTTGAGTCATTTAAAGAAAATAGAAAGGAACATTTTGAGGGCAAAAAAGTCTTCCATAGATTATATTTACATATAATTAGTTGCATCTATATTAATTGATAATAATTGTTAAATTTCAATAAACTTAGTTGATAAAATTTGCAATAAATGGATGACTCGATGACTCTCATCCACCAGTAATTTATAATTTAAGAAAAATAATCGTAATTCATAATCCAATTCATGATGATTTCCAAGAAGTTATCAGTTAATTCCTTTTAGTAATGATGATAATAGCGTGCTGATTCCTCCAGTATAGTGAGCGAGATAACCGGGAATATTGTTACAAGAAAAAAATTATCGATCAAAGATCAATGTGAACAAAAATAACACGATATATCAAGCAAAGCTAATTCAAACGGTTTAAGTCGTTTAGCTCTTATAATAATTAAGGTATTTTGGAACACCATGTCACATATTTTACTATCTTTAAATGTCTTAATCTTCCCATGGTGAATATTTTTTTTCATTGCTCATCAACTTTGCATATAATTTTAAATACTTCAATTGTCCATGCTTTTTCAGTGTTTTAAATTCCTTTCTCAAAAATAATCCTTTCATTGCTCTTTAACATCATTTTAATGAAAATCTAAGTAATTATCTATCTGATATTTTTTTTCTATTGTATATCATTTGCATAAGCGAACTTTTTCTATCAAATGTACATATGAGATTTGACTTATTAAATTTATATTAAATTATTAATTTTCTATTAAATTTTTTTTTCAATTAATTTTCTATATTTCAAGTACTATTCTCAATTATAGCTACGAATTTAATTTGGTATCTCTTAATTACTGATTCATAACAGAATTGAATCTTATATGAATTCCATATGAAAAATCCCCAGGGCTTCCTTTAGATATGCCAGATCTCGGCTCTAACAAAGTTTGTGAAATATAAAAAAGTAATAGAACTATCCAATATTTTGGAATAGGATAGATAAATTTTTTTAATTTTAGCAAGGAAAACAAAGTCTGTTACTATATTAATTAATAGATAATATCCCTTTCTTTTTTTTTCAAAAATACACATGGCGAAAAAAATTTCCATTTATTTTTTTAATGATCAAAATTGTTTTTTCATCAGCTGCTTGAATAAATTGAAATCTAAAATTAACTTTGGTTGATGGAAAAAATTTGATTAAATATTATTTTCTATTACGTAAATTTAAGTGTTGCATATCTTTTATGATATAAGTATCAATTTAATGAACAAAATAAGTAAATATCAATTCGTTACTTAGTTTGTTATATGTAGATAAGATTTTTTGTCTAATATACATATAACAGACGTATTTGATATAATTATTTTGAAGATAAAGCAAGGAGAAAATTTTAAATAAAGCAGTCAAAATATTTTTAGTAAAATATTTAGAATGTAGATCAGATCGTTTGATTCAAATGCATTGCAACATCTTCTGAAATAATTTTCTGTTACAGTATTAATTAAAAGTTATGCTTCATACTTAACAATGCATTGTTATTGTTATCCGATTTGTGTAAAATAAAACAAGGTATACAATTATATTTTTAAATTTAGTTATACGCATACAATACAAATTATAGCACACTATCTCATTGATTATATCACAAAAAATGTAGTCGATTGCTATTTTATCATTAAATGTATGTCTATGCATAATTATGCACAAGCTTTACAAAAAAAAAAAAAAAAAAACAAATAAACGTCCTTGTCATAATTCAGCCTAATTTCTTAAAAAATTATCTCAACCATATATGAGATGACGAGATACTGGCGATCTTGAAATAAGAAACTAAAATAAGAGGTTAGGAAAAAAGAACGAGACCAAAGCGTTATCATATTTGTTGCTCTTAAATTTTCCATTATCATGAAAATTTAATCTTCATCATTATTTTATCTGAATATATCTTATGAACAAAAATAAATTCATTATTTAGAGCCAAATTTCTGATAAATTTTGAAGAGTGAAATTAGAAATAGATGGGATGAATTTAATGACTAATATTACCAGCCTCTTGCTAAAAGGCACTACTTACCCAATATTCGGCCAATATATTCGCATTGAAAAGTAAAATATACTATCAGAAAAAAAAATATGTATATATATATCGAACAATTTAAAGATGCAAATTTAATTTCTTTTTCATCAGTCTATGTTATCAATGCTTAAAAAAGTAGAGATAAAATAATTGCAAATTAATAAATTATAAGAAATATGATACATCTATGATGCAAAATGTTGCGCAGACTTCCGGAATGATGCAAATATTCCGGTACGATTTTGTGAGTGACGCCTTGGACGGACTTTTGATGATGATGTTGCTGTTGTTCGCTGTATACAAATATTTCCATTGTGCGGAGCTTCTACACTCTGAGCTCTTTCTATAATTTGATAACTGATTAGAAAATAAATCCGATAATTTTCAGTAGAACTAAAATTCTTGTACATTTTTAATAATTATTATATTAAATATCGGATACATTGTAAGCGGAAATGATCTGAACTGATTTTCAACTGAAAACCAAAAAAAAAACCTCTTAGTTGCTTATTTTCAACGGTGACTGCATTGATATTCTTGGGCTTATCAATAGGTGCTGGTCGATATATCGATCGAGTTGTATCGTAATCAGTATCACTGCATTCCGCTTGAGCAATCGGTGCTTTAGGTTCCGCTACTGACTGTTTTATGGTTCGTATCGCATTGTTGGAGGATGATCGACGAATAGAAGATGATAAACGGCCATTTGTAACAACAGCTTGAACATTTGTACTCGATAATGGTGCCTTTGTTGTTGTTGTTGTTATTGTTGTTGTTGTTGTTGCTATTGTTGTTGTTGTTGTTGTTGTTGTTGTTGCTGTTGTTGTGTTATTGCTTAATCTGAATTCCCGTTCAAAATCTTATACTTTCACTTAAATCTTCTTTAATTTTCTATATAAAACTTTTAATTTTCTTTAGTAGCGATATTATAACACATAGCTAGTTTTTAATTAAAAAAATAACTCATTTTACTTTTTTCTCTTAATTCATTATTATCATTATTATCATCATCTCCCTCCCTCTCTCTCTCTTTTATCTTTACATTCAACTGATGAAAGTTTCGATTTTGGGAAATATTACAGATAACATCAGCAAAATATTATTTCCATAAATATTTTGTTAATGTCAAAAAAGTTTATAAAATATTCCGTAACCTATCAAAGTCGGACATTAGCTAATTATGAAATATAATATTAATTGTCCAATTTTTAAAAAGCATTTCAAATGTTCAATTTAACATTTAATTTTTTAAATAAATTTCTTTTCCACTCAAAAAATGTCATCAATAATCCCTATGTTTTATTTAAAACAAAAGCAATTATCCAAATTATTGTTTATTGTTTATTGTTTATTGTTTATCATTGTGTTTAGCTAATAAATAATTTTTTACTTGCTATTGCTGAAAGAGACTCGATTATGCTGTATCCGTCTGATATATGTCTTATTTTGTTGTATCATTTCGTATAATTTATCCCTATAATCATCCACACTTAGCTGAATATGATCCGGTAATGGAAGAAGGATATCGTAATTTAATGCTGGCTCATCCATTGGTGAATGAAATTGAAGGACATATGGATGTACCAAACATTGATCAACGTTGAGACGTTTATGTGGAGCAAATATTAATAATCTAAATTAATTTATTAGAATATAATTGTTGATAAAATAATATCAGTTTAAAAAGATCAAGACTTATGTTGTATTTATTATGTAGTATTTTAAAATAATTTTATAAAGTATATTTTAAATTGGTTGAAAATAAACAAAAATCTTTTTAGATTATTTATTGTTTCGTTTTTATTTCATATTAAATTGAATATTTCTATTATGTACTACTAAATAGTGCAATGTTGGCTCAAGTTTTGTATTTTTTTCTTCGAAAGCTTTCATTTTGATTATTGAAATTTTTTTGAACAATGCTAAATGTGATCCATTTTTTTTCACACCTCAACAATGATCGCATTTTTGAAAGAATAAAAAAGTGAAATTTAGTAGACCTTTGAACTAAATCAATAGCCTCAGGATCTGAATTCATCAAATATAATTCCAATGGTTTCTGTGGCCTTCGTGGCATTTTTTCTAGTACAGATGATGCGTATTGTGATCCAATACTTTCGATATCCAACTAAAGTTAATTCATTTTCTGAGCATAATTATTTGTTTTTTTGAGATTTAAGGTCTTACTGTTTACTCTTTCTTTAATATATCCTGTGATATTTGTCACACTCCTAGTGACTTTGCAAAAAAAAAAAAAAAAAAAAATGATTACTTAAATCAGAAATGAAAAAATTATGATTCAAAGTGAAAAAGTTTGAGATCTAAATTTTAAATAAACCTATAGTGTCATCCTTCTTATTGAAAAAAGTTGTTTAGGCTTTTTATTTATTTATTTATATCAATAGATTTCGAATAAATAACAAAGCTAGCAATAACAAAACATAATAAAAGATTTTATTTTCCTTCATTTATTTTTTTAGTTCTCCAAAATTCACCTAATTAAATGAATGAATAAAAATGAACCTTTGATGGCCTAGGTATGGTATTCATAATTCGTTCGATTTGGTTAATAGTTGAAGTGCCAGGGAAAAGTGCATGGCCAAGAAGCATTTCACCAAGAATGCAGCCTAAACTCCACATATCAACACCTTTTGTATAACATTTTGCTGCCAATAAAATTTCAGGTGAACGATACCATCGTGTTGCAACATATTCCTAAAAATAAAAACTTTATTATATTCGAAGAATATTTTTTTCATTTCCAATTCCATAATGTCTAGCAGTAACTTGGCTGCTTTCAAAATTAGCCATTATCAATCTCTCATTATCAAATTGTTTCATTTGGCTTATTAATTATAGTTTCTCATGCTTTCAATATTTTAATCCATTCCATACTAAATTTCATTTAATTAAACATGTATAAAAAATAATGTACAAAAAATTTTAACCTGCAAAAGGTAAGTTTCTGAAATTTGAAATTAATTTTACCGTCAATTCCGGCATATTTTGTCCTTCTGGATATTCTTCGATTTGAGATAAAGATCTGGCCAAACCAAAGTCAGCCAATTTTACACGGCAATCAGCGTCTAATAATACATTCGACGGTTTCAAATCACTGAACTCAATTTTTATTATTATTGCAACAGCTAATTAAATAAATAAGTTACGAGCAATTAATATGACCATTTTCATTTATTGATATATCATATCATATCAGATTTTAGTTGTATAATTTTCACATATTGATTGCATTGATAATTTTATAACTTTGCCTTTTCGATATTGCATTTTGATTTCAATGTCGTAGGAATTATTGTATTTACTATAATATGCTAATTTTATTGGCACTAGATTTAGAAATTTTTAAAAAATTAATTAAATATCTATCAAAGAAAACTTATCATATTTTCACATCCTCATAATTATCCAGTATAGTTTAACGATTTGCATAAGATATTTTTCTTATCAAAAGAATGTTATGTTGACATTCGTGATTATGAAGATATCAAAATTCACAATCACCTTATCATCATCTAACTAGTGTCGAATTTCTAAATAAATAATCAGAAGACACTTTAGTTGAACGATTTTCAGCTGATAGATCTTTAAATTATATTCCATTATGCTATTTGTTGTTATTACTATGTATTCATATGAACTGTTTCATAAATTTTTTAAAATTCTTTCTTCATTCCTCGTTTGCTTAATCTTTATTTTATCAAATTGAACAGCTCTTATCACCATTGAAAATATTAATTAAATTTAAGCTAAAATGATATTTTTACAAATAAACTAATAAATAAAAATGTGTAAATAAACAATGGAAATTTTCTTATTGTACGAACAGTTATTATCTATACTGATTTCTGATACTGCATTATAATATTGTGTTATCAAGTGGGAAATGAATTCTTTATTTATTGTTTATTTAAAAATACTTTATCAGAAATACTTATTTAAAATTTTTGCTTATTACAAACATTTGCTTATTTAATTTTTTTGTTTTAACCATAATTGGTACAGGGAGAATAATTAACTTAGCGTTTAATTTTTTTCTCAAATCTTTTAAATTTTATTCGAACTCCATCTATGTTTTAGATATTTTATAATAATTAGTACTGTCTACAATTTCTTCCTTTTAATTTTAGAAAATCTTATCATTTTTCTTAGAAATATTTTGCTTATTAATTTTATCATAATTATTCATTCAACGGATCATAATTTATAATCATTTACTATAGTCTAAAAACTCTCTTAGGGATTATATTTCATTAATTATAATATCCTTCAAAGGGCATCTATTTGATTCATAGTTTAAATTTGAATACTTAGAAAATCATAATAGTATATACGTCACATGATCATTGGTTTAGCGAATTATTTTTGAAATAATAAATAATACAAATTATTAGGACTGAAACCAAAATATTAGCAATATATGGAATATTGATTTTATGTATATGAAATAATACTGATATTGAGTAAATAATTATTTGCGTAAGAAGCAAAATGCTGCATGAATTGAATAAATGTGAAATATTTATTGCAAAATATAAATAAATATTCTAATATTTAATGCATATTTATTTAATAAAAGCAGTTCATGTTCATTTAGATATTGCTTATTTAAAATTTATTTATATTTTGTGCAAAAATCTAATTTTATTCAACTTTGAACTATTTCTGACATATTCATTTGTCTTTTTCTTTTAAAATTAGATAATTAATTTTGTATAGTATGATTTTGCAAAGTACGACAACATAATTAAAAGTTATCATTTATCATTTTTCTGAAAATGTTTTGACATCTTCATATTTTCGATCTCTGATTTATTTTAAACAAAAATGATTTATTGATCCATCGAGCATTATCGAAAATTACAAAGGATAGACCTCACTCAAGAGGTCGAAATGAAGAAATATTGCAATTTACAACTGATTTCAGTTTTCTGCTGATTTCATATGCTTCGAATTTTACAAAACTTTGTTGAAATTTTAGAAAGATATAGAAATAAATAAATGAATGAATGGAATTAAACAATTCATATTTGCTATACTACTGATAATTATTTAAGATAAATAACTAACCGATGTAAAACATTTCCGCTATGTAGGAAACGTATGGCTCGAAATAATTGGCACATGATATATTGCTTATGAATATCTTTCAAGATTGTCAACTTCTTAATAACATTATGTAAATCAGCTTCCATAAATTCAAATACCAAATAAATATCTCTGAAAATGTATAAATATTAAGTAAAAATATTAACAAATACTTCAAATTGCAATTCTATCATTTCAATAATTTTAGCTATTTTATTTATAATTGCAGAACATTATCGTTGGAGTTAAGCCAAGAGATAAATTTAGTCTAGAAATTAAAGCTTAAAAAGATATTTAATTAGCAAATTTTGAGACAGGAACTTCTTATTAAACGGCAAATTTTATAATAATTGCTGATATCGTTTTTATAGTTAATAATTGCTGCAAATATCGTTTTTAAACTTTTTCTCACTTTTAAATTAGTAAATATCATTTTTAAATTTTGGGATTAAATAATCAAATTTGAGCAATCAAATGCTGCATTTTTTCTTTTTTAATTGTGCTTGTATTTCTTGCATGAAGCTTATTTAATACATATATCATTTTATATCATGCAAGTATATGTATGTATGTATGATATAAATATTATTTACATAAATTTTTTTCAGATTATCAAAATTTATATTTTCACTGATAAGTTATTTCCAAGAAGATTGCGCAGCAATGAACCAATTACTTATAAAATTATTTACATAAATTCTTTCTTGAACCAAATTCTTCTGGGAATAATACCAATATAATATATAAAATTATCGATAGAAAAATGGAGGAAGGAAAAATGTTCGATCAAAAAAAGAAGAAAAAAATTCTGTCTTATTTACTGAAATTTTAAAATATATATAAAATAAAATGATTTTATGCTAATATATTATATCGAATACTTTTTCTTCCCTTTTCTCAATGATGAATACTCTTCAGTGGAGCATATGAAAATATCATTTATATTGCAAAAAAAAAAAAAAAACTTTCAAATCGTTGAAGCACAAGAATTTAATTTAATATTAATTAAATTTCTCTTTTTTTAAAATTACTTTACATATTTCATTTCTTCCGACAAAATAATCCATTAAATTTATGTACAAATAAAAATTGAAATTATACTTTAATAATAATTTCATTCTATCGACGAAAAAGAAAATTTTAATCTTTTTTAATTAAAGTATGTACCTTTTCCAATATTTTTATATTTTTTAATATATTGATCGATTCTTTTTGTTTTCTTTTCCAACACTCATATTTTTTATTAATTTAATCAATGAAATAGAATATTTGATATTTGAATTTCTTTAAAAATTGTATGAAATTCATGCCAGAATGAATGATTAAGACTAATGATGTAAGTAAATCTGAACGATTGCATTGATAAGCACGCACCTGTTATTATCAGCTTTAAGAACATTATATAATTTGATGACATTCGGATGTCGCCCGAATTCTTGCAAAAACATTATTTCTCGAAATGTTCGCTGTGCATCAGTTTGATTTCGAAAAGCATCAAAAATTTTTTTCAATGCTACCGTTTCACGTAATCGTATGTCTGCAATTATTTTTTTATATATTTCTAAAAATTGATGTTATATAGTTCTCTTCTCTTCTAATAATTCCTTTGCTAGTTTTTCTATGGAAACTTTTAGATATCAATTTTAAAATGATTACCACTAGCAATCCCTCTTGAAATAAATTTTTAAAATTATGATCTTGCGAATTACTGTTACTTATCTCATTTATCTTTGTCGTTAATTTTTTGTTAATTTATGCAAATTCAGAATCAAAAATTTTTGGACATCAAATTTGGAGTAATTATTATTCGAAATTCTTATCTGAAATAAATTTTTAAAATAAGATCTCATAATATTGCTAGTCTTTAAAAATAAAGACATATTAGTTGAAATATATACCTATATGAAATATACACCTATATGTAGAAATTTCAAAGGATATTAGGTAGGAGGAATTTAATGCTAATGATAAACACTTTAAATCAAAGTAATTATCATTTTATAGTAATTATCACTAGCAATTCCCATATATAATGAGAGATGTATGGATAATGAGAAATTATATGTATTATAAGGGAGGATTGTTTTATAAGTTCCATTTTTTAATTCTTCCAGAAAAGATTGAAAAATTTTAATATAAAATCATTTTCTCTTTAATTATCAGATGTTTTCTGAAATGAAAATTTTTTACACACTTGCAATTTGCTGCTAAAACATTTTTCATAATTAATGGCAGTGAATAAAAGATTATTTCTATGCTACGTTTAGTCGAGAAAATAATTAATGATTAGAAGATAATCTCACCTATCAACGGCTTTCCAAACAATTCCATAAGCTCCCTTACCGAGACGTTTATGTAAATCGTATCGTTCAATGATATGAGTATCGACGTCTTCAGACATTGCATAAATTAATGATAGAAGATTTTGTTTGTCACGTAAATAACGTATACCACATATAAATTATCAGAATGCAGACAACAGCTACACGTAGGACACAAGGCACCTGTAGTAATAGAAGTAGTAGTAGCAGGTGTTGTTGTTGTTGTTGTTGTTGTGGTGCTGTTGAAATTTGGTGACGTGATAATATTTGTTTTACTTTACTGATTAATTGCCAACGAATTCGTTTACGTTTCTTGCGTAAATTTTTCTCAGTTGAACAAGACGTATAATAAGGTTGTTGAATTGGGACATATTATTCTTATCAGTTGAAGATGATGAATTCACGTGAAATATAGGATTTCTGGAAATGTTTGGTTGTTGCTTGAGGAGAAATGATAATAAAGTTTTATAAATATGTCACCGGACACTATTCGTCTTCTTTTATTTATCAACTATTTGAAGGGCAAGTTTGGCAAAAATGTCATAAAAATGAAGAACAAAAGTCTTTTTGGTTGATTGCTTTTATTTTGTTGATGTCAACTTTTAGGACACAAAAAAGACTGGTTGCTATCAAACAACATTCAAGTTATTTTTGAATTGCTATGCATAGGCTTTACAATATATACATTAATCATTCGTCTCATAAGATGACGATGATGTAAAGATGATAGCGACGAGACGAATGACACTGGTGACAATGACGTTGATGATAACGATGATGAAGATTAGCTAATAGCTATACGAATTTTTTCCCAATAACTTTTATTGAAAGTTTGAATGAACCATAGAATATATTGGATGATGAGAAAATGGATAATTTTGAATCGAATCAAATTATTAGTGGTAAAATTTTAGTAAATTTTAGTCATCCTGAAATAAGATGAAATATGCAAATGAATATAAAATAATCTCAATTTGTTCAGCCAACGAAAATGAATGAAGAATTATTATTATTTATAAAAAAACAGTTAAAATTTTTTTTCCCAAAAATTTTTAACTTTATACTTTTGCTATTTATGATTAAACGGACATTTTGGTAATTAAATTTATGTTATAAATTTATGATTGTAAAACTTATTGATAAAATGTCATTGCTGTGCAAAATTATTTATTTTTCTTACTTTACAATATGCTTAAAATACATGAAAGAATTTCCGAATTTTCGAAATATACTGTATCACAAGTGTTAATTAATCAGTGTCACTAAAGAATGAACAAGCATTGATTTCATAAATTTAATTAATCACATTTTTTTAAAAAATTAACGTTTGATTAATTTTTTAGTGCCCAAAAAAGGGAAAAGCTAAGAAATAGGATGGAATAACCTAAAAAAAGATAAAAGCTAAAGATCCGGAGAATTTTGTTAAAACTATTTACGTGGCATAAGTTCAGTTCGCAGTAATTGATGCACAATTCTATATATCATTTCCTGTAAACATCAACCGATTCATAAACATATCCGTGGAAGCACGTATTGATATATAAATTCACAAATAATAACAACAGTATAGTATCTATACAAGTTGTCTACAGTATACTATTTATACAAATTATCTACGGTGCAGTTGACCTATATAAATTAGTAGCCTAAATTATGGAAGTTATCTGCGACACAACCTATACAAGTTATCTACGGAACGTATCTAAAGTACACAATTTATAGTAGTTATCTATGGTATACTAAGTATGCAAATCATCTACTGCACACAATTTATACTAGTTATCTACAGTATACCGTCTATACAAGTTATCTACATCACACAATTTATGCAAGTCATTTATGTTAATTATATACGCTACATAATGTATACAAGTTGTCAATGGTACATAAACCTATACAAATTATCTACAGTACACGACCTAATGTGCCATATACAACTTGCAGAAGTTATTTACAATACATAACCTATACAATTTATCTACAGAGTTCATACTAGTCATCTACGGCGTACAACGTGTACAAGCTATCTACAGTACACAACACATACAAGCTTAATAACTTATGAACCAGCCTATGGCACAAAACCTTTACTAATTATCTATAATATAAAACCTATACAAGTTATCTGTGGTACCTAACAGATACAGATTATCTACAGTACACATATTCTACAATTATTTGCGGTACATTTTGACCAATACTTGAACATATCCATATCAGACACCACCTGGTACACACAGATACACATATGTATATTGACATAGAAGGATTGCAGATTCAAATCCATGAGTCTTACTAGTTTCTATACTGGTGACTATAGCAACCAATATGTGAACATTTTCAATATGGCTGGGTTAATACCTTTGCCATCACATCAGTCAGCTATAGGGCCTAGTTTGAATAGGCTTTTCCTTACCTGAATATTTCTTCAATCATCTAATTTAGTCCAACCATCAGTTTGTATTCCATTCTTCTTTTCTCTTCACACTTCCTTTCAATTATTTCAATTACTTTCAAAAAAAAAGTAAATAAATAGATAAAAAAGAAACAAGAAAGTAAACATTAAGAAAAAGAATATATTATATATTTAATAAATTGATAAAATTAAATTGAACAATGAAAAGATAATCGAAGTTAAAAATAAAAATACTCAATAGCATAAATTTAAAGTTTAATTTAACAAATTTTAATTTAATAATTTTAGGTTTTGCTGCGAGTTTAGATTTCCTATTAATTCATTGCCTCATAGTTTTTCATTCCATATTTATTTCATTGCTTTCTCGTAGATTATTTCTTTTTTTTCGAGTTATTCTAAATGGAATTCATAATACTTAGTAAGATTTCAAGGCAATCGGTAATCCTACAATAGAAAAGAATCAGTTGAGCATTTTCAATTTATCAATCAATCAGACGTTCATTTCAATTAATACAATAGGAAAAAATGATTAATGGACTTCTTTCATTTTAGATATTTCAATCTTCAAGTTTATCTATTCAATTTAGGAATAAAAAAAATTTATAACACATATATTTTAAGTATAAAGTTTTACTTCCGCTTCGAAATTCACAAATCATAAAGGCAATATCACAAATGAAAATGCCATATGACTAATAAAGTGTGAGATAAATATTTACACTAATTATTTTACTTTCTAAAACATGAAAAAATAATGGAAACAAAAGCTAGCTCTACTGATAACTGAATTTCATTAAAATAAGACTTCGATAGCTTTCCTTCAGGCCTGTCAGGTATAGATTTCTTAAAGATAAGCCTAGTCGTGTCAAAAGTATTTTAAAGGCGTTGTCATGCTAAGTAGTAAATATTTCTTGATTGAAATCTAAAATTAACTTCATTATACATCGAAATATATAATCTGTATACAGAAATACAGTTTAATTCTTCTTTCAAATATTTTGAGAAAAAGAAAACATTGATAATCGAACTGCTAATCAGTATTATATAATAATAATCATTTACCTATGAAATATTGACGATATAATTTTATCATAGTACTAAAGGAAAAAGTTCTGCCGCGGAAATCTTTTTCACAATTATTTTTTCCCAGAGAGAAAATCGAGTAGAAGATCAAAAATGAGTATTATTCGAGAAAACAAAATTAGCAGCTCAAAAGTTATCACAATTGAATTATTCGTCATCGCTTAAATTTCATATCATAATTATGATAAGATAAAACAAAGATTAGACAATTCAAGAATGAATTAAATAATCTATTATTCGATTTTTTTCTTTTCAATCATCGCCAGTAAGAAAGTTTAAAAGTTAAGACTGCTACAGCAGTGCAGTGAAACGCCAACATTGCAGTAATAATAAAGCATAAATATTTGAATAATTAATTCAAAAAGATATGCTAAAATATTAATTAATTATAAATAAACACTTAATCATTAATTATTGATTATTTTCATTTTATTGTTTATTGCATTTATTCCAAACAATACGATAATAATTCAATTCAATTTTACAAATGATAGTGAAGAGGGCAGAAATAAAAAAAATCCTCATTTATGGATTTTAAGGCTTGAAATAACTTTTAAAATTTTCATTTGCTTTCAATTTTTTTTTAGAGAGAGGGAGAGAAAGAGAGAAAAAGAGGGAGAGGAGAGAGGAATAAATAAAAAAGTATGGAATTGAATTAGTAGCCTTTTTGATTCATTCATTAATTAAAATTAATCAAAATTTTTAAAAATTTAACTTTTTTAGAAAAATTTAGTTTTCAATGTAGGAAATTAAAATAATCTAAAGTTTTTCTTTCGTTCAGTCATTCATTGAATTTTCAGTATTTATTTTAAAAAAATTCAATCTCTTACTTTTATTCCTTCTTCTCCCTCTCTTTGTCCTTCCCTCTCCTTCCTTTCTTTTTTCCGGTTCCTAAATCTTTCATTAAAATATTCATATATTGATGGATACGAAAATAGAAAATTTTAATGATGAAAATAATAATTTTTCTAATGAACAATTATCACTTTCAGAAATTTTAGCAAAGTTTTTAAGTATAAAAATTAAAATTTATTAAATTAATTCGAGAATTCATTAGTCCTATTATCAATTATTACTTAATATATATATTTTTTTTTGGTATTGCTACTGACTCTGAATTGGATCATTTGTCTAATAGATCAATTAAAAATTAAGCAAATTCGCCAAAAGAAAAACATAGTAATTCAATGTTGCAAATAAAGCAACCCAAATTCAAAAGCAATTATGTCGCTTTAATTAAAATTTAATTTGCAATTACCTGATTCAACTTAGATTTGCATTTAATTTCAAGTAGTAAGTAATAATTAATATCTTATAAATTCATGCCATCATTTGATATAAGTAAAGTTTCGTATTTAATTTCAAATTATTCTTTACCATTACTTTTAACAAATATATTCATGCCATTATTTAATATAAATAAAGTTTGTATTTAACTCAAATAATCAAAATAATCATGTTTTATCATTACTTTCAGCAAGTATATTCATGCCATGATTAATTATTAAAAAACTGTCTGTAAGAAAATAAGGCGAATTGATGTCGTAAAAAAAAATATGAATTACGTAGACAATTAATTCTGTAATATATGAAATGTTTTTTTTTTCATAATATATGATTTCCTATACAATCTTTATAACTAGAAAACTTGTCATTTTCCAAATTAATAATTTTATTCAATTTTCTTAAAAAAGTAATATGATTTCGAAAATTGGAAAAAATTATTCGATAAATTATAAACGATAGTTGATTATGGATTTTTTTTTAATCACTTTAATTGTATTTCCGATTTTATCAATTAGCTAATTAACTGGAATACTCATAAATTTTTTTATAAGTACTTGAACTCTTGAAATATGCTAGATGAATATTTTCTTTTAAAATTTAAAGAAAGCAGTCTTTTAAAATAATTTTAAGATTTTTCGGTTATTATTTTGTAATTTTATTGCTTGCAATGAATTTGTATGGTATCCACTTATCAGCTTAATTTAATATAAAGTTTGTTCCATGGCAAATATATTTATGATAATTTAATTTTTATGAAATATTCATAGTTGATGAAAGAATCTTTTAACATTATTTCTAATCATAATTATCGTCATTAGCATTATACAATCATTAATCTTATTAATACTGAAAATAATCCATTATTCAGGAATTCATTTTTTTTTAATTTGAATTAAAACTTCAGTTATTCGACAACATATTTTCCATACATTTAAAATTTGTAGATTGCCATAATTTGACAAAAAAAGTGTATATTAACGATTATTATTTACATTGGCGAAGTTATTCTTTGGAATGTCGACGATCATAAACTTTTTCAGAAAACAATTGTGATTATTCTAAATTGAATAAATTTAAGTGCTGATAAGATTGAATTGAATTCAAAGAATAATTCATATATAAATATAAATGATTGAAACTAAAAAAATGGAAACAGATGACATTAAAAAAGAAAATAAAAGTAAATAATATATTACGGCGACAAAAAAAAAAGAACAAAAGTAGAAATGAAGAAATTTGAAATAATTATAGGAATTTAGAAACCAAAAAAATTCCTTGCAAAATGGTATACATATAGAATGCATAATTTTATTTAATCTATGCTATCATTAGAATCTTAATTGTTGTATTAAATAGATAAAAATATTCGTAATAGTATGCATAGATGTGATGAATAATTTAAAAAAAAAAAATCCGACTATTTATGCAAAAGTAAAAAGGAAGAAAAAATGGATATGAAAATTTAATTTAAAAATATTAGAAATCGAAGGAAATGGATGAAATTTAATTAAACTTGTTTGATTTCTATTGGATGAATTTCAAATGATTATTACTATTTTTTATTTTTTATGTTACATTGATAGCAACTTATTTGATTATTGCTTATGTGAAATGATTATTGCAAATTTGTTTGAATTTATTTTATTTAACACTTATTTGCATATATTCATAAATTCATATAATATCGATGTAAATATCATTAATAAATATCGCTCATTTCAGGAGCAGAAATAGTAAAAAAAAAATGGATTATAACATAAACAAGCTCACAGAAGTAATTCCGGAAGGTAACATAAGTATTCTCACAAAAGTAATTCCGGAGTAAGAGAATGATTCATTAAATATCTCTTGTTGTATCAAAGATGCAATTCCGGAATACGATACTCATCCGTCTTCTGTTCATTATAGCTATTGTTCCTGAATAAGGAGTAAATACTTCATCATCACATCTTTTCTTGAATATTAAGCTTTATTTCGGTATAGATCGAAAGCTTTTCTTTATTGATTCCTAAGACATTATTCTTTTAATAAAAAAATTGCTGGAGGTCATAGTTCAGCATTGAATTAGATAAATTTTATACATAATTAAACTCAATAAAACTATCAAATGCAACTGATCGGATCTTGCTATGCGATAAAACGAAAAAAAAAATTGCTTTTCTCGAAATTACTTGTATATGCCTACTGTATTACAAATAATTATCAATTAAAGATATTGAATATGATAAATACTGATTAAAAAAAAAAAAAATATAATTCAATGATTAATAAATTAATGCTGAAAAAACATGCATAAATATATATTTTGCTTAATTGATGTTTTCAATGATTTTATTTTTAACAATATGCTATTACGAAATATTTGTTTATCTTTTCCTCAATCATCACGTGTATCGAATTTTGTCTATACGTATGTATGTATTCCAGCATTCTCGACAACAGTTATTAAAATGAAAGGATGAGAAACAAGTTAGAAAGAAACATTGTTGACAACATTTTAATAAGCGAGAAGAATTCGAGAACAGACGACTAACACCAATTAATTATTGCTGTCAGCAGCATTATCATCATATCACGATGATATAGTCACACCGTTTTTCTTTTTTATTTTCTAAAAAAGAGAAAATAATAAATGAGAGAGTAGAAGAATTTGTTGATATGCAAAGTGATATTTAGATGGAACGATAGAATCATTAAATGATGGCTGTGATTAGTTCATACAATAATGATATATTATTTTATACTACAATCGTTCATTCATTCATTACATAGTAGTTTAAATTTAAATTTTTTTATAAATACCGTAGTAATAAATAACAATGAATATTTAATTGATTTCTTAAACAAACAAAATCAACTGTATAATATTATTTAGTTCTTTTTGTTTACGGTAAAATTTTGCAATAATTCAAAATTTGTAATTGAAATAAAATAGAAATGATTTAGCATATTCTTACAGATGGATATGTTCAAAAAGATTCAAAATGTTGCATCAGATGCTGTAGATACGGTTAAGGATAAAGCAAACAAAGCATAAAACAGGTTTGCTGATATTATAATTTATTTATTGAAATTTTTAACAAAAGTAATTGAAATGTATGGAGAAGTAACCATGTAGATAATTTAATTTTATAATCGATGAATGAGCAGGCAGGTTATTCATGTGGTGTTAATTAAGTACTAATTAAATTGAAATATATTTCGATTATTTGACGAGCATTTGCACAATTGATTTGAAGGAATTATCAATGAAATTATTGTAATACATTACTTACTTTAAATTAGAAGTTTGAAATGAAAAAAAAAGCATTTTGAGATTAGATCGAATTATTTTTTACTCAAAATTCCCTTTTTTCATTTCATTTAAGTTAGAGTTGAAATTAAATTGAATTAAATTAAAAACAATAAAACTTATATTCCATAAATGATTCATGCAATAGGAATATTAATATTTTTAATGAAAAAATCAATATCATCAACGCAAATTATATGTTTCTATTTAACTTTTATTTGTTTGAAAGAATGATAAGATAGCAGCTTAAATTCAATCTATAATAATAATTAAATAATTCTAATAAGTAATTCACCTAGAAATTTGAATTTCAAAGTTTTTTTAGCATTAAAAAATTTCAAATTATACAATAGGAAGTTCTGTTAATCTGTTTCTCTTTGGTTATTTGAATATTTTAATTTTCAAATAATTTTTTATTTACAGGTGAAACATACTGGCAAGGAATGTAAAGATGACGTGAAAAATACGGCAGCTGAAGTGGTTGAAAAAACTGGTGAAATACTTGAAGAAAGCGGTGAATGATTTAATTTAATTCAAATCATAACAATTTTGACTAAAGTAAGAGAAAATGTTTTAAATGAGCCAAGTGAAAAAGAAATTTCATTATAAGTGAATCATTCAAGAAGCTTTCTATTAGGACAAACAAATATTTGCCAAGAGTTTAATACTTATTAGTACCAAACAAAATTAGCAATAAGACTAGTGACGAGGTCTATAATTTTGACTCTTTTTTTCGCATTTTTTCCCATTCCTTCTATATGATTAGGTTTTTGTATGATGGACTGATAATAAAACAACAGAATGTTTGCTAACAAATGTAATAAATATAAATTTGGAACAAAAAAAAGAGAAATTTTGGAATAGTTTTAATTTTTCATTACTAAATTTTCATTCGATAAATATTTCAGGTGAGAAGATTAAAGAGATATTTCAGGTGAGAAGATTAAAGAGATATTTCAGGTGAGAAGATTAAAGACAATATTTCAGGTGAGAAGATTAAAGAGATGGGAAAGAAATTGTAATGAAGCAATTCTATTCAACCATTTTTGGCAGTAATAATTTTGCTTTTGTTATTTCTCTTGTCAAGAAAAATTTTTCATCCAATTCATTGTAAAATTAATGTAAAATTATTTCAGTTTAAATTTAAGTACAATTTAATTTGCAGTAGTAATATCATTTCATTTTGTTTATTATCAATTTCATCTTCTGCTTTGTTTTGTAATCACTGATAATAAATAATAAAGTTTTTCATTACAAAGAAATACTATCGATTTCTGATATTATTTTAATTGTTTTTGAAAATATTTCTCTTTATCATTATGTAAATAGAAATGACAATGATAATAATAATAATAATAGTAATAATAACAATAATAATGAATATAATAAAATATAATAATAATAATAATAATAATAATATAATAATAATAATAATAATAATAATAATAATAATAATAAATAAACAAATGTTATCAAGATATTTTAATCTTGAAAATATGTCTTGATAAGAAAATTTCAAACTAAGTTGAAGAATATTCCAGAAAAATAGAGAAGAAAAGAAGTAAAAATCATATGAATTTTTCAATAATTTTTCAAATGTTACATTTTAGAATTGGAATTGCAAATTTTACACTGTTTATATCTTTATTGATTAGCACTTAAAATCGCGGATATTATTTGCGTGGTTAATATCATATCATAGCATATCATATCAGTATTATCACTGCATGCAATAATATTGATATAAGATTCTCACTGAATAATATGCAAAACTACAGACATTGCTGTTATTCTTTTTACAATTTTGAAGTAATCAATAAATCCCGACACCTCGATGAAATATAATGGAATTTAGAAAATCCCTTTGACCTCTTCAACGATTCCTGAGATTTGTCGTAAAGCATTCGTTCACGCGTACCGTTCAGATAATGTAGGTAAGTAAACCAAATCATTACAACGTAGTGTTCACAGAGAGAGTTCAAATTAAGTCATCAGCACGGCATCGAACTAGCACGTCATTAGTGCTTTAGTCAGAATTCCCACCACCACACCATGAACTCATAAGATTGAGGAAGATTAACCAATCTTATTTTACAATTAAAAATTTCGAGATATTTTCTTTATCAGTTATCAAAAGCCTACTGTTTATCATATCTTCCTAATATAATGTAATTCGCATGGTACTTCAGTTCAGATTTAATTAAATTAATTAAGTATAACATTTTCAATTACTAATTTCTTCTTTTGCATGAAATTATTTTTTCTTTATTTAATAATTTATACATATATTACATAAGCAAAGGAAAAGAGAAATGTAATTAACATAAATTGCTGGTTAATTGATTCGCTGATAAGGAAGGAATCATTTTGATTATTTAATATGATAATGCTTAAATTATTAGCGGAAATTATTCGAAAAACCAAAAGGAAAAATAGAAATTAAAATGATAAAAAAATGATAAGTAAAAATGTTTAATCATTCCAATTTAATATTTTATTATGTAACAAACAAAAATGTAATAATTGATGATAGAATTTATAAAATTATCATATCGTTAATCAATTCGTCCTTTATCACTATATCGTTAATTAATTTATTTACAAAAAAGATTATGTTTATATATACTCATGTATATGTATAAGTATATGTATCTGCAATGAGGCAAATATTTTGTGGTTTCATTTACTTTTCAATTTCGTAGTTTTAATTTGTAAATTAAATTTATTATGAAAAACGGACATGAATTTTAAACAAATTTCATTTATCACAAAGATTTTGATTATTTGATAATATCATAATATTATTGTAAAATCAAATGGAAATGTATTGTTGATATCGAATAATCGAATATCGTTTGCATTAGACTTCTTTTTGTTTTGCAGAACTGAAAAAGAAGCAAATTTACAAGTTAAATTTTAATTAGTTTCTAAAATCTCAAGTGTAATTATTTCACATTTAGAACATTCCTTTACACATGATTTGTTAAATATCGTAGTATATTTCTGGTGAATTAAAAAAGAATAAAATAAATAAAAATTAAATAAATTTCCAATTTTATTTCGATAAAATCAAACGATTGAATAAAACTTTTGAATTTCTTTAATTTAGTATAACAAATGATAAAATATCTTATCAAAGTGAATCCGCTAAATACGATCATTTGCTTATACGAGAGTTCAATTTATGAAAATCTTACAGTAACACAGGTGTAACCATTCGATTACGAGAACACACATTAAGTTCCGTGTTGCATGTATAATTAGCTGGACAATGGTCATTTACACAAGCTAAAATAAATTAGCAATAATTTTTGGACAAAAAAAAAATAATTAACTTTATCTTTTATTATTTGACTGTGCAAAGTTAAAACTTTTAATCATTATATTCAATATTTTTAAATGAGCATATCATATTAATCAGTGATATTTCAATAATTCTGATTATGAATCATAGAAAAATAATTTTAACTAAAAATTTGATATTAAAAAATTTTAGCCAATTGCGCATTCTAAAGTTAATTATAATGTATCGTGAAGTTAAATTTTTTTCAGCTTTTTTTTAGATTATTCAAGTATTTCTATGTTTTAAATTGTTAATTAAAAATGCCTAAACTTTTTTTCATGTAATTTTCTTTTGTCAGCTATTTAGTTTTACTTTAAGAAATGTTTAATTTGATGAACAAATTATCTTAGGTTATTTAATTGATTATGGATTATTTGATTGATCTTGGATTATCTAATTAATGGACAAGATTATTGCAGCGTAAAGCTTTCTTGCTATATAAGATAATTTATTGAACATTAAATATAACTACTATTCGGGAAATTTATATAAAATTGTTTCCGGATTTCAGGATGAAAGGAATGAAATATTATTTTATCAATACTTGAATAGCATTCTTATACAACATAAATTGTTCTATACTTTTTAGTCCAATAAATACATTATTTTTATTTAAAAAATTTAAATTATTTAAAGGCTAAATAAATTGTATATAAATGGAAATATAATTAATCGAGTATTCAATTTCTTTTTTTCAAATATTGCTGCGATCGCTGAATTATATTAGAATAAGTTAGCATTGTAATCTGATTATCTTAAAATATTTCCTATCTTTAAAATTTTTTGATCAAAGATTGAAATATTGCTAATTAACAATTTCTGATCATTCCAATTAAACAAAAAAAATCTTTCTAATATACAGTATTATTTAGTTAACAATTATCAGCTAACTTTAACTTGTTTTATGAAAATTTTTCATAAAATATGATAAAGAGGTGAAATGAAGTTTAAAAAAAATTTTAGGAGAAATTTTGAAAAAAAAGAAATACTTACGCAATGAAATATTATGCTCAGTTTTCGAGATCGTTAACAAAGATGCAATGATGAAAACGGTAATGAAGAACATAATAATGACTAAAGAGCTGATTGATTGGTTGTTATTTGATAAGGTAATTATCACTAACTGATATTCGACACTTTTAACAAGTGCTTTTATGCAAAGTAATGACTACTAGTCATTGTTTACAAAAGGATTGTATTTTCATGGAGTCAATCAAAATAAATCATTTATCGCTCAATTTGTTCAGCTGTTATCATTTATCATCTGATGGATGCATTATCGTAACTAATAAATGTTACTATACGAATCAATTTGTTTTATTCGAAAAAAATACTAATATTAAAAATAAAATAAACTATAAAATCATTTAAATCTATATGTGGGAGGAGATTACGTACGTGTTGCCACGTACGTATTAATGTAAATATAGATATTACGCATATTGTCATATTAAAAATAATTCATTGCAAAAAAGATAATAAATGATATAAATGATTATTCTATGTCCGTCAATGATTGCAGAAGATTCTGAAAAATTTGAACGGATTCTGAAGAGTTCACAACTTTTGATAATTTCACAAAACTGTTGCAATGTTTTGAAATGTTATTTGAATTGATGAAAATTTGTAAAAGCATCCAAATTGTTTTAAATGCTTTTAAAAATAAAGAAAATTATGCAGGAAGCGTAAAATATATTGAAATCTTTGAACAATTTAGATAATTGCTGGAAATACTTAAATTTTGAATAATTCCAGGAAATAACGAATAAAAAATTTTAGTATATTATTGTAACTATGATAAATTTTTCAGATATTATACAAAAAAAGATAATACATTTGAGAAATTTTTAAAGAATTAAAAAAGAGTTGAATAAAAATTCTAAATATTGATAAGAAAATACTAAAAAGATATCCATGAATCTAAATTTTAATAAATAATTATTAATCAGATTTGAAGAGTAAAACTTATTATCGAAATTTTTTGATATCACCGAATTTCAATCTTTTCCCTTTTTTGATTTCAAGATAGGAAATAGCGCTGAATTTATATACTTATATTTTTTATTTATTCATTCTTTTGAATCAATTTAATTAATTATTAATTATTTTAAAAATATTAACACTTTTGAAAAGCAGAAATGCACAGATTATCAAAAATATGACAGGAAATGGTTAAATTGAAATGATCAATTTGAAATGATTTATTAATAATTTGAAGTGATCTATAAAGTGATAAAGTGATTTATTATTATCACATATATGAATGATAAATATTATTCGATGAATGAATTCAATTTTTATTTTTTTTAGCACAATCGATCATGTGATCATATTTCTCTCTCCAATAAGTTGGAAATGCGATGACACGACTAAAATCATATTTATAAGCAATCATCGAGTCGGTTTATCGAAATTGATTTTAGATCTGATAGCATTCATTTTTTTATTTCGATTAAAATTGTTTGTCATCACGATTAAATGATATACTTATCAATGAATAATCGATAAAATTATCTCATGATATTTCTAAAAAAATGCTTGGTAAAGCTAAAAATTTGATGAAATTTTGTATTTCTTTATCAATTGTCGCGAATTTCAATTTCGCGAGACTCCAAATAGCTCAATACCAAACGAATAACTAAACAATTTTCTCACCACATTACATTCATAACTAATTCTTCTTTCCTCAAATTTATTTCCCATTCTTCCATGGTTAGCTAAATTCATATCATTGTCCAGGTTTGACGCATCTTTATCGACAGCTGTCAATCATCTATTGTTATAATGCTTATACTAATGCTTGTACTGTAATTAATTTTCTTTCTATATGTTAATTGACAACCGTTTTTATGCTTAATGAAGACCACTCCCACTTCTTAATACATATAAACCGGGATTGACTGTTACCAAAAGCATTGCGACAAATACTCCCTATCGACTTCTTTTTTTTGCTTTACTGGCTTTCCTTGCTTTACTTGCTTTACTCAATAATACAATTTTTGTTATTCAACTTGTATTACCACGATAAAGTTTGATATCACAAAATTAGCTGTGTCGCATCAAACCAACAAACATCGACTCAAATAAGCGATCGATCTTCCTGTTCAGACCTTCAGAGACCTTCAGAACCCCCCAATTACTCATAAATCTCTTCGCAACATCAATTACTGCAATAATTTTGCTTTTTTTTTATAAAATTTTTTATCATTTTCTGCATCATTTTTGCCATATTCTGTTATTCCCGATGATGGAAACTTAATAACATTTCAAATTTTTAATGATAATATTTAGTAATATTTTCCAATTATTTTCTTTTGTAAAAATTGTATTATTGAGTAAAGCAAGTAAAGCAAGGAAAGCCAGTAAGTCAGTATTTGATAACTTTTATTAAAAATTTCTCTCTTATCTCGATATAAAATAATGCTGTAATTTTTACTTCCCAAATTTTTTTGCAAATAAAAGCGAAACAATTGATGCTAGAAGCATTCATCATCAAAATTATCAAATGATAAAAGTTTTAACGAAGGATTCATGATAGTATAATTAGAACAATTAAAAATTAACAATAATTTCTAATTTTGTTTACAGTATAAACAAGAAATTGATTTGCGATTGCTTCCGCTTTATCATTAATTGCAATGACTGAAGAAAAAGAAGAAAGAGCAATGTTCACTACGGTACAATGATCATTGGATCAAAATATTTTAGCAAAGATCAAATCAGCCAATCATTTTACAATAATGCAGCAACGATTAATCAATTTCGATACGCCATCATATAATCATCGAAATATATTTTAAGAATTCAGATAATCCAAAAAGTCGATATCATATATCAGCTAACAAAGGTAGAAAGTTCAAAGGTTATTTTGTAAAATTTATCACAATAAGAATACTGAATCGATTTTATTTTCGATAATGTAAATTGAATAAAAAATTTCCCACCGGTATTTATTATTTAAAATTAAGCTGAAATTTATGAATAGTCCTGAATAAAATGCTAAATACAAAATCCAAAAAGTAAAAAGATACAATGTATGTATATATACTGGAAAATTAAATAAATTAAAAATATTTCAAGAATGATAAAACGAATTTTATATGAGTTTACTTCGTTTAATCAAATAGATTTATATTGTTATAATATGTTGTAACAAAGTTTAATAATGAACCAACCAACCGATATATATTGTCCAAGAATAATAATAGTAAAATAAGAATGATCAGCCGAATTAGCTGACAAGAAACCACTACTGCTAGCATCTTCCTCAAGATTATCATTGCTATTATCATAATAACTAATATCAGTATCACTATCAATAAAAACATGTCCACTAATTTTATCTGTTGATTTTTCACCCTCGCTTCTTCCTGGATCGATATCATGAACGGATGATACTTCATTGTCATTTGCAAGGCGATTATCATTATTCATTCCAGGTATTGGACTCGTTGTTATATCATCATTAGACCAAATAATTTCTGCTTTATCACTTGATATTTCCTAAACATTTTCTGTTTAATTTTCGATTATAAAATTGTAATTTATATTTCTTTGCTTTTCGAAACCTTTTAAATTAAATTTTTTATCATTCTTTCTCAGATCTTCCATTTTCATTCTTTATTGTTGAAATTTGCCCTCATCGATTTTTATTTCTCATATATTTGGTCAATTTTATATCATTTATATTTCTAATAATTATAATAATAATAATAATAATTCTGAAATAAAAATAAATTTCAAACAGTACTGCGTCAAACAGTACTGCGCCAAACAGTATTGAGTCAAACAGTACTGTGTCAAACGGTACTGTATCAACAGTATTGCAAATTATTAAATTCCAACAAAGCATCATGTTTTTTAATAAACTCATCAAATTAAATTTTTGAAAGAAAAAAAGTACTCTATATCGTGAAAAATCATTATTTTCATTTATGGTATTAACAGTAGTTGTAAATGCTGCTGTTGCTTCTGATGGAGAAAGCGGAAAATGTTCCTTCAAGCTGGAATGTCCTGTAAATTGACATCTTGGCAAAAGTGTATTAGTTGTATCCCTGAGGACTCGAAAAATCATTGTCCAAGCTTCGGCACCACAGCCATATGCTATTGGCTGCTCAACACAACTTGCAAAATAATTGAGTGCCCTGAAGAAATGATTTTTTAATTATTATTTTTTTATATTTATCATTCTTTGATAATAAACAAAAAAAGTGAAAGCAAGTCTTTCGTCTGTCAAAAATCAAAATTTATATTTTATTAAATCAACCGACTATTATTATTATACTTAAATTTTAGCTTAAAACATTTCCCATAAGATTATTGCGGTACAAAGCCTTCCTGCTACATAAGATAATTTATTGAGCATTAAATACAACTACCATTCGGGAAATTTATATAGAATTGTTTCCGGATTTCAGGATGAAAAAAATGAAGTATTATTTTATCAATAATTGAATAGCTTTCCCATAAAAAAATCTGAAATTATTTTAACATTCTGTTTTTAATGAAATAATTTCAAATTTTCGCCAATGTATGATTCAGATGGATAATAAATCAGAAAAGTTAGCATAAGCAGAAGAGTTTTCATAGATTATTATTACTATCTCATTTGATAAGATTTATTGTATTAGAATTATGGCATTACTGATATATTTCAGAATAGCCTGAATTAGATAAAGGAGTTGTCTTAATTAAATAAAAGTATAAAAAGTTTTAGTTAGATGAAAGCATGGCTATGTACGGTGATAAATTTCTTTTTATTCTAATCATGTAATTAATTTTTTTTAAATTGAATTTTTACCGTATAAATTGTAATAATTTTTATCACAATTGTACAAAATCTTAATCATTTTTACCGTAATTATACAAATTACAGTCCTTTTTTTATCTTATAAAATAGCCTAATTGAATATTTTTCAAATATTTGATGTAAAGAAAAGAGAGCAAAACAACGATAGATGAAAGTGAAATTTAAAATTATCTCAAAATAAATGCTATAATCAATTTAACCAATAAGATCACTTAGATTAGTTTTATCAATGTGATATAAAACATTGAAAATAAAAACTTACTGGCACATTTTATCAAATCGAGTTAATGTTGATATGCTACTTTGCCCATTGGCTTCTTCAATATGTTTTAAAGTAATTTCATGACATTGTTTTACTGTTGGCTGTCGATCTAATTCAACTAAACATTCAGCGCTCATCATAAATGCTGAAAGAAATCATCAATTAATTAGCTGTGCCAATTCTATTAATTAATCATATCAATTCTTTTGCTACCTTAAGGCTGATTTATTCTATTCCCCAGGCTCTTTTATTTTTCATATTTTTTTTTGTAAAAAAAATATTAGTAAATCATCAGTTATATTAAAATTCTTCTATTTCATAAAATTATAAAATTTTATTTCTAAGAGAAATATTTCTGAATTAATTTTATTGAAATTAATCATTAAAATATAATCAAATTATTTAATCAATGATAAATTGACTGATTCTGAAAGTAGCTTTAATGGTATTAATTTAATTTATTAATTAAATAATCGATTTCACGGTGAATTTTTAAAAACTAAAAGAAAGAAAAGTTTTACTTTCATATCCTTCGTTGCATAAATAGCCGTAGGAAGCATCGATGAGGCTTACTGTAATATGTTCTGGGCATTGTTGACGTAATTTGTGAACGCAATCATTAAAATTTCGTACTAACCTATAAGTTGAAGTTGACCTTTTTTTATTTTTATTTTTTTCAATTAATTTGGACCTAAAAAATTGTGTAAATAATTTTCAACGAGTAAATTATTAAATTTCAATTTTTACTGTTCCATAATTAATATCACCTTTAATTAATATCATTTTTTCAATCAGCTTAATTATTATTTCAGGTAAAAATTGATTTTAGATCGAAAATTTATTGAAAATATTTTACAATCAAAGAAAATTGAGAAGATATTTTCTAAAAATTTATTGTCACTTATGTTTTTTAATCCAATTCGATCCGATAGGAATAAAACATAGGTATGTGTAACCTGCAAAGTTCGCGGAATACATATCGTCCAATTTTTGGTAATGCAATCGCTTGGCCAAAATCATTTTTTGCAACAATCGATGAATTTTGATCATCCTTTAAATAAAATAATTTAACATGTTAAATTTTTATAAAAATGATTATGTTACCTAATTCAGAAGATGGTTTATTTACGATTGAAATGACAGTCAATGATCGAAAATTTTCTTAATGAAGAAAACTTGATTATTACGATTATCTTATTCTTTAATAATAGGACATTATGAATGAAGGTAATCATGACGAAACTCTTTTGATCATCTCTTTGACTATATCTTATCATCACTTATTGTTTTATATGAATCATTTTTCTTGCTTCTCTGAACCACAAAAAAAAAAATTGCGTTTCATGTGACTTATTTGACGTAAATAATTTCAGTGTGTGACGTTAAATTATTCTGAATAAAAATTATATGATTTAAGTTGATTTTCATAATAAAAAGTGCCCATTAAATGAAAACAATTGACAATGAAACAAAGTTTAAAGAAAATTCTTAACTTAAAATTTTAATTTCCTATTCAAATTCAATTTCAATATTCCTAATAAATCATGCTAATCATAACGAAATTCAGATCTTTCTTTCTAAACTTTTCATTTTTAAAGCTAAATTGAATATGAAGAATAAATAATTCAAAATCTTCAGTATCAAAGATGTGTACAACCAAGTATTCAGTATGCTAATGTCCTTAATCAACAGGTTTGTGGCCACTGCCTAAATCTCTTTCCTGATTTGCCATTTCTTTGACAAATATTGAAATTATCCAACTTCAAGCATGTCATCGACAAGTATTCGGACTATATATTCGAAAATGAAATAAGTAATTATTCTTTGAAGATTAATATTCAGCTTTACCAATATTATAATGTTTATTTCTTTTTCGATATATTTTTTATCAAGACATGAAAAGCCTGAAAAACGATATTCTTCCATTACTTCAGAATCTTTACATAAACTTAAGACATAACATTTTTTTGGCCCGTTTACCTATTATTGAATTATCTTGACAAGCCTTATAGCCATATTGATCATTATTATTGATCATTGTTCCCTTCATCTCATCTAATAGGATGAATCTCATAATAATAAAATAAGAAAGAAGAAATTCTGGTAGATTTATTGAATATCAACCAATTTACAAATTAAAAGTCTTGGCCACAAACCTGTTGATTAAGGACTTTAGCATATTGAGCAATTGGTTGTACACATCCTTGAACAGCTTCGTTAATTCTTTCAGAGCAGTGTAGTGTTGCAAATTGCTGATGTATCAGCAGCGCTGCTAAAATTAAAATTTCATTCTATTCAAATTTGAACTCAAATATAAACTGATTATCTATTAAAGTGTTAAGTTCCGAATTTTAATTTTTATTTTTTAATTATCATTACTGTTTGATTTATATTTTTAAAGTGAAATAAAAAAGAAAAGAAAAAAAAATTGTTATGAATTTTAAAGAAATATCCCAGTGATAATATATGATAATTATGAATACATTTATCAATAATTATTCCAGTTGAAATTAAATTAACATAACAAATGAAGTTTAATAGATATCTCATAACGAATGCTTACCGATAATGAAAATAAGAGAATATGTGTGAAACATTTCATAAATAACAATTCCTTGCCATTTATCTAATCGTTATTCAATCGCACTAAACCAAATTAAAGTTCCAATAATTTTCATCCAATAATTTTATTTCTTTCCAGTTTTCTAAAAGCAGCGATATTTTTTAAATAATAAAGTTCTAATTAAATATTTATTTAGAAATTCTCATCTGAAATTATATTATTGCTTCTCTTTGCAATATTTATTGATGGCGTAAATTTACTGTAATTATTACAGTACTCAGTTAAATAGTTATCGATATAAAAGTAGTCAATTAAATAGTTATTAATGTGAATTCACTGTGATTATTACAGAATAGTTATTGATGTAAATTCACTGTAATTATTACAATACTTAGTAAAATTGTTAATGCAAATTTATAGTTTAATTAATATAGTTGCTTAATTAAATAGTTAATAATGCAAATAATAGTTGTTAAATCATAATTAGTAATTAAAATTATTTAATGACCAAATAGCTTATAGGGAAGGCATATGAAATGGTTTCATTTGATTAGCTAATAATTTGAATTATTACTCTCAGAAATATTGCAAATAGTAAATGCAAATTCAATCAATGTCAGAAATTTTAAATATGAAAAAAAAATGTTGTCCTGGCGATTACTATTCTTTTTTTTTCCCAAAATTATTTGGTGAAACTTTGAATTTTAAACTTAAAATTTTCTTATTTGAAATTGATAAGGAATATAAACAGATTTCTATTAAAATAACTTGGCATTTAATACTAACTGGTAGGGAATAAAAGTAAATACTCATGACATGACCTCAGTATTTTCTCCTAGGAATAATGATTCCGCAATTTCTCGAACCATAAAACACGATTTAACAGAGCAAATAATAATTTATTTAGCAAACAATGATTTACATCTTATTTTTCTTAGAATTATGATTATTGCTGTCATAAAATTATAATGATATGTTGCGGACAGTTCAAAGGTTGTCTTGAGGTCATATCGTAAAGAAATACCATGCATCATTGATGATTTAATAAATTCACATATGGATGTAGTGGACACATGACAAACGGATATAATGAAAAGTAGTGATTAACATTTACGCACAACCAGATCAGACTGCTTATTATTTACAAGAAACACTTTTCTCCTATTAAAAAATATTTTTTATTAAGCCTAGAATTGGTAATAAAAATACGATGCGGCAAAAAATGCTTAATATTAAAGTTAAAATAGATAGGCTTGTAAATAAAGTCCTTATAAATCTACTTGAGATAGAATTAATATAATAAATAAATCATTTTATAATGAACATTCTATCATTATTAAATGAAATTTGAAATTTTTGGCATACATAAATTATTCGCTTGTCAAAACGATTGTTAACTGCGATTTCGAACGAAATTTGGATAATTCGCAAGTCCATTCATGCATGTCAAGTCACATTAAATAATGAAAACGACACTTTACTTGGTAATATTATAAATAGAACAACTATCAAAATATCAATATAGTCATTTAAATTTTACTGTCAATATTTTCATATTGAATTCTATTCCTAACAATAATATTGAAATTATAAAATTGAAATTTTAATATGAAATATCAACGGCTATTAATTAATTCTAAGCTACATTAATTCATATTCAGTATATTTGTAGATCTATTTTGATTATAAATTTTATAAATATCACTGAATTTTCAAAATATTGCATCATTTTCAGGATGCCACACTGATTTCAATCAATATTAATTATAATAATGGAAAAAGCCTATAATTAGCTAAAATTATTTTAGCTTATTTTTTTCTCCAGTTTTATTAAAAAAAAAAACCACGCAAGATGAAAAATTTTCATTTCGAAAATGCAAAAGAAAAGTTTGATTAAATTAATTAAATTCATTAGATTTTTTTTATTTTGCCATATGCTTTGCTATCATATCATTGCTTTAAAGTTATCAGCAACTGTCATCGAATAATTATGAAATTATATTTAATAATTTCTAACTAAAAAGAGAAAGAAAAAAACCACATTTATTTCTAATATATATAATATTGACAAGTTTTAGCGAATTAAAAAAAGGAAATATTCGAATAATAAATTAATGATTTTTTTCCTGCAAAGTTTTATTATTAAGGTTGTTTTAGGCTGATTATATGTTATTTCAACTATCGTATTTATTTTGTTTATTATATTAAAGCATTTTTAAATGAATGAAATAACCTTTATAGTAATTAAGATACACAGTTTACAGTAATTTGCGCAGTGATTTATTTATAGTAATGAAACAAAAATTTACACTAATAAAAGTTACAACATACAGTAATTGATTGTAACATAACTGAACGAATTTATTTTATCATTGCTTATCAATAGAATTAAATAGACATGGGAAAATTTTAAATAATTTATATTACTTTTGAATGTGAAAAATTTTAATTAGACACATCAAAATTTTGCCTTTATACTCATCATTAATCTTCAACAATTTAATTTAATCATTATTCAAAAATTAAATGCCAAATTAATTATCGTATTACATCATATTTATCTTGTACTGCTCTCATACTTCTTTGCAATACGTCATATATATATATATATATATGTAGAAATGATAATATAGGAATATTATTTAGAAATAATTATGATTCGGATGCATCTGATTTCACTATTACTTCATTAATGATGCAGTTAATATAATTATAATGCTTCTCATGACCTAATCAACATTATCCTAATCAATATTATCTTAACAAAAAAATAAAAAGAAAAAAGATTTGGCGATACGACAACCGATATTTCACGCTGATTAAAATTCAAATTGTTCAAGAAAAAAAAAAAGCCTAAAGAACAGCAAAATCCATATTTTTTGAATCGAATTTATGTCTGTTACCTCAAGCAATATCACTTTCCTTCTAATTCCGTCCGTATCTTTAAATAAAGCGGTATCCGTCAAGTACAACCAATATCATTCGTTTTGCGCCTCCTTGCGCTTACTCTTCCGTTTCCGTCGTTACTTCGCATTTCCGTTAATGCCTTTCTCTTTTTCTTTCCTTTCAGTTCACACCAAGCCTTCTATATATATATATATGTATATATTGGTTATTTATTTTGTAATGCTCAATTTAATTCAATCTTCCAAGACATATTCTCGAGAGTAAAACCAGTAAGCTCTCAAGAAATATTCCATTCTTCTTTCCTTTCTTCTATCACCGATAATTGTTACACATACATATGGATAAATATATGTTTCATGCGTAATAAACAACGAGATTTTTCCTCTTAACAAATTATATAAAATAATTTTATAAATAAATTCATTTTTTATAAAGTAATTTTTATAATTAAAACCTTAACAAATGTTTTTCAACAATTTTTTTTTGTTTTAATTGAATTAATAATTCTTAGGAAAGAAGAATTTTGCTTTCTGTAAAATTTTTTCTCCAACTTTAATCTAAGAATTCTTAAGCATCTGTTTTAGTTGAAGATTACCAAGTTTAATACAGGTAAAGATTGAACAGGTAAAGATTTATATAAATTACATCATTTATTCACAATCGGTAAAAAAATTTTTTTTTTCAATTTGTCTTACTTTTTCGCAATCTTTTTTTCATTATTTCAGATAATCTTTTAAATTTTTGTGGAAAAGAAAGAAAATAAAAAAGTTCATTAAATTATAAAAGTTTAAATTCTACCAAAATTTCTATAGATGATAATTCACTTCATTTCTCATCCACCTATAGGATGAAATCAAATTATTATCGATAAATTTTCGTAAATTATCCAATGAAACAATGGGCAACTTGAAAAACAAAGTGTGATTATCGATATCACCTATTTTATCAACAATGCAATCAATATATTTTTGACATAATTCTATGCTATGAACAAACAATAATCCTTTCAAGAAATCATCCAATTTCATTTTCTCATAATTTTCATCATTATTATGATGATTTATCTCTTAGAGCATCAAAATCCTTTAATTTCTTTATCAGCTTATTAACAAGTTTAATTTATGCGACAAATGTTTGAAATATGATATTATTGCGTACCAAAAATTTGAATTGCTTGTCTAAACTTAATAGTGTCAAATAATTTTTCGACAAAATCCACATAATACAGTGATAATTTAACATAATGATAAATTTTGGCTGCAAAAAGCAGACTAGCTATTGAATTCACGTTATATTTCAAAATTTGACGCACGTTATTTACGCTTCAGTATTCACGCCATGAATTCTCGGACTATATCTATCGTTCCTTCTATCACTATAAAATATTTCACACTCTTTCGACTTATTTTCCTAACGAAAATCAAAATTATGCTAGGTGAATCATCGATTACGTTAAATTATTTGACGCACTCGACAGATATCTAAACATTATTGTCATGAGTCAAGGGCATTTTCTACGATTTGTGGATAAAGGTCATTTGATAGAAGATAAAAAAGTGATAGATGGAGAGGACAGCAGCGGATAAGTTAAGGTTTAAACGGATACTGTAGATTATTTCTTACTATCTGAGAATCTGAAAATCAAAAAAAAAATAATATTTTTTATTCATAAAATAATTTCATAAGATTCAATGGTTAGCTTATCAAAATAGTTATTCAATTAAGCATCGAATTTAATGAAAAATAAAATAGAAAATGTAAATGAAAAGATTTTTGATTTGTACTGCAGACAAGCTTTACTGTGAAGACTGAGTGATATATATCATAATGGTAGTGACATATTCTCAGATAAAAAGAAGTTTGTCGAGAACAGATATGAATGAATATTGCCATAGAATGCTGAAAAGAATATATTAAGGCCAGAAATATTGGGGCATTCATTGTAAATGTTTCTTGGCTATACGACAATCATAGTTATCAGTATTATCAAATACTGAAGTAAAAAAAACTTTGTAATAAATTTATGTATTCGACATATGAATTAAATGTTAGAGATTAATGTTGATAAGTATTTCATGATAATTTTAATTGTTTAATTATTAAAAAAAATGGAACTTTTTCAATGATTAAAATTATAGCATGACGTTTTGGCATAATATAAGCAAAAATTGATAATATAATTAAAATGTTTATATTTTTTTGAAATACTTATGCATAAAATAGTAGTAAAATTAATTTCGAGAATGTTCTGAGAAATAATTTTGAGATTTTCTAATTATAATTATTTGCTGTTGTTTGGATGAAGGATTAATCAGATTTTCAAAATAAGATAAAATGAATTTTTAAATTGAATATATTTTAGAGACAATATAATAGGTGGTAGGAATAGAGCGATCAGAAGGATTGACAATGAATAAGTTCAAATGAAGGGAGAAGGAAATGGGAAAGAAAAGTTAAAGAGCATTGGGAGAGAGCAGGGATGGGGGTTCTTATTAGGGAGATAAGGATTCTTCAATCAGTTTTCTTCGAGAAGACAGGATTTTACCCACTTGAAACAAACTCGGTGACAATTGACCGTCCACTGATGACCATCATTTAGTCTGCCAACTTCATTACTCTATTTTATTCCACAATCCTCTTCCAACACCTCTTATAAATTTAAAGAAGTGATCGCTAAATTTGTATACTTTGATCATAGATCTCTCAACCGTACCTACCCTTTTATTTTTATTAGATGGCTAACTTTCTTCCATCTAAAAATAAAATAAATAACTTTGTTATCGTATCATTGTTGTATTTGATGATATCAATAAACTTCAAAAATATAAATTTAAATCAAAAATTCTTTAATTACAAGCGCAAACGATAATAGGAAATAAAATAAAATGATTATGTAATGAGCTATTTTTGCAATAAGCTTTAATTAATAACTTAATTATAACACATATAGTAATAATTATTTAGTATGCCATCTCAGTGCTTTTATTTATTATAGCATTACTCAATTTATGCATAATATTCGATTTGAATTAATAAATAAATAATAAATATTAATTATGTACTGTTATCACTATTATTAATGCTATGAAAACTTAACAATCTGATAACGAATAAGAAATGCTAAAATTTTATCAATATTTTAAATATTAAAATCTTATATATTTTTTCGTTTTTTTCTTATTAGCTATTGCCTTTAAATTTTTTTGAGGGAATGTTTCTTCAGCATTTTAAACATAATTACAAATCGATTATTGCTTTAGAACATATTCGTATGTAAATTAACTTCTGACGAAAGAAATAATCCATCAAAAATTCTCAGCATTTCCTAATTCCCACTTGCAACTTCTCTTTTCATCTGTTTATTCGAACTGTTAAATATTTTCATTAAAATTACAAATGAAACTAAAATTCATTCATTTTCATGAAACTAAACTAACTTATTTGGCATTAATTTAGAATGACAAATGAAAATTTGCTTGGAAAATTTAGAGAAAAATGACAAATTATGCCTAAGGACAGAATTTGCTTACGCTTGAAATGATTTGATTTTAACAAACTATTGTTCACTGCTTTAGTACTCCGAGAATTAAATCAAGACTTCTTGTTAAGAATTTAAAGTTTGATGACATCGATTTGCTACATTTTAATAATAAATGTATGAGGAAAATAAGTTAACTCTCTTTTCTTCTTGTAAAAGAGGTTGAAAATTGAAAAGTTAATCAAACAAATTTAGCGTTAAAACAAACTTATTTTCGGTATGAGAGAAAGATCAAATATGGCGATAGGAAGCCAAATTTGGCTGTACAAACAAATTTTGACAATTCTAAAATCATATTGCTTCTTTCAGTATTATTTGAGAATGTTTGGGCAGATGAATAACCGATCATATTGTATCGGTTTATTTGATAATTAGGGTAATTTATATCGATATGGATAGATTTTAACAGATAAGTTTCGATCATTTAATATTTAAAAAAAATTAATGTTAATAATTCAGAATAAGAAGAGTTTTCGAGTGATACACAACTAAACTTAATGAATTAGAATTATCATTTAAGATAAAAATGATATAATATTTAAAATAAATTTTTTTTAAAACGATAATTACAGCTCGATAATTTTGGCTTATCTGCAAAATGCAAATATTCGAGAAATGAAAGAATATCACTTATTCGTACTTTTTATAATGATTCGTACTTTTTGTAATGATAAGATAGGTAGTTGAAAAATGTCATTTCGAGATTGAAAAGTATTGATTGGAAAATTAAAAAAAAAAAGTAACAGCTTTGCATAAATTGAAAAAGCCATTTCTCACTGAATGATAAATATATTATTGATGATACAGCATTGCTTAATCAATGATTAAATCTTCGGGAATTTTTAAATTCAAGACAAAATTATTCAAAATTAGAACAATTATGTTTTGTAATAGAACAAAAGGTAAAATGTAAAAATGTTCTTCCAAATCTCTACAATATGCAATAGAATTTATCTATAAAAAATGGAATGAAATATCAAACAAATCTCAATTATAATTTTTTTGTTTTATATTCCGAAGTTTTCAAAAATTATAATTTTTCAAAAATATAAACTTAAATATGCAAAATACAAATATGAAAAAGTAGCGACGTGTATTTGCTCTTTTTGTTTCGATAATAAAAATCAATAAATTCAATTTTATATTAGTGAATTTCAGTTTTACTTTTGTATTAATTAATTAAAATATATTGCTAAAATTTGGATTTATTTTTGTACTAACGAAGAGAGCATAAAAATTTGAATTGAAATATAATAGAGAAAAAAGTCAATTCCTTACTACTTTTGAAAACTGATAATTAACCAGGAATAATGAGAGATTTCGAGAGGCCGGAAAGCATAATAATAATAATAACTTCCTGATAAATAACCATTCATTAGTCCTTGCGAATCGAAATATAATACAACTTTTTTCTCTTTGAATTTTATTTTCAACAATGATTTAAAAAAAAAAAAAAAAATATAAGAAAAGTTTTGCCAACAAGAAATTTTACAGAAACAAAAGAAATAAATATCGAGAGAGTGCGAGAGAGAGAGAGAGATGATGAGAAAGAGGAAAATAAGAATTATAATTTAATTTATTTTCTGAAAATATGTAACTTCCTTTTTGATATTATCTGCATATTGCAAATAAAATTTTTGCATGGTTCGTGAAGGTAATTCAGATGAAAATTAGATAATAAATTTTTTAATTCTGATTCTGAAAAAGCACAAATTGGACTAGTTGAATAGTACTAGACAGAGTTGGATTAAATTAAGAAAGTACAGATGAAACTGATTATATGATTCAAAGTCGGATTTAAAAAATTTTATAAAACAATAGAAATTTGATATGTTACATACTGTTATAATGTTTTTATTATCTAATATCCGATTGTTAGCATGACTTATTTCAAAAAATTTATCAAAATATTTCACAATCTGATAATTATTTAACTATAAAAGAAATGATTAATTTATGTAATAGAACAAATTGAACGTAAATTTAGCTCATAATTTTTTTATGGGAAAAAAATTGTTTATCAAAATATAATTGATTATATTAGAAATTTTTAATTTGATCATATTTTTTCGAAAATTTCTCAGTTAAAAATTATATGCTAATAATAGTAGTTGGAAAGAAAAAGATATGAAATATGTTGTTCAATAATAAATGGTAAATATTCGAATTTTCTATAATAATAGACGAGAGCATTTATATAGGAATATGAATGCCAATTATAGAATTTATTTAATTTTAAGAAATTTTTTGGGCAAAATGAAAAATTTAATTTTCAATAAGTGATGGAAAAATATTTTGAAAGTAAGAATTTTTAAGAGAAAATACTAAATCGAATGACGAATATTCATCAAAAACTTATAATTAAATAAATGATTTCGAAACTGACATCTCTTGTCAATCAATATTTCTTAGTTCGATATTCTTCGCCCTTTGATATTTATGCTAAATTTAGGTTGAGGTGACAATAACAGATGGGTTTAGGTCGACAGTATTCTTTTATTCAACAAGTTTAGAATCATTTGTAACCATCTGATATAATAAAAGAGATATACTTAGGGATATATTGAATATGTTAATGACTTACTTAATAACCATAATTGTAACAATCAACCTGAATGAATAATTAAAAAATTGTTCTGCTTCTTCTCCTACATATTGCATATTACGGAAGGAAAATGTTTATGCTATTATTATGTTAAAGTTGCATTTGCATGAATGAACATATTACCAATCTTTTGATATATCAATTTATCATTAATTTATACGATGTAGAAAATTATCTCAGTGATAATGGAATGTTTATAAAATGGATCAAAAATTGATATGATCAGTGTATCTATTTTAAAATGGATCAAATTTGATCTGATCATAGTATGTAGTTTAAAATTGATTAAAAATTGATCTTATCGCAGCATAAATTGGAAATCAAATAATTCTACATTCCGTTTTAATAAAATTTTATGCGCTTGCTTAAATGAAAAAAAAAATGTTAATAATTTTTTCGAATTCCTGAAAATTATGAATTATTGAATTATTTATACAACGTAACCTTGAACTATAGTAACAATTTATTGATTTATGATTAACAAACAGTTTTGTGTGAGTAGAAATAATTCATAATAAACAAATATGAATATAATTAGGAAGGTAAATAAACGGACAGATATGTATCCATCAAATGTTTTGTTTATTTTTGGATGATCAGATGAATGGCTACCATTGATGCATATAGTAGTTGGTAGATAGATGGATACAAAAGATCGAATTTGCTGTAGGTAATGTGGGAATGCAGGATGTCAACCGATTCCATTATTTTAATCTGTTCACTAAACAATAACCGGCGAAGATACCATGTCAACAAATTATCCAAAAATTAAAAATCATCCTAAATTTGATCCATTTTGTCCAATCATTTATTTCCTTGTTATCATTATTCGTTCATTAATTTTAAATAATATCAAAATTAATAAAGTCGATTAAACAATGAGTAAATAATAATTCAAAACGATTGAAATTAAAAAAGATAAAAAATTAATTAATTCAAAAAAAAATGAAATAAATCGACTGAATGAATATGTAAGTAAATAATATATAAGTAATTCGATGATGAATAATTAATGCAAGAAAAGCAGAAAAGTGTTTTAAAAAAATTGTTAAAAATTTAAATGCAAATGAATATGTTCTATAAACTTCAAAGATCATTTTAATTATTATTTCAGATTTCTTAGTCGAAATTTTCCTTCATAATTGCAACATAATAAATAGTAAATTTCTTTTTGAGTGCTTCATTTATTAAAATATTAATTTATGCCAGTAATTCTAATAATGATTGTAAAAAAGTGACAAGAATTTATTGTTCATATATATATTAAACTAGAAATTTGAAGATCTAGTCTAGTTTGAAATAAAATTTTTTGATTATTTTAAATTAAACGCATGCTGAGGAAACATATATATATTTCAATTTAAACCAAACAGATAATTTTAAATTTCTAATGATAAAACTCAAGTTGGCATTCAAACAGCTTGTTTCATCACTATTTCGAATCATTTCAAGAATGAATATTTAAACAAAATATTGAAAAAAATTCCCTCAAATTACAAGTCCTATCAATTATATTTATTTAATATAATTAATAGTCCAACGAAAATTTGTTTTAAATCTTTTAAGAATATTATTCTATAGCAAATTCCTTTCATTTTAATATTCGCCTAAATTTTTTATTCTTTTATGTAAAATACTTAAAATCTACAAATTAGATAAAAATATTATCAAGAATTGAGAATATCAAAGAACTTGATAATGATAAAATAGATTACTGCTATGCAGTACATTTATATCGTAATACTTCAAGCTTACTAATGTATCATTCTATAAAAAAAATTGATCATCTAATAAATAATTAATTAGCCTAGAAATGCTAGAGAGGATTACTTAATACGTAATAAATTTTAATTTAAGCATATTTCTATGATGGCACAGATGTTCGATTTTTTGTGAATGATTATTATTAATCTGAAATTGAATAATTAAGTTATTCATTCCTTGTAAATTTGATTATAAAAAATAGAAGATTATAATTGAAAAAAAAGGAAAAAAGAATAAAAAATGAATTGAGAGAGATGACAAATAGGATGAGATTGCTTTACCGGAAATAGTTAGTCAAATAAAGTATACATAAAGGTGAAATGTGTCTGGCACAGCAGGAGGTATGTTCCATTTGATGTTGTTTGGCCAATATAGGAACCAATTTTCGTCTCTTTCAAACAGGTATAAAAGGTTGAAAATGGAAAGAAATGTCATTCAACAATTGAGTACCATTAATTGTCATCATTTCTGTACAGAAGTTATTTTACTAACATTTCAGATTAGCATCACATTTTATGGTACCTTTTTTTTTGACAAAAAACACATTTAAACAATGATCGCTGATTATTTTGGTATTTTATAAGAAAAGATTGAAAAAAAAAATTAACAAAATAAATGAACTGTAAGGATCGTATCGTTCAGAAATAATTTTTTTTTTTTTTGGATTTTAATACAAAGAAATTTTAGGAAAATTTCAATTAATTTTTTCTTTTCAAAAATCGTTTTATTTATTAAATTTCAGTTAAATCAATATGAGATTTATTGAAAGGTAGTAATAATGATTACAGACCAATGAGCATGATAAGAAGGAAAATGATTGAAGATTTCAAGTAAAGGGTAGAGGGTGAAGTAAAAAAGATTTTATCGAAGGCATATCATTACCATCAAAAGATGATATTACAAAAGATGATTGATTGATTAAGGTCGAGAGCATGGCATGTCAGCATTCTAAAGATAAGTGAAAATGAGTTAACCTTTCGTTTTCCTATCATTTTACTGTCTTTTTTATGTTCTCTGATCATTTATATTGGCAATATTTCATCTCATAAATTAATATTCTAACATATTTACAACTTTTCAATTAAAATAGCAAACTAATTAATTATTAATTATAGAAATGATAAGATCAAACAATTAATAAATTGTATTTTAATCACTTCATTTCGTACATATTTTTATATTTAAATTTCAATTTATTTAATATACAGAAATAATTTCTCTTGTTATTAATTAAAATTTCTGAGAAGAAAAGATAAAATTAAAATTAAGAAATAAATAAACATTATAGTAATGCAAAGAAAATTGTTGGCTAAGATTTATTAGCCAACAATTTTCTTGCAAAATATTTATTGAATAATTATGTGGTTAAAAAATTTTAAAACGCATTAAAACTTAGCTCAGATCAGCTAGGCTAATTTTTCATTCTATGCTAATTGTTTGTTCCAAATATCCATCAAATTGGGTAATAAAAAAAAAAAATTGAGTAAAAATTATGATACTGCTAATGTATATATGCAAAGGATACTAAATTGAAAAATGAAAAATGGTCTGAAACTATCAACTTTTTAAAAATAATGAAGGATGCAAAGATAAGTAATTAATTTTTAAAAGAATTAATAAGATGACTTTTAAATTTTAAGATTTAAAATAATTGAATCTGTGAAAGTAATAAATTAAATTTAATAAATTAAACTTGTATAATAGCAATCAATGATAATTATTAATATGCAATAACAGGTGGGTTAAAGTTTGAATTAAAATAAGGGTTTGAATAATTTTAATAAATTGCTTATTCATATTTTTCATCATCCTTAATTTGCATGTGAATATCACTAATTAATGATTAGCAATATGTAAAGTACTTGAATTTGCATATTTTTAAAACTTAAAAGCATTCATCATTTCATTCTTCCTAATAGATAAGATATACTATACTTTCTTTTCCTTACATTCAATTATTAATATTTATTATTTTCTGTTATAATATTCTCAAATTATAATAATTTTTATGATCCTTCAAATAATAATACAATTTTTTATTTCCATTATTTTCTTAAGAGTTTGCTTAAATTTTGATAATTCAAAAGAAAATTTAATTTTCGAAAACGTACTTCTCCATATAATGTCAATGAAAAGGCAATATCGCATTCGTGAATGACAAGAAAGGATTGAAATTTTTTTTAAATTTTATATTTAATTTTTTTTAAATGATTGAAAGGCTTACAAATGTTATTTGATGATCCTTTGAACTAACAACTTCCTTATTTTCTATAAAGTTCCGCATCAATTATTGTCATCTTTTAAATCTTTGAATAATTAAATTTGCCGCTAGGATAATTTTTCATCAAGGAGTCATGATTAATCCCAAGAATTTTTCTGATTGTTTGAAAATTGAATTTAAAAGAAAAACGAGAAAAAAAAGGAAAGTAATTGAATTTGAAAATTTCAAATTATTAAGCATTATATATTATTATTTAAAATTAACTAATGGTTTGTAAACAATTACCATTATATGGCTAATAAAATTTACCAATGTTTTATGCTAATTTAATCATTATAATGATTTGTCATCAAAGAATTTTAATTAATTCCTGAAGTGTTCCAGGACATGAAATTTAAAAATTTGAGAATATTAGGTATTATTATTTTAAAAACAACAAATTTAAAAATTCCTCATTCCCATTACTTATTCAACTTTTATATTTGATGTAATAAGTAATTTTAAAATCTTACTTAAATTTATAACTTCGTGTATATTTTCATTTCCTTTTTTTAAGTCTCAAATTTTCTCGAAATTTCAAATCTTTGAAAAGCTTTAAAGGAGTAATGCAAGCTTAAGAGTAATGGCTATTTTTAAACTTTTATTTAGTTCCTTCTGCGTGATCATATTTTTGATTTATATTTAAATTTGATTTATATATATTTAAAATTGGTAGCGAAACTAATTTTATCAATATTTATTCAAAATTCAATCAATGAAATTTTCAACAAATTTATTTTATTAATTTTAATTATTGAATCATGACTTTTAACAAATCATTTAAATATATTTATTGGATATATATTTCGATTACCCGAAATTATAACATCAGTGATAATATCACATTTTGTGATATACGTGAAAAAGCTTTAAATATGTTAAAGTGATAATCATCGACTAGCAAAATTTTGAAGTCAATATATTAAATTAGTATGAAAATACATGTAATGTTTAGTCTTTAAGTTAATTCACTGTAACTAATTAACGTGATTGTATTGCTCAAATTAGGCTATATAAAATAAACACATTTTAATGAAAATAACGAAAGATAAAATGATAGCTTAGCTTAGTTTATAAAAGAAATTCAAAGTATAGAAAAATATTCTCATTCAGAGTAATCATGATAATAATAGTCATTTAGAGTAATCATGATAATAATAGCAATTAAAATGATAATAATTAAAAAACATAATTTATTATGTCAAATGAAGTATTATATTAAAATGAAAAATTACCATTTACATAAACGAACCATCCTTTGTTTCTTTCGATAAATTCAATTGAAAATTTGACCTAATGATGATGAAATATGAAATTTGTATTATAAAAGCCACGCATGACGAAGGAAGAAAAATGAAGTAATCTATGGATGAATGCCAAATGAAACCAATTTTATTGGCTAAGGCAATTTTTACTGGCCAAGCAACAACTATATTGTTCTCTGGAGATTACACAATCCATCTCTTTTATAGCTTAATTATATATACGTATATATCTGACACAAACTACTGCTTCTTAATAGAGTCTTTTAAATCTATTTTTTTTCCGCTTTTTAACTAAATTTTTTCAAGAATTTAAAATTCATTCTATTTCGAGATTCTAATTTAGAAATTCTTCATATGCAATTATTTCTTATTTACAAAACTAATGAAAAAAGATTTGAATGAAGTAAATAGATATTCAAGATATTTATGCAGTCGAGAATAATTGAACCAAATATATCGGCGCAATTAGAAATAATTGAATTAAATACTGCAAAAGCAAAGCAGCATAAATCGAATATATTGATAACATTAACAACAAATCGGATAAAAATCGATAATATTAATAATTACCTTTTCCAATTTTACTGCATAATTTTATTTCAGAATAATATCGATATTTTCATTGATGATCGATTTAAAAACTATTAGTCGTTTTGATTGATTTTTTTTGCTTTTTATTATCTATCAATTTTCAGTGATATTCTAAATGTTTATTAAATTTATTATCCATCAATTTTCAATAAATAATTATTCTAAATGATGAATTAATTATTGTCTTTATTAAACATACATCCAAAAATCATCGAAATTTTATAGACAGAATATTTCAAAATACAAAGCTAACTTCCAAGCAATGACAATAAAATACTAATTATTAATTAGCCAGGAATGAATTTCATTAAATTAGTCAAAATTATTTTCTGAAAGCGATAAAATAAGTATAAAATAAAAAATCCGTTAAATTTAAAAATTTATATAAATAGCTGATTTACTTTTGCAAAAATTATAAAACTGTTACAGATATGATTAAAATGATTTGATATTATCAATTAATTGTAAAGGGAAAAAAAAATGAAATTATTATGTGAAATATTTGTAACCGCAAACTGACGACAAATGTCTGATGAAGACAACTATCAAAGAGTAATGAGATGATTTATCAAAATGTAATATATTGTATTTCATTTTTATCATCAAAATGTAATAGATATGTTAAACTTTAATACTTTCCCGAAATTAGTAGCAACTGTTGCATTTTTTAGATTATTGAGATAAGTTTATTATTGGTTGCAGTTATATTCAAATGATATGATAATTAAATACTGGTTCTAACTTTGTAATTATTTCTCCGAAATTCACTTTTTAATTTAATTCATCAATTATTCACTGGTCATATGAATTTGCTAAATTATTTGAAAAATTTTTGTTCAAAGAAGAATGAAATAAATAAGATAGTTGATTAAATGGTTTAACATAAAAATTTAATCGAAATTAATTAAGCATAAGTAAAATTCTATCATTGGAATTTTCGTTAATTTTTTTCAAATTCTGAATGAATTGAATATAAAGTAAATGATTTTCAATTGATAAATACAAATGATAATCACTGGTACCATTCATATTTTTAATACAACAAGTTCTTTAACAAACTTTACAACTTATTGTAATAATTCAATCGAGATATTAAAAAATATTAAATAATTCGAGGTCGAAGCCAAACTTAGACAGAAAATGAATATGATTTATCTTCAAGTTATCTAATTTATGAACCAATAAATAATATTACTATTAATATTGAATAATATTATCAAACTGATTATCAATATAGTACACTATCATTGAGAAACACACTAAATCAAACAAACTTAAAATCTTTTATTAAATATGAATAAATATAATTAATGTCTGTTACCATAATTTAGGGATAATATAGTAAGTGTAGTATGATTTGAATGATTAAATTTGATTTCCTAAGTGTTAATTTATCATAAGCATATTTAGATTACTTAAATTATCAGAATAGTCACTTTAATGATATTGAAGTGATGTTTCATTCTTAGCAAATCGTCTTTTGCAAAGAGGTTGTTAATTGAATATATTTGATAAAGGTAAAGATAAATACCAGAAAAGAGAAAAAGAAAGAAATGAAATTCGATAAAACAAATAACAATTCAAATTTGCCATTAAGCAAAGCCTATTTTTATATTTATGCTAATTTATGTAAAATGATGAAATGAATTATTTCAGTTTATCATATTTTATGATATTTATTTACCGAATAAATTATTTATTTGAAGATAAAATATAAAATATTGAGGCACATTTAATTGTACATTATATGAATAATAAATAAAGCATACTAATGTGCAAATTTAGCGCTTAAATTGAAATTGATTATGATAATACTTATAATTAATCTATGTAAAGAACAATGATAATAGTGATAAATGATAAAAATGATAAGTATAGTTGAAATAATTAAAGGAATAAATGTTGAATGATGATGATAAATGAATGATAAACCATAATTTAGCAGAGATCGTACGAGGCAGATGACACTACTAATTCGATATTTACAATGATAAATGATGATGGAATGAATGTTATCCGGTAATCTGATAATGACAAATGACGAATAGTGTAAAATTGGGTAATGTTTATCATAATGAAGCATTTCTAATCAGTAATATCAATGAATAAAATTGGCACATTTTACGAATATGAAATTGGGTTATTTTATTACGAAATGAAAACCAATCGATAATTTGGGAAAATTTAATGCCAACATAAAAATTATTCGTTTAACATTTGAATAATTGTCGTATTGCTTATTTAATTTCGTTTTCTATAGTATTGTTGCAATAAAGATAAAGTAATTATCAATTAATCAAATTTGTTAATCAATAAAAACTAATCAACAGAGCGCACAATTCATATTCAAACAGCGGTATCATTTTCATTGAATCATAGGTAATTATATTAGTAACTAAGTTTTACTGTCTCAAGAATACTGTTAGATAAATAACTGAATTACATTTTAAATTTAAAAAAAAAGTCGAAAAACAGGAATATTTGTTTTAAATTATTTTAAAAAATAATCAAATCAATTGATGCTAAAACTGATATGATATGAAAATGATTATGCGAAATTTTAAAGATTTACTTTGCAATTATTTGCAAGCGATTTAAAGTGTAATATTGCAAGGTTTTATTTAGGGACTTTTCACTTTCATTGTAATATTTAGATTAGAAATATAGAACGGAACGAAAATCTGTCAAACGAACTAAAACACAATATATGATAACCATTTAGACAAAATTAATAATGTGTGATAAATGATAATATATGATAGCTTTTAAGACAAAATTAAAACTATTGATTAGATTTTCTTGCCTTGATATTATTGTATATTTTTTTTAGTTTTAGGACGTTCTTAATAAGTTTTCACTTCTTTATTCTCTCTTGAAATCTGCGAAATTATTTTTTTTCACCTAAAAAAATTAAAAATATCAATGTTATGTAGTATTTTATAAAAATATTTTCATATCATTTATCATAATTATTTCATTTCTTGGTCATCTCGGCACAATTTCTTCATCAAATTGGACGATTTTAATTTATAAGCTATGATTTTTGTTCATAAAAAAGATTTTCTTTAATTAAACACATTGAATGACATTATTGATACGATCATATAAAAAAGTGTAATTATTGAATATTTAATTTTTAATTAATGTTGGCAAATATTCCCTCTTGCGTAGATTTTTGAAAATTTTATTTATTTAAAAAATTTTTTATTCCACACATTTTTATTTAAAATTCTACGAAAGTTTCAGCAAATTATACGAATTTATACTTTCATTTTTTAATTTCTTTTTCGAAAAAGTATTGATACATTTGACGAAAATTTTTAGTAGTTTTTAATATAATTATTTCAAATCAAATTTGAGAAAATAGATAATAGGAATTAAACAATTCATTAAATATACTATTTCCACATATAAAAAAAGAAATTATATATGCTGCTGTTATTATTTAATGGAGCATTTTTTTTGTATAATTTGCATATGTTTGCAAACTGGAAGTGCAATACATTAATGCATGCATGCATGCATCCTATTGAATCATAGGAAATTGTTTCATTCCAAAAAAGAACTTAGTTTATAATTTTATTGCATTCGAATTAACAATTAGTACTGATTCTCGTTGATCATCGATGACCTGAATGATTATTAACAATTGTGATGAGTAATAGACTAAAATTTGTGAAAATAATTAATGATATTATGTTTACTATATTAATATTATTATCAGAATAGTGATGAATAGATTAATTATCAACGTTCTTAAAATTATCAACTTATCATCCTGGTAATATATTTGTTAAGTAAAATCACGTAATTATTAATGATTTCTTTTTTGCTCTTTACTAAATGGACAGTTTTATATTTGCAAGCTTAAAATAAGCATATATTTTTGATTTGCGAATTTTTTACCATATTGATTTCAATGCTTCCAATGTTTACTCCATAATTTCAAGTATCAGAATATAAGCAAGCAGCATTTATCAAAGATAGTAATATTTATCAAAGACTCTTTTTCATCACTTTATCATCAATGTATAAATAACTTACTTCTTCTTTATTTGAAATATTATTAATCTTTCGAGATTTTATTGAAAAACTCACAAAATATTCAGTTTTTAATTAATATTTTGTATGAGAAACAATAGATTTGTACGTAATAATTTGATTTGAAATATCTGTATTGGAAAATATGATTAATTATATTAATTTGTAAATTTTATTACAAAATGAATGGAATATTTAGTTTTTAATTGCAGTGTTTACTCCATCATTTTAAGTGTTAGAATACCAAAAAGCATATTTATAAAAGATATAAATTATTTTAAATTTTAAATCTCTTTTTCATCGCTTTATCATTCGATAGGAAAAGATGGAAATATCGATGGAAGGAATATTTGAAAATATCAAACATATGAATAGTAAATAATCAAGCAACCCATAAGAAACTATGTATCGAAGATGTCATGGTCACTTATGATAAGGAGAAATGATTTGATAAAATTTGCCTATATTTGGTCACAAATTTCATTTCTTTCCCTTTTATCATCGCATTTCCACTTCATCGTTCCTTTTTTCCATTTATAAATTTTCTTTAAATTAATTATCCAAAAAACTCTATCGATGTTATTAATTCATCTGGAATGTCAATCGGTCGACGCTTATTAAATTCTTTCGACATACCATTACGTTTAATTTATGTATTTTCTAAAGTATGCTTAATATTGGCTGGATTATTATGTGCTGTAGCACTTTACTACCGTACCACCAATATTTGGACATTAAAAATATGGGAGATGCATTTTTATTCCGAAAAAATCCATCCAGACCAATCATCTTTGGTGCTTTTCATCGAATTCATACCGAACAGAATATACCGGGAAATTATGTGGTACTACTTCTTATGGTTGAAAATAAATAAAATTCTTAATTTATTCATATCTTCATTCATTAAGATTATTATTTGATCATATTTTTAAATAGAACTTCATATTGATGATAACTTTTAGTAATTTTAAAATTTATTTAAATTAATTAAAATATGAGAAAATGGGACTGTTCCTATTTCCATTATTTCAGGTATTTCAATTCCTCGGTGACGTACAACAAGCATACCGTTTTTATTGTTTTTCAACTACACAAAATGGTAAAGAATTTGTTTATCAGGCTCATATTCAACGAATACATCAAGGGAAACGATTTATAAATGATATTTGTTCTATGGCTGGTTTTATTGCGGAATGCCGTGTTACTGATCAATTCCTACCATTTGTACGGTAAATATTATCATATATATGAAAAGTGATTCTTATTTTATATTTCCAATCATTTTAATAACTACAAATTAGAAAGAATCAGAATCCTTGCTAACATTTAGTATGACGCAATAATATCATATCGTTAATTTTAACAAATATTTACTGATTATACTTTTAAAGCAACCGAACTTCTCTGTGCTGTAATATATGTTAAAAGTTAAAAACTGGAAATTTTAATCAATTTATAATAAATTTGAAAACTAAAATAGTTATTGAAAATGTTTAAATTATTAATTATGATTGTTTGATATGATATACAAAGTGCTGATTGATGTATGATTGATTAATTTATTTTGCATTTTTTGTAATTTGAAAGCTTTAAAATTTTTCTTTAAATGAACAAATTTAAAATAAACAATTGCTTATCGAAACTTCAATATTTCAAATATTTTACTTATCGCTTTCTTTAAAGATATATCGTTGAAAATTGAACCTCACACAAAAAAAAGTTGTAGAGTGAGTACGAAACGTAACGTGGAAGAATCACTTAAAATACCAATTGAAAAAATACTGGAAACTCAACGACATAAATTGGTAGTTTGTATGGCACCAACCTATGCTCTTATCGAATGGCGTATTCTACTCCTTGGCATTGAAATATGGCTTGCACTTGGAGCTACCAAAATTATTATTCCGATACAGTCCATTTCACATGATGCATTTAAAATACTTCAACAATATGAACGAGATGGTAGACATAATATTGTAGTATTAAACTTACCTTAATCTTATCGTTATCATTTAACACATTTCATGTTTTAATATATATTTATCAAAAAAAAAAAATTTTTTTTAATTTTCTTATATTTTTTATCAATTTCATAGCTTGAATTATTATCAGTTTTTACAAAACTAACAGCTAAGTGATAAGAAATACAAAAAAATACAAGAAAAAATTATTTTAATAATTTGATTACGTATAAATGAAATACAAAATGAAATTTTAACTTTTAGCAATTTTAGCTTTTAGTAATACTTCTAGCAATTGCTAGAAGTAAATGATGAAGGTTTGATAAATTAATAACAACATTTTTTCAAAAAAAGAAAAAATTTATATGAAATAAATAACTAATTTGTGATATGACAAATTTCTTCTATTTGACAACAAATTGCTTATAATTTAAAAAGTTTTTTAGGATTGGTCGTTCTACGTCATTGGCCTAAATGGCCGATATTATCGGATAAAAATCCAAATGGTTTAGTTTTATCACGAGGTAAAATGTCTACTTTATTATGATTAAAATTACAAATAAATGATAAAATAAGTTTTGTCTAATTGATGCAATTTAATTTTTCAAGATTTCAATCGAAGTTTTTGAAATTTTTCAATTGTTGTTTAGTGATTCAAGTGCCTAAGTTTTTCTTTTTAATTTCAGGAATTGAAGAATCTCATGTAAATTGCTTATTTTTTGCTAAACCGTGGGCTGAAATGGTAGCATTTACAGATTTGGATGATATTTTAATTCCAACACAACCAATGAAAATTTATTCAACCGCTAATATCGATATATTACAGGTTTATTATTAAAAGAAAATTGCAAAAATACCAACTTCTGGGTTTTATTTCTATTTTTATTTGTTTAAATTCGAGTGATAATTGAATTTTTAGTTTAAAAAGTTTCAACATTATTTTGTTTTTATAATAACTTTAAAAAGGAAATAACAGCAAATACAAAAAATGACATTCCCAAATTCTATATATTAAATTTTTACTACAATGTGAATTAATAAGCTTCTGAATGAGAAAGAAAAACTTATGTAGATGAATTGAAATAATATCTGATAGTTTATATAAAACGACGAGAAAAAAACTAGCTCTAACTGAACGAATTATTTTCGAAATTTAATTATTAAATTAAAGAATTTACAACATAAATAAAATTATATTTTAAACTAATTTACCGTTTTAAGTCACCACTCAATTTTGTTTTTGAATTATATTTTTAGAATCTTGCAAATGAACATCCACAAGCCGGATCTTTCCTTTTCGAGCATCGTGATATACGCATGGTATTATCTGAGGAAGAAAAAATGCTGCAATTGGATAGCTTCAATTTTAATTTTTTGGTTAATTCGAATAGGAAAAAAGAATGTACTGTATGGCGTATGAAGACAAGGGTCATCGTGAATGCAAGTAGCCTATCAAATCTTTTCTTATTCTTAAATTTATTTAATTATAATTTAATAAATTTATAAATTTCCAAACTTTTTTGATTTTCAAAAATTTTTTCACAAAATATTAACAAAAAGCATAATTTTTGTTTAGCGATGTTTATATAGCAATTCACACTAATGCTAATTTATTTAAAAATAAAAGTTCTTATTATTCGCATATTAGTAGATAATACTAATCATCTCGATCTCCAACAGTTTAATCTAAAATTAAGACTTTATTTAGTGTTACAATGTGATGATAATTATTTTAGGTCGTGTAGATACTATAAACATGCATGAAAGTGGCATTAATCGTCTCGGTTACGTTCAAGTATATTTGAAAGAATTATAGATTAAACAAAAATTATTTGTCAATCAGTTTTAACCTTTAGTTCACAATCATTAATTTCATCAATTTTCAATTTTAATTTATAATCAGTTTTACTAAATTTTTTAAGATATAAGTTTAAAAAATCGAAATGAAATAATTGTATGAAAGAAAGAAAATACTGACAGGTACGAATTCCATGTCATCGAGCACATTTCTATCACATGCGTCATTCGTTCCGAGAGCAAGCGGAAGGAAAATCTTTGAATATGAGCAATTTGGTGCAATTGCTTAACAAGTAACCAATGATTCTCTTCTAATTTAATTTCTTCAATTTCATTTTTTCTAAATAGACTTTAATTCGTTGAAATTTCTTTAAAGAATGTATGATCTTTTAAAAATTTATATAAAAATGAAAGAAAATTAGCTGTTTTTTAATTAATGTTACTTTATTTAATTAAGCGGATAAATAATGCAAAATGATAAAAAAAAAAAACAAAACAAAATAATTGGCATAATTCCAGTGAAACGAATTTCACGCTTTTAAATTTCCTCTAATATAATTAGTTTTTCTGAAAAGTTAAAAATTGATATTTTCAGGAATTTCCAAAGACGCCTCCAAACAACGCTTCGAACGATTGCGAAACAGTGGATGAATGGTTCTCTGACTGAAACACTGGATAATTTTGATAAATGTGTGATTGAAATTAACAAAGAACATTTTAAGTTAAAAGTATCACGTTGCATGACACCTCACGTTTGCTACCTCAAATTGAATAGGTTAGGCTTTTTTTATCCAAATATTAATAATTATTATTACTAGCGAATCTTATGTCGTCAAGTCAAATTTCCCTGGCATTATTCTTACTCTCTTACCAAATATTTCTGAAAAATCTATCACCAAAAAAGAATTGACTAACATTTTTGAATTTCTGCAGAGATTTTTTTTAAATAAGATTAACAGATATATTGGCATTCTATAGGTTCTTATCTTTACTATTTGCGAGTATTTTCAATACTTTGGATAAATGAAGGCAAATTAATTATGTTAGACAAAATTAAATTTCACCAATCAAAAAATAAAATAATTCGCCGTATAAATACATCAAATTACATCAAATCTTATCAGTCTTATGCAGCAATAATTAGATTATTTATTTATTTGTTTAATTATTTATTTATTCATCTTATATCGCTTATTTATTTGTTTTTTCTAAAGGAATGATTTTATATAACAAAAAAATTGAACAATTTTTAGTGAAATTGATTGTCTAGCTTCAACTGGAAGTTATGAATTTATTCATGCATCCGGTGATTTCATCCTTCGGTTGATGGATGCTCAATTTACTAAAAGTGATGAAAATTGTGATGCACCATTTTCAAAAATTGTTAAAGGGAATCATTTTTATGCACCTTGATTTCGTTTTGCGACGAGAATGATTACTTTCATCATCAATATTGCTATGATTGAGTCAATTCAATACACGCTACTCATTTTCATGTTGTAATTCAATCGTTAATGTTTAGTGTAAAAATGAAATTTTAGACATGGATTGAAATTATAAAATCAATAAAAGACGAAATAATTTAGCCTTCTAAGAAACTACGCAGAAAACTTGCATCCTTCATAAGCATGCAAATTTAAAAATTAATCCAAAATTAACGGATCCGTAACAAAATTAATTTTCTTTTTTTAAACTATATCATAGTCCGTATAAAGTCTAGAGTACAGCATGAAATTGAGTATTGTATAAAATTTGTACACTATGAAAATGGCTACCATATAACATTAATACAGTATGAAATTGATAAATTACAGTGCCGTGTATATGTACATGAATAATAGGTATAGTTAAGCGTTTTATACTGAAAGTTTTAAAAAATGAAACAATTTGCAGCAAAGAATTGATCATGTTACTATAATGTTCAATCGTTTACTTCTTCATAATTGAAATTAATATTATAGACGGAATTATCAAATTTCATTATTTTGTTTGTATCGTTTGATCTAAAAAGTTTTTACCGAAATAATTTGGTAAATCGATAGATGAGTAATATTTTTTTCGAATTCTTGGTATAAAATTAATTTTGTTTTCTCTTTTTTCTTAATATAAAGAAATTAGTGAAATATTTGATATAGAATGACTGTAAAATTTAATCAATTAATTAAGATGAGATACATCAAGATATAAAAGCATAAAACGAAAAAAAAAAAAACATAATAGAGCAGAATTTGTTAAAATATAATTTAAAATCGGAATATTTTTTAAAACATTTGAATTTACAGATTAATTATTATTATCATTGCGAATAATTTGTTTAATGTTTTTTCTTCTGCAATCGCCTTTTTTATTCATTTTCAGTTAAATTTTTATTTTTATACAACGAGCATTATTCAAGCATTGATAGAATAGAATTAATTTACTTAGGTAAAATTATTAAATTGATCTTTTCAAAAACTTCACTTCATCTTCACTTTTATTATTTTAAGTTTCTCATAAAGTTTCTGCATAGTTGAATAATTTTGATATTTATTAATATCACTACTATTTGCAATTTTGAGAAAGCGCTATACAGCATTTCCCTTATAATATTGCATATAAAACACGTATTACAATAATTTTATTATATTATCATACTTGAATTTTACTTCAAAACAGATCATGAAAATAGTTAGTAAGGATATATAAATGGATATGTCGTGGATAGCTTATCAAAAATATGGATTAGGGAGGGTTTAATTACTTTTATAAATGGACGGTTGGCAAACAATCTTTTTTTTTTCAACTATAGAAGGAAAAATGAAATAGATAAATTATTGGGATAAAGAGAAGGAAATGAACAGAAAGAGCCTGAAAAGAATGGCCTACTTTGGAGCCAGGGAAGGATTGAAGCTTTGACAGCAAATATCGCTAAAATTATAAAGTGATTAAAGCTTCACTTCTTTTCGTATCCCGAACAATACTCTTTCATTTCTTTCCCAACAGTGTTAGAAGAATTTTGGAAGGCGCAGCTGGCCTTGACTAAGCAATCCAGCACTATGTCACATTTTCATGGCTTATAATTTCTTCATAAAATATGCAAATAAACATACTAAGCAGTAGGATGGAAGAAAAAGAAAATATGAATGGCCTGAATGGAGAAGATGGAAGAGATTTGTAAGAATCTAAAGGCCTTTAAATTTAAGGGAAAAATTTGGAAGAGTAGAATAGAGTGGTAATGCTTTTGGTTGTGAGATAACAAAGGCAAGATGCTGCTCAAATATCTAAGCTAATACTTATGGGCCATACAGCATATCCTAAGCTTGGCCTGTTGAAATGTGAGATAGCCAAGCTAGGATTGCCATTCCTCATCACTAATGCGATGCCATTCGTTTCTTAAAACTAAAAACAGATAACGACAACAACAAGCATGGCTACTATATAACAAACGATAACATCGAATCACATCTGCATTTCGTCCTTCTCATTTATTCTTTCGTATCCATCAATTCGATCCGTTGTCCTTTTTCAAAATTTTCGTTAATATAACTTGATTAAAGCTATGAACTTTGATTACTTTTATTGCTTCTGAAATTTCCGAAACCAAATTTGATATTCGTCGTTTACAGAAGTATTCTGATCTGACAAAAAGTTTTTTTTTTGCATAAATTTTCCTATAAATTCGAATTATTTTGTCATCTAATTATTTCGGGGTGCGTATGTTACGCACCCATCGGAAATGCGCGACGGAACTCGTTCATGTTGCTTGCGAACAATAAAATTTCTAAGAAAGGTAATCTTTTTAAATTTTGACTTATTGAATTCAATTTAAAATGTCATTTAAAGGACGTGATAATTGATATCAGCAAAGTTTTCATCGTTTTTTTTAGCATTAAAGATAAAATTATGTGTGAAATAATATCATTATATATAATTTTTGATCATCCAATAGATTCGAATAATAAAATATATGGATTTAATTGAAGATTTTTAAAAGTTAATACACTGAAATTTTAAAAATTTTGCTTTAACATCTCTGGTGGAAATTTCTCCTTTGCAACGTAAATTTGAAGAATCACTTTTTAATTTTGAATCAGTAAAATATTTTTGAAAATAAATTTTAGATTAATTGTCAAGCTTGATAAAAACTATTAAAACATCAAGAAATTTGCTTTAATTTCTATTTATAGATTTAATTTAAAACAAGGCTTGCCTTCCTTTTTTTCTTAGCAAAAAGCAGAATTGGCAAAATTGCATTAAAAAACCGATTATTTCAAATTTTTGTTTCAAGCAAAAAATAATAAATAAATAAATTTATTATAGTTCTTTGTATTTACTATTTCGCATATTGGATTGTGTGCATTAGTTGCTGCTTACGCTGTTCTCGGAGCATTTATGTTTCGCGAAATCGAATATCCAGAAGAATTGAAATTTCAGGGTCATATAGAGAATGATACGTGGACGGCAAGTTTGTTAAAACAATCCTTTAAATTCTATTCAAAATTTGTTTATATTTTACTTAGTTTTAAAGAAACTTTCCTTACTTTGACTTTCTTGTTCAAGAAGTTGCTAAATATGTTATGAATTGAATTTCTTTTTCTTTTTTTTTTAAGGAATTATTAATTTATTATAATATTCTGATAACGAAAGAATGGAATTTTATAATAAAAAAAAATTCCCTTTTTTATCATTTTGGGTTCAAATTTAATATCATTTGATATGAAAAAGCCATTCTCGATTGAATAATTACTATCAGTTTGGATGAAAGATATTGGTATTGATCTATAAAAGTTTAAATAAAAGATAATTAAGCACATATATGCTGTTTTAAAAAGATATTATAGGAAAAGTTTTGTCTTGTTGTTAAATGCCATAAGGAATCGGGCAAATAGTATTTATTAAGTAGTTGAATTAACAAGTTATACAATACCGTGGTTATGATATAGCGAATAAGAAAGTGTATTTGATAAGACAGATTAGACGAATAATTTTGATAGTAAAGAAAGAGATAATAAAAAACGTCCGTTTGATGACCCAACCGATCTCTTGCAAGCAATTTCCATTACGTAGAAAATTTTTTTTACTTAATTTCCATTACGTAGTTTTGGACCCCTTTTTGGTAGGTAGTAGTTAATGGTACAGTTGTGATTATAAGAGAAAGGAGCTTTGTTTAGGTGGGCATATAACTTAGGCAAAGACATACCAATTTAGCATACTTGAATGATACAGTAAAAACACACGTACACTCTATATTTAAATAATATAGTAAAAAACGCACGTATACTCTATACTCATACATGGAAAATCCAACAGAAAGAAATCGCTGTATTCTCTTTCGGTTTTTGCCGAAGATACTAACAAAGAGAAATTAAAAGATTCGTTTCTTATTTTCTAAAATCACTCGAATATTCCTGAGTGTTGCAACTTTAAATAAAACAAAATTATTATTTTCTTGTTCTCGAAAAAAAATTCTTTAATCTTATTCTCTTAACTTTTACGTTGTTATGAAGAAAAAAATCTTTTTTTTTCTTCCTTCTCTGCAGAATTACAGGAAAGGATATTCATTTTTTGTCCTTGATTGGAGATTGATCATTCTTGATTGGAGATTGATCATTCTTGATAGAATATTGATCATTTTTGCCATTGCGATTCGACTAAGCCAACAGTAGGCTTTAGCGAATTATTAAATGTTATAACATAATGTCGCATCTACAGAGTGGCGTGAATTTAATGAAGTTATGCGTTAATTAAAACAACAGTGCGAATTGTGCAATGTAAAGATTAAACATGGAGTTGAAGAATGCGAAAGACTAGATGAATAGTGCACAGTAAAGGGACAAAAGATAGCAACAACAGTTTGTTTGGATGTTAGCAGAATACCGTAAATGTTATCGCTGTCGATCTTTCATCTTACCATTGCTGTTGCTTTTGCTTATTCGCTATTGTGGTTCGCTTTCTTTCTGGAACTGTCGTCTGTGCTGCTGGATTGACGAAGCATCTCGTTGAAGTCTGATGCTGAATGTGGATTGTGATACCGACTGCTGATACTTACCAAACACTGACACAGTGCTATCAAAATTTACTCCTTTTATATCCTTTGACTCTTCTTCCCTCTCTCTCTGCTTCTCTGTCTCTTTCTCTTCCCCCTTCGATTCTTTTTGTTCCTTTGACATTCCCCATGTGATGATTAAATCCTTTAATTTAACTAACATATATTTAATCTTTTGATATTCTTATATAAAACAAATTTATCTTTCGCTTTTCGCCATCATATAAATGTCATGCTTATCGTGTCTTTGTAACACTTGTAATTTGTCCAATAATTCATATCTTATTTCTTTTAATTTTTTTCATACTATTAGTCTCTGGAGCTTATATTCCCAATATTTTGTTTGTTTTCTGGCAAAAATAATTTAAACTGACTCTCAGAAAGCAGTTTGTGCTTCCATTTTCTTTTTAATTTAAATAAAATCGAGATTTTTCATTTCCTTTATCACTTTTTCTAAAACAAACACCATTATTGATAAAACTTTGTTAAAGATTGCTCTCATAATTATAAATATATTAACTATCTTTCTAAAACTTTGATAATTTCTAATAAATTTATCTTAAGATATGTTTATGACTATACATATATATCTGCATATTGGAGAAAATATAGTCATCACAATAGCTTTTATTTTGAAAGAAGCATTTAATTCATATTTTAGATTTTTATATTTTGAAAATTTCCTCGGAGATTTTAAAGAATCTCTTCTGCATTGACAAATGAAGATTTAATAATAATTAGTATCATCATCTCCAAACTTTATGAGATTTAAAAATCAGCTAGCAAACTTTAATCTATAAAACAGAAGATTTTTTTTAAAAATTATTATGATCAATCGTAATTGTTTTTCTTCTTGTTTAACATTGCATATTTTTTCGCTATTTTATATTTATTTCTTTTCTATAAATGCTGCTAGATACAATTTTGAGCTAAAAAAATACATGAATTTGTTAAATTTTAGCTAATTCATATCTCGTCAGAAAGAATAAAACTATTGCAAAATTGGAATAGATTCTTCAAAATATCCAATCTTTGTTCATTTTTACCTCTTGACTTTATAAAGTTTTTTTTTTTTTTAATTTCCACTTCTATTGCTAAACTTCCTGAAAACTTTTCATTTTTTACCTTTTTCTCCTTTTTTTCTCATTTTGCTAATTTCAATTCTGCCTTTTTTTCCAGGTAGTAAACGAATTGTATAGGTTCATCGATTCAAGTGATGTGATCGAAGAAGCGGAAGTGAAAAGTAAAGCACACCAGTTGCTCAAAGTTTTCGAATTACAACTTGTTAATGCTATTAATTTTGAAGGTTTCAAATTTTGAATTTTCCTCCCAAAATCAAATTTTAATTTATAACAAACTTGTTTCTATAAAACAAACTTTAAATTGTCCCATGAATTTTAAGGTTACGATGATAAAGATGTGATAACACCAAATTATCAATGGACATTTTCTGGTGCTTTATTATATTCAATAACTGTTTTTACAACTATCGGCAAGTTTTTCGTTTTAATTAAATACTTGTTGTAATTTATTTTAATTGCATTATTTATTCATTAAGAATCGCGAATATTAATTGCTTGAAAAAATGCTTCATTCTCATCAGAAATATTTATTAATCAGAAAAATAGCCATGAAATAATAATATAAAAGATTTAATTTTTCTTCGCATAATCTGGTTTGGCTCATATAACTTTGTATTTTGACAGCAACCAAATGGTTTAACTATCATTATTGTTGTCATAAATTACGTAAGTTACATGTTGGTATTATTTTCGTTTGACACATAGTTTTGGAACCAAAAAAAAGGTCATCAATATTTTGGGATGAGAAATAAAAGTGACAGGCGAAATCTTTGATAAATTCATCCAAAAAAAAATTTAATTTCTCAATCCAATTCATGTTTGCTTTTAATAATATTTAAGAATTTTGAAACGTAAATATAGTAAGGATCAAGTATAGCTTAATGAAATCATTAACTTTAATATGGCCAGATTTTTAGACATTCTTATGTAATCTTTAAATTATGTTTGATTAAAATTTATGATTGCATTATTATTTAGATTAGAATATTGAAAGCTAATTTTTAGGGTATGGTCATATCTGCCCAAAAACACCTTTGGGACGTGGTATGACAATGTTATATGCAATGTTTGGTATACCTCTTATGTTGCTCTGTTTGGCAAATATTGCTGAAAGCCTTGCTCAGGTAATATTAATTGTAATTATCATAAATTTGTTAAGATTGATAATAAAATGGATAAGACTAATTGTAATTATCATAAATTTGTTAGGATTGATAAAAAAAAATGCTGTGTTCTGTTCCTTTCATGTTTGTTCATACAAAACTTTTTCCTTTCATGTTTGTTCATACAAAACTATTTCAATTTAATGTTTAAAAAAATCTGATTGGTATTATTTTGACTTTTATTTTATCCAACTATTATTTTCAAATCAATTTATGTTTTGCATTTCATTTAAATCTTTCTTTCTTTTATGTTCTTACTTATCTTGCATAGACAAAAATTTTAAAATTCAAGTTAAGTTTTACATTCAAAAGAAAAAAATATTTAATCTTCTTTTACTACGAATATCATTATTAAGAATTATTGTTGGTTTATTTCTTCTTTCCTGAAATCATATATAACTAATGTGAAATCAGAATAACATAAAAATATTTGAATAATAATCGTATTTTACATTAATCGTATATAATTAATAAAAAATATTCATTAATTAGATCCAATTAGATATGAGAAAGGCTTACTATTTTTGTCTTTTTTCCTGTTGGAATAAAAATATAAGCTTAAACAATTTTTTAAAAATAATTAATTTCCAGATATTATTATTATGTAATTTCATTTATTATTGCAATACAATTTTGCTGCTAACATATTCTGTTCTGCTCTATTCTGTTTTTCAGCGAGATTAATAGTCATATAAAATTGATGAAAAATGACTATGGATGGTATGAAGAAAATTTTAGATAAATTTTAATTTCGATATTGGAATACCTAGCTGAATCATGGATGAAAGAGCTTACCGTATCGGTTGATAAATTTATACTGCTTTCCTGTCTACTACTTATGGCCCGTCAATAATTTAAAGAACAAAATTTATTTTTCTCAAACGATAACAAAGAAGTTGAAAAGATAACATCGTAAATAAAATTAATTGCTGTATTCATCTGAAAAAATCACTCGAATAAAATATAAATCATTATGATAATAATTTCATTAAGTAGTGATTAGTGATTTTTTTAACAAGGGTGTTGGCATTTTATACTTTTTGACGTTACTGACGTATTCATAATAATACGTCGCATTATCATCGATATTTGTTATAGGTATTTACATTTGTGTATTTCAAAGTTTGCTGTGCATACTGTCAATGGCAACGAAATCGTCGTCGAGTTTGTCGTTCAGCAATTAGCTTTCGTTATCATCCTAATGCATCTCTAAATGCTCGAAGAGGTAAATTTGAAAATTTTTTTCCCATCTAATTTAAATTTCTTGGTGTAAATAATTGTTTATCATCAAATTTATTTATTAAGCTTTTAATTTGAAAACGAACAAATTCATTTTTTTTTCGTTTTATTTATTAAATTATAGTGTATAATGATTGGCTAATTATGCTAGATCAGCATGACATTATTTCAATTTTTTTTACCGTGAATTTTTTAATTTTTGCTTAAAGGATTTCAAATTTTATTATTTAAAATTTATTTATTCATAAATATTTGCATAACAAATTCTGCTTTCTTTCATCCCTCAAAAATAGCAGAAATTTTTTTCTTATTAGAATTGAAACATTACTTTACATCACAAGATCGAAATTTTAATTGATTAAAATAATATCAATCATATGAATGAGTAAAAGAATTATTAGCATGATTTATATTTTTAGTTGCACCAAGTCGCTATAATCAACATTTTACTGAAGTACGTCGTCATGGAAGTCTGACGCGACTATATGGAACACGTGCAAAGAATACTTTGAGCGATACGAAAAGTATCCGTAGTTCAAAAAGTTTTAACAGCAAATATGATATAGATTCATTACTAGGACGTAAAAGTTTCATTCCTTACAATTTCCGTTCGTCTCATGATATCAGTTATAGGTAAGTGTTTTGGTAAAGATTTTACACACAAAAGTTATTACTCATAGATGTTCGCAAACTGCTCCTTTTGTAAAAATTTAATTAAAAGATATTTTTTTTAATTTCAACAGAATTTTATTTAAAGCCGATTTGTGAATAAAAATGAAAATCATTGAATTCTCACTGAAATATTTCTTCTTCTAAAAGAAAACATAGAAAAACATAACGTTTCAGATTATCACTAAGAAAAGGTACAGGAAGAGCAACTCGAATTCGTTCAAATGATGCTTCATTACGTTCATCCTCACTTCGTGTCACCAGTAGTTTCAGACAAAAACGTGGTTGTTATAGTTTATCACCAAGACCTCTCACTGAACGTCCATATGTCTATTCTAAAGGTATAATTCAAAACTAAATTTACCATGAATGAAATTTTCACCTGCTTGAAAATTCTTAAGTTATATTAGATGAATAATTACTTAATTCATTACTTAATGATAGATATGTTAAAATCTGAATAATAAATACTGAATCCATCATTCTTTACATTCAATAAATTCAGTTATTTTATTGCATTTTATTTGAACTGTTTATTAGCATTTTTAAAATAAAAATATTTCATTAGACAAAAAATTTTCCGATTTTTAAATCTATTACTCAAAAATTTTTAATTAAAATTTTATCTTTTTCTCTTTATCTGTTTATGTGCTAGGGATAAAGCTACTAAGTAAATATGAGAAATTTCCATTATGAATTTATATTATCTTCTAATAATAACTGAACTTGTTATCTTTTAACTTATAAAAAATTAAATCATCATATTTATGAATAATCGCATTTTATTTTCAAGAAAAAAAAATTTGAGAGAAAAAAAATAGAAAAATTTGATTATTTTAAGATGTTGTTTCACGTTATCAAAATGATAATAAATCACGAGGTGCCTTCATTGAATTTAAAACTTACGCTGATGGCACTGTTGGAACATCAACCAATCTACATCCTAATGTTACTGGCCATATTTCAGTACCACAACTCAGGTTTACCATAGTTTCAATTATTAAATTATATAATACGTTTGTTTTATTCCTTTTATCAATTTATTGAACCAATTCTGGAAGATGAGTTTTCGATTCTTATTTAACTTTGAATATAGAAAATTATTCAATCTCTTTACAAAATGCTTATGGCTCAAATTCTTCATTAAATAAATTGCTATTGATTGGTAGAAATATCGTTTACTCATTTATTTCTGACTTCTGATATCATTATACTATTATCATTATCGTTATTACTTATTGTTATTGTTGTTAGAGCCAAAGCTCGATTAAAGGAAGAAAAGGAAAAGGATACAGCAGCAGTTACATCAACACGGATAATTACAAAGTAAAATCTCCTATTCCAGTCTATCTAATTCAAACAATATAACACTATTTGGAATTATCTTGACCCTTAACTCTTGGAACCATTGATATTGCTAATATAGTTTGTTCTTGTACTGTGATATTTACGGCAGATAATTGAATAGTCAACTCTGAATTATCTTTAATTTTTTTTCTTTATCCTATATAATGCAATTACTGAATAATTATTAATCTTGTGATCTTTTAGTAATGGAGCATTTTCGTCGGTTAGCTTGAAACTTTTAAATTTGATGTTTTATATATGAAAATTTATCTTTTAGTTTGAGATTTTTCAACTTGGTGTATTGATATGAAAACTTATCTAATATTTCGAGGATTATTGATTGTTTCTCATGCAAAATCACTAATAATCAATAAAAAAGTTAATCAATTGAACTTTAGCATTTTAGCATTTTGACGAGTAACTAAATCTTACTATAATTTGTATTGATGAAAGCTTTCTTGTTAACTGATAAATTAAATATTTTCAGTCAACATATAAATAGTGTAAATCGTAAAGGAAGTGATATAACTTTACCACAAATTACGCTTAACGATAATATAGAAGAAGAAGATGAAATTAATCGTCCGGTTATTTTTACTATTTTTTATTTCTTCAAAAGAAAAGAAGAAAGTACAGTATTATTCTACGAATACTTTTTATCAAATGTTATCGAACATCCGTTTAAATCTGATAAAAACCGATCATTTTTTTCGAAATTAATTCTTACTTTTAAATTCAATAATTTATTGATGTTACATAATAGATTCAGTTAAAAATAGTATCATCTATGCTATAATTTGCATCTTTCCTTTTAGCTAATTTTATTGGTTAAATAAATTCTAACAATTCTCTTTCGCTTCTTAATCTATTTCTTTATCAGAATTTATTGACTCAACTAAATTTATTTCGAGAAAATGTAAATTTTGTTGGCCAAACAACGAAATATCATCAAAAATATCAAAGATATCAATAAAATCGGAATAGATAAGTTAATTACAGGGAAGATTTTCTGGCATGACTGAACAAATAACTGATAATGCTACAATCAAGGAAGAGCAATTGGAAAGTATCTTTTTACTTTAGCATTTTAATTTTCAAAAAATGTTATTGACTTTCCCTTCGTGAAATTCCAATGCTAATTTTGATGATCATTTTGCAATTTTAATTTTTTTTTCGAATACTTCTTGAAATTAATTTTACCATTGCTAGTTAGAGACATCATTGCATAAGTAAATTGATCACACTTTAATTTGAAGTATTGAAACTTGGTTCTGTAAATTCTAGCAAAGGCCTAGCAAACAATGAAAATAGGAATGAATTTTTCAAATAATTAAAAAATTAAATTTAGGAGCATCATCTTCACAAGAATCTATGCAACCACGTTCGACAGGTAATGCTGTTGAGCAAATAATGAACATGAATAAGCAACCATCAGTGGATAGTTCTTTTTTAAGAAGGTAATTTTAAGAATTGATTCAACCAAAGATAGCATTTCTCTTACCTATCTTCCCAATACATTTTTTATTTCATATATCAGTTATTCAATATTTTTTGATGCAAAACAAACACATGTAGGAGACCTGAATTCTCTTCCTAATTAGATGCATAAATATTTCAAAAATGATTCAAGGAAATTTGAATATATTGTGGGGACATAATAACAGTTTTATATTATTTCCTTTTGAAAAATCCTAATTTCATATTTCTCAGATATTTTATGTGACTATTTAGCTCAACCGTTAAAAAAACCGCTAAAAAACTGCTAAAAAAAGAAAAAAAATAAAAAAAAATAAAAAATTACATTACGTAATCACTTGGCAGCTGTTGAAAGATAGACTTTAACATACTGTTGCTGATACTTTAGATATTCATTTAAATACTTTTCTTAATATGTGGAAAAAATTACTTTTGAAAAATTTTTAAAATAAAAACTTTTTAAAATTAGAATATTTAAAAAAATATATTAATTTTAATAAAAATTCATAAAAAAATCAACGAAAAATAACATAAAACATAAATAAAAAATTCAAGTGGTGAAAAGTAATTTCCGTATGTCAGACTTTTCAACTAAATATACCTAAGGTCACAACCGCTTTATTAAGGTACCAATATATACTTGCATTTGGTCTCCAATTATGTAATATATATTTAAAATATATATATATATATATGCAGCATTATGTAATATTTAAAACTTTTGGAATTTTTGAGGATAAGCTATTTAATTTATTATAGCGAGTTTATCATCTGAAGGTGTATTATATCTTAAGAAGCATTATATCAAGTAATTGAATATTAAAATTCTGATAATTTATATTAAATGAACTTGTCCTAATTGTATTAAAGAAAAATAATAATAATGTTCTAAAAAATGGGTTCATATTTTTTTGGAATTCGCCAAGAAATGTTAGATAGCCGATCGTTTCGTAGCGCGGGTAGTGAACGATCTGATGACATGTCATTACGGTCAATAAGACGTGCTATTGTACCGTATAAACGCGAAAAAATGCCTGTTTCGGTTGGAATAATTACTGTAATTTTATTCATTTTTGGTGGTGCCATTTTATTCGCTGTTTGGGAAGACTGGAATCTTTTTGATGGTGCCTATTACTCATTTATTACTTAAGTTAAGTTTATTCGTGTATAGCAATAATAAAATAGCCAATAGCTAGTGTCTGTTTTATCTTAATTCAATAATCAAATCGATCACCAAACTAAAATTAACTTTTGATCATTATTATACATTTCTAACTAAGCATTAATGATGTTTAGTAAATCATTAATGTTAACCTTAACAGTTAAATTAATTTACTGAATTTGTTCCAGAAAATTCTTCCAAGTATCATAAAAATTTTTGCCAAAATATTATTTTATTTATCCTTTGACCTAAAACGTTTGTTATTTATTATAGAATCGCTGATAAGACATTCGTATTACAATGATATTCTTTTTATTCGTTGTATAGATGATATATATCATTTATATATATATGATATATATCGTTTTAATCAGTAAATTTTACGTATTATCTGAAAACATGCTATATTGCTATATATATATATATTTGAATCTTAAGATTATGCTATATTTTAAATTCCTAAAAAATTTTTCTCTTAATCACTAGATGTTACAAATTTTTCATTCAAATTATTTTACACTCTCTCATTTTCAACTTACAGTACAATTGGTTTTGGTGATATAGTACCTGGACAAAGTCTCGGTGAAGGTTCACAGGAGAAGTTAATTGTTTGTGCATTATACTTATTAGTTGGTATGGCTTTAATTGCAATGTGTTTCAAATTGATGCAAGATGATGTGGTGCAAAAAGCACGATGGCTTGGACATAAAATTGGCATTCTTGGTAAGACAATTTCCATTTTTCAAATTAAAAAAAAAGAAATGGATTATTTCATTTTGGGGAACTTCACTTTCTTTTTAGTATTGTAAAAAAAAAAACAACGTAGACGTAGTTCGTGTAATTTTATTGCTTGCGGTGGGTAGATTTCTGTGTCACGTATTTTGTTCCGTCTGTACTAAAAATTTTAACATTGTTTTTGTGAGCAATTTGCACTTCATTATAGCAGCTTTCTATGTCTTTAACTACGTCTACAGGAAACAAAAATGAACCGTCGCGGTTGGGTGACTTATTAACATCACCTATTCTGCGCGTACTGCAACTGCAATCCAGTATTGCACAAACACGAGTCCAAGCAAGTCTGCTTTCATGCATTTGTGTTTGCATTTCTTTTTCTCGCATAATTTTGCACATGCAGTTCAAAATTTGCAAATTTTTGCTGATTCATAAAAGGAATTATGAAATATTGATTATTTAATCTAATTTAATTTAACATTTTATGAACTGATATATATTTCTCAGACAAAGATTTGCAAATATTATTTAGAAATGCTTGCTTCTATAAGTACCCAAGGAAATGATAGCATATCCAATTATTATAAGTTCGAGGTGATTATGAATCAATTAATTAAAATCTATTTTCATATATAATTTAGATCGTTCAAAATTATATTTTCAGCTCATATTATTCAAAATTATATTTCTTTGAATTTTTTCATAATTTTCTACAACTTTTCCCGTAACATCGCAGTTCTTTAATGCTTAGAAGTGATAATTGATAAATTGTGTTAACTTTTATTGAATTACTCATATCACTTTATAGGCCAAAACTTTTGATAATTGGAATTGCTTCTCTTTTAAGCAAAAAAAAGTATCTTCTTCTTTGCTTAAATCTTAAAAGGATTTTGTTTTTTATCGCAATAAGCATCGAGCTATTTCTCCAATGTTTATTTAAATTCTTGCCATTTATGGAAGTTAGCTTGGAATGATACAGTGCACCGTTGTCATTTAGAACAACGATGTATTCAATTACTTGAATGTTCATTTAATCAACAGTAACAAATTTACTTTGTTTATTTCTAAATGATTTGTAAATGAAATGCAAATAAGCAGTTGTGGTAAATTATTGTTCAAAATTGCATATTAACGTGGGCTTTAGCAATAAGAAATTGAGTATTTCAGTACGGGAACTATCAGATTCAGAATCTGAAATGGATGACGATAATTTAGCAGAAGAAGATGATCAAGACGATGCTATGTCTGAAGAAAGAATTGATCAAGTCTAATTTTTTGTTTTATTGTTTCTAAAAAAAGTGAGCATAAAATTATCCCCTCAAGTTAAAACGTTTATAAAAGCCCAGTTCCTATCCAGCAGATGGACCAGATCCTAAGACGCAGATCTATTAACAACAATAATGACGATATAGACTCTAACTGGAATTAATGCAGCTATTGACATTAAATTTCACCTCTCATAGATCCTCATTAACGGGTTAAATTGTTTCATATATATATATATATGTATATATAAGTATATACATGTAGTAAAGAAAGATATGCATTATCATGTGATCATTATTGATTATTTGTTTCTTTTATAGTCCTTTAATGATCTGATTCAATAAAACAAAAAAAGGATAAAGGGAAGCAAGATAATGCAATAAATGAATCAGTAATGAAATGAAATGAAATATTTAATATGTAATGTTTCTTTTTTTTGACCTCAACTCAGTCGTGATTACTCGCTGAATTTAAGCATATAACTAAGCGGAGGAAAAGAAACTAACGAGGATTTCCTTGGTCACGCGAGTTAAAAGGAAAAAGCCCAACGCTGAATCCAATAGTTATTTAGGCTATATGGAAATGTAGCGTATAGGTATAATTATCCGTAACATATTTTTACACCCAAAGTCTCTAAGTGTCAAATAATAATATTTCATTTTAACACTATCATCAAATAAATTTATGCTAAATAATCGTTTTCCAAATCAAGATAAGCATACATAGGGATACGCTTTAAAAGCAATTTTATTTTTGTTGAAAACTCAATATAAGTACGACGAATTATCTATTAGAAGTTTATCAAGGAATAAGGTAATTTTATTAAACTAATTCATACGTAAATCAATGCAGGCAGAACTAAGATACCGCATGAAGTAAATTAACAATAATTTCAGGAATATCTTAAATAATAATAGTATAGTTTTTTGTCTTATTTTTTGGGATAAACCTAATTTGTCCAGTGATTCATCGAGACGTGATGATGATGAATCACGCAGTCTAACTATACATAATGAAAAGGAATATAGAATACGAAAATTTAAATAAGTCACTTTCAAGGATCTTTCAAGAATGTCTCGATTGTTCAAGACGTCTTTAATGATTTCATAGAATTAATTATTAGTTTTCCCGATTAAATTTTTTCGGTTGCTTATTATGCTTAAATAGTTTTTCTATACAACATAATTTCTTAATTGCTGTTGATAAACGATGAAATATAAAAGTGAAAATAATAAATAATTAACGGAATAACAATTTAACAGGAATTACAGAAACTTTTTTATGATGATAATGACCATATTTGGCATCTAGAAGATAATAAATAAACGTGAGGTATTCAAAAAGATAAGTTATTTAATGCAGGGATATCTAAATGCACATGATTAAACGTACGACATCTAAAAGAACATGAGTGGTCGTGGCATCTGGATGAAGATAATAAACGTGAAGCATCTACAGTGAGATTTGCGGTACTAAATGCAATTGATTAAACATGCGAAATAAGTGGCTGTCTGGCATCTAAAAAAGACAAGCCACGAAAATGAAAATAATGAATATGAGTACAATTCAACTTATAGTTGTGGCATGAATCTATTTTATTAATAGATTCAACGATATCATCTATTATTTAAAGATTAATTGATTCAATTACTAATCAGTATGACGCATCATTTTGGTTAATTTCTTCTAAAAAGTATATTAAGATTACTCAATGTTGTCATTAGAATAGAGATTATTATAAAAAAAACTGAAAATAAAATATCTTAAGAAAATGGCAATTTTTCTGTCTAATTCTAATTTAACAACTTTTTGAAGATTAAATTCAATGAAGAAGCATGTTATTTTATTGATCACTAATGTTTAATCCTAACGATGAAAGTATTATATAAAATAAGCGATATTTCTCGTTCTAAAATTTTCTGTATTCCTGCTATGAATTTTAATTTGAATAGAGAATGAATGTTGAAATTGAGATCAAATTCTTTTAGGAGAAAACCAATCCGTTTCTTTTGATACCGAATTTTATCAGAATTATTATTATTATTGTAAGCAATGAATCCACGAATTAGCAACTTTTTTTGTGTTTTTGAATTATTCATTCTTTTGATTTCAATTAAAATTGTTAAATATGATAAAAAATTATGCCCAAATTAAATTTTTAAAGCAATCAGTTTCAATTTAAAAAATCGCCTTAAATATGATTAAATTTAAATATTTAAAAAAATATCATCTTAAATACATCAAAAGAAATAGATGAAAAGTAATGTCAAATTTTAAATTGAAATTCAAAAGAATAATAATGTCAAATTGTTGAGAAGGAAAGTACGCATCATTTTTCCTCCTTTTTTTTTTATAAATTACATTTTTGCATTTTAATTAAGCAGTTGAAAAACACATGCTTATAAAACTAAACTTTTAACTATTAGCTTTATCTTACCCGTAACGCGACCTTGCGACAATATTTAAAAATACTTTTTAGTTTTTTATCAGATGGAAGGAATATCTATCAAATAACATATACATATTAGCGCTATTATAAGTAGCTGGACCATTAAGACCAGTAAATTTAAAGAATTAAAAATAACATCCTTCCACAAATCGATGAAATATCAAATTAGTGTAAATAAATAATAAGCTTTTTTATAAGAAATTTATTCTCATATTCCTATTCTCAGTTAATATTCGATAAATAAGTCTTCGAAGGATTTTTCTCAAATTTTGATATATGGAAACAAAATTACATTCATTGGTTTAGTGAAGTGATCAGCAAAAGAAAAAAGTTTGCGATATGACAATAAATTGTAATTTATGCATTCTTAATGGTATTTATATATTTTTACATTTTATTATTTGTTTGAAAAATTAAATTAACAATGGAATAAATAGACTGTTATTAGTATATTCACAAATTATTATGGTACAAAAAAGAGACAGATGAAAAGAGAAATCTTTCATTTACAATTTTAATTTGAAATTAAATTTATACTAAATCATAAATTAGTATTCTTTCTTTTTTCTTCTTTCAGTTATTGTATTTTGTTTTAATATTTCACCATATTTTGTCATTTTTTAATAAATTATAAATAGCTGTGAATTTTCTAATCTTCCATTTATCTAATTTTTAAATAATTTTTATCTTTTGCGCCATGAAATTCATTTGTATTCCCTCATTTATTCAGTTTCACGGATCGCTTTCGATAGTTTTAAAATGAATTGGATTTTCAGCAAAACAAATGTTTTCCTAAATTGGCTAAAAAATGAAAAAAGGGCAAAAAAATGTAGAATTAGCTATTATAAAGAATATTCCAAATTAATAATAGGTCGTTTGCTATATGCATAGATAATTATTATTATTATATAGTTGTATGTTATGGTTTTTTGATTTTCAATATTCGTTTGGTTTTATTAAAATATATTTTATTTTTAAATATCGAAAATTAAAATTTATTAATCACAATGAAGACAAAGCTTGTTAAAATTTTAAATGATTTAAATAGAAGCTATATTTTGAATAATTTTATTTACATGTCAAATTGCTTTGAAAGATTATATTTTGTATGATATGCATGTATATATATTTTATTTGTATATGTTTATATATATTTTATGCATATATATTTAAAATATATTTTATTTATTACATTTAAAACTTCAAATAAAATCATTTAGTGAGAAATTTCGTGGAATATTGCAGAAAAATTAGATAGAAAATACTATAAGATTGTACTTCATTACATTTTATTTTATTATTTTTTTCATTCAAAAACTTAAATACATTTATTAGGATCAATAAGCATATTATTAAAAATAGGCTGCTAATTTATTTTGGAATAAAAATTAAATAAGCCATATTTAGCATATTGGATTTGCATTTATAATATGCAGACTGATGCAAGATTTGATTTTTTTTTATAATGCTAAATTGGCTATTAATTTGTTATTGAAATAAAAGTTATTGATAATATTTTATCACATCATATTTTTTATTATAATTTTCGTGTCATTTAATATTAAAATTTAATTTTAGCTAAGAAACGATTTTTAGCTTGTAAAATTTAGTTTTGTGCAAGAAACTAAAAAAAGAAGACGAAACTATAAATATTTATGAAATGTAGGAGAAAAGTACTGCTTTCCTATTGTGGCCAGTTATTATGAATTGAAAAAGGAGAAGATTAGATTTTCTACGATTTTATGCTTACTTATAATTAGCTTTTTTTTTGTTTATAATTTAATACTTTTTGTATATTATCCAATGCTGATGATATATTATGATACTGACATTTAACTTTTATTTTTAAATGTGAAATTTCTTTGATTCATTCTTTACTTAAGATATTAGGCTTGCATAGTTATTCAGTAATCAGCTGTTCATTCAATCATAGATTAAATTGGCTAGAGTTTAATCTCAATTTAAAGCATTTTTTTATTTTTATTATTCTAATAACAGCAAATAATATTTTCATTTTTTTATTATTATCTGAAATATTTGAACCTCTCTTTGATATTTAATATTAAAAGTTTTAATTAAACAATTAAATTTTCCATATAAAATGAACGCCATTTATATGTGATAGTATTGACAAATTTATCCATTCATATTTAGTATCACATGATAAAATGTATGTTGATAGTATGCTATGCATGATACTACTGATAACAGCCGTCATTTTGGGATATCCGTTGAATAATAATCAGACTATTGTTATTAGAGCAGGTTCAACTGCATATCCACGCTACTTACGCAGAAATTTACAAGGTCAGTTTAATAAAAAAATTTTTTTTTCTTTTTTTTATTGAATTTTGACAAATGAAATAAATGATAAGAAATGGATGATAAAATGAGCTGTATTTTTTTGCTAAATATAAAAATATAATATTAATTTAATCAGAAATGATGATGTTTATTAAAAGTAGTCTTAAATTAGGCATAAGTATTATATTTTCACCAAAAACTATCGAAGTTTGTTTTGTTCGAGAATTAATTATTAACTTATTGATGCTTCTAAATATTAATGAAGCATGACTGCAAGCAAGCAAACTATACATTGTTAAAAATAATTGAAATTTGCAAAATAAATAGATATTTTCGTGCAGGATGTTCACCAGATGATATCATATCACATTGTTTACAATCAAAGGATAGTTATGATGAATGTACTCGAGAATCATGCAGTCGTTGCATTGTGCAAGCATCAGTACTAAATCCATTTGGTTAATATAATACACATATTGAATATTTACTTTTTAAATTTTTTGGCATTGATTGTTTTCTATTATTTATGAATTTTAAAATTTTAAATTTTGGAATGAAATTTATGTTTACAATTTTTTTCTAATTTTTTTTCATTTCAGCTGAATACTGTTACTGGATGATGTCATGCCTTTGTACAGTAACCAGTTGTCAAGACTTATCGCATTCCGAATGTTATTAAAAGCATAATCAATAAAAAATAAATCTTAAAAATTTACGGTATACCGTAGCAAATAAAAAATAATAAAGGCACCGACTATATATGATACTCATATACGATAACTTTTTATTTTAATTGAAAAATAAAAATTAATATTTGGTTACGCTTTGTTTATCAAATAATAAATGCTTGTTATTTTTTGGCTGATAATTAATTAGCATATTACGATATAAAATTAAACAGAATTATGGTGTAGAATTATGGTCTATTTTTGCAGATTAAAGTTTTTTTCCTTGGATATGACTAAAAATGATTAAAGAAATTATCATTTAAAATGATAATAATTCCGGCAAATGATGAAATTATACTTTTACTAGCGTTTTTGTCCTTCAGTAATTTCACTTTTTTTTATGCTCAGTTTTTAAATACAAAAGATTGCCATAAAAATTATTTCAAAATTTTTATTACAAAAGTAGAAGCAGATTTTAATTACTATCAACATAACGATTATGTATTTATACCAAAGTTTTCATTTCCTAGCTTACTATTTACCTATTCCTTTTTAAATTAATGGATATGATTTATAAAAAACTCAAAAACGAAGTGCATTTTCAGAATCATTCATTGTAAAAAGATGCAATTAATGGGGAGTTATTTTAAATAAGTGAAAAAAATTAGAATTTTACCAATTTATCAGATTGCAATTAGCATTCCCTAATTATGCACTCAACATCAGCTATCGCAAGATGATAACAATAATTATCACAATTATTAATAAAAGCTATAATTGTGATTATAATTCATAGTTGATACTTTCTGTTACTTTGAAATGATTAGTTATAATTCTAAATGTGAATAAAATATATTGAAGAGTTTTTATTAATATGCAGAAACGATAGCAATCACTACTTTTAGGTGCCATAGAAAGAATTTGCTGAAGATAAATTTCGAAAATTGCCGTATTCGCGATTATAAAAAAACACGTAAAAATTTAGAGAAATTCAATATTTTAATATTGCTTGAATGCTTTAAATATCAATCTTTCACTACAGTATGGGATGAAATTTTCGTCCATCAATTCCTAATGAATACTTTCATCTAAAAGTTATGAATTGAATTTTTAAACAAAAAAAAGGTCGGAAAGAAAAGGAATGTACAAGAATACAAAGCAAGGAATCAGAATAACTTTGATAATCCTGGAATATTAGAAAATGTTAGAAATTAGAAGTATCAAATTAAGTAATAGTATTTATGCGCAAATAAGTAAGAAATTACTAAAGATGAGGATGATAGGAAAATAATGTTAATTTTACAAATCAACAATTCACATCTGTCTATATCATAAATTTTACAATCAAAGAGCTGTCGAAGAGCTTTAATATCATTAAAATCGAAAATTTCTATTTCTATATCAGATGTCCTGGAATATGTAGAATTATTTGAGAATAGATGGTTATTTTATCAGATCTAAATTCTTTTGGATAATCAGTAATTAACTTTGATGATACCAGAATATTTTAAATTCGACAAAATGAAAAGAATCAAAAATTGTATATCTAAAAAAACTGATTATCAACGAAAGTATTACACAAATTTCAATTTTTTTTGAACTCTTGGTTTTATTCTGATATGAATAATCGAAACTAATCGCTCAATCTGTGAAATTTTAAAATTTCAAATTTGTTTTAGATTTTTAATCAATCATTTTTTCTTTTTCTTTGCTAGATAATAATATTGAATACGAATAAATTATGAAAATATGCTTCTTGCATAGAATCCATAAATATTCACTCAAATTTCTCATTGATATTTTCCTTCATATTAATTCAATGGCATTTTACTTATAATAATAACTTTACATGTAATGAGCATAAATATAACAAAATAATCATTCTAACCATAATATAATTACGCCATCGACTTTTCTAATTTACGCAAACTTTTATCATAGCTTAAATAACATGGATAAGTAAGATTAAAAATTCCACTTATATATTTATAATAAATCTTCATTTCTAACGTCATTTTTAATGTAAGTAAATATATTTGAGCAGGAATATATTAACTAGAAATACATTGATTGTTTCAGATTCCAGTATATAAGTTAATGGAAAATCTGATAAACAATTTAAAATTTTTCAAAGGAATTTCTTAACACTCATCACCATGTAATGATGTGAGAAATCTTTTAAGATGCAATTCGCGAAGTTCCATTTCCTTCTGAATTACTTGCTGACGTAATATTTCACTTCGGTGTTGTAATTCTTCCCATACTTGTTGATACATCGGTGATATTGATAAAGCTGCCGGTGTTACCTGCTAATATTACCATTCAATTCTTGTGAAATTTTAATTTTCGAATTACGAAATACATATTTCTTTATAAAGTATATTAAAAAAATTCATTATTACATAGCAAATTAAGATTTCAAAACAATGATTCATAGATTTCTTTTTTACCAAAGATTAACGTTTAGATGTGAAAAAGTTTTACCATAGATGCGCAAGATGTCGGCAAATTTGATACATTTATACATGATTCGTTGCTTTTCGCTGATATTAATTCAGAAGCTACCATTTTTGAATCCGGTAAAGGATAATGTTCAATGAAAGCCAAAGATGTTTGATTCCTTCGTTTTGTCGTTAATATTGTAGATGATGATGAAAATGTGACAGATGGCTGTTGACAGAGAGGCGATGCGTATTCGGATGAAGTTGGTAGACTATTATCTGAGTAGAAGAAGTGACATAATCTTCTAATAATTATAAATTACTACGATACTTAATTATAATAACTATTTTAGCACATTTTGTCAACAAAAAAAAATAATAATAGTTAATTAAAACTTTACTATAATTTTAGTTTAACTTTAATATCATATTATTTTTTTCAAAGATTTTATTGATTACGGCAAATTATTTACAAATCTTAGTTATTTACATTGAATAATAACCAAAAAAATTTGTAAGAAAAAATTTTCCATATTTCAAAATGAAATTATTTCAAAAAAATTATTAAAACCTTTTGTTCTTACATAATTTTTTTGATAGAATAAATTTTGATATATTTTTTTTTTTGGATTTTTGAATACAATTTTTGGATTTTAAATTGTATTTATTCTACTTGATGATTCATTTGATCTTCGTTTTCGAATTCTTTTTGGTGGCAGTGGTCCAATAACTATTTTTGCTGTACAACTGGTATTGGCATATTTCTCGGGAGTGATCGTGGATGAGGAATCGTTGGCTTTTTCCGATTGAGAATCATCTGTTTTATTGAAAATTATAAATTTCTGCACTTGTTTTTTGATATGATTCCAAATTGTTTCCGTAAAATCCTATTTTTATCGGTTTTTTTAAACTAATATTGATGTTTTACATTGAAAACGTACGAAATAAATTGATATTTAATCCTATTAAATTTGTTAGTTAATAGGATTAAACGTACGCCATTGTAGGGAAACGTGTATGCTTTGCAGCATACGTAATAAAGAAATCTGTCATTCAAGATTTCACAAAAAAATTATCTAACCTGTAGAGAATGATTTGGAACAATTTTCAATCGCTGATGATAATGACGGAGTAATTGATAAAGGACAGACGGTGTTGACAACATTTGCAGTGCAATGAGGATTTTGTGAAGTACTTGCAATATTTGACGCTAAAAATCTTGAGATTTGCGGTGATTTCACGCACACGCAAAAAGTTAAGAATTATATATCAGAAGTAAAATTTTTAAATATTATGAACCGTTATATTTTAAGATTAAAGTAAATGAATCATTAATTGATGATGAACAATAATGATTGATTGATTAATTTGGTCAATAAGTCTTTTTTAATTACTTCATTTTTCGTCTTCGATATCAATTTATCATTTCGGTTGTTTTTCCTTACTTTTTGAAAATGGTATTGGAACTTCGATGGATTTCGTCTTCGTAAATGCAATCGTTTCTTTAAATTTCTTCACATTTTCTGCACTTATCACACGGTAATTACATCGTACTCGTTTAACTGATGTTTGATCTTCAATAACTGCCATACAAATAATCCAAACCCATTGATGCGACTTTGTTCGTAATCGATGTGGTCTTATTGATAAGTGCCAAGTTTTATTACTAAAAAATATGCAAAATCCATTGATATGATCATGTTTGATAAGTAACAAGTTTTATTGTCAGAAAATTTGCAAAAAGAAACCCATGAGCTAGATAATTGATAAAGAAATGTAGATGAAATAATTAATTATAGGAAATTACTGATCCTTATCATTCAATAATTTTTTCTGGTTTAGAGATCAATTTTCAAAAATTTAGAAATCTTCAAATCTATAAAGAGAATTGAAGTACATTGTATATGACATTCAGCTACTTGTAGCAAATCGTCCATATGAATATAATCATAACCACTTGTACCAAGTAGATCGAGACGACTATAACCTAATAATTGACTGAAAGTAAAAAATTAATAAATTACTCAAATATACGAATAGAATAGATTATATAGTATCAAATTATATTGCGTGATATTGCTATGCGTAAAGATAATCTCTTAGAGATAACTGATGGTCAAGTCAGAATTGAATGAACTGAAAATTGCAAATTAAATAACTAATAAAATTATAATAATATTTACCATCCTTCTGCATCGATACAGATAAATTCGTTATTATAGAATAAGGTGAAATTTGCATTTCTTCGTTCCCATAAACTGATCGTTTCAAGTATTATCTCTGATTCTGGTCGATTTGATAATGGTACAATAATGCCAATAAATCGAAGAGATTCATTTGGTTCCTAATATTATGCTCTTCTATGAATTGACTAAATTGTTAAATTTCAACTTTTTTTTTCTTCTTAAAAATTACTTGAAACAGTTAGAAAAATGAAAATATTTCGAAGTTTTTGAAATCTAATATCGTAGATCATAATCAATTTTTTTAAAATAAAGCATATTTTGGCTCGAGAATATAAATTATTGGGGGGAAATATTGAATAATACATTATGAGCATTACTTCAAACAGAAAAAGTGTTTCAAGAAATTTTTTAAATCACAAAAAAATTCATATTCACTGGAGTTTTTCATCTTTTCGTCTTATTCTTTATTCAAGTAATTAAAATATTTTGCAAAATGAACAAAATGCAATTATAAAACAGAAGCGTTGAAATTCATTGATTTATTAAAAAAAGTTATTAAAAAAATTTTTAAAAAGTCTAACTTATCAAAAAAGTATTATTATCTAAAATAAGCATAATTGCATATGTAATCATAACTTAATTACAGATAATGCTACTAAATGTGTTCAGTAAAAATTAAGAAATTAAATCGAATTCCTAATTGCTCCTAATAAAAAAATGATAGATAAAAATTTAAAACAAAAAAAAGAAAACTTACCATAATTTTAGTAATCTTTGTTGGACTATTATCCGTTCCATTTTCTGCAACCATATCCGGTGTGCATAAGCGGTCCTTACTATGTGATATTTTCTTCAGATAACCAGCTATCAGTAATTGTCGACGTAATTTCTTCGTTATAACCATTTCCTTAATAGTTGTGACACCAGCTGTGCTTGTACTAATCGATATAAACTTTAATGCTTCGGTAGATATGACTCCACTGAAACTTTTTGCTGATGCATCGTCTAGTAAATCGAAGAAATTCATCCCTTCTAATTTGCATATCTAAAAAATTGATTTTTTCCTCTAAAAATTTTCTTATAAAATTATCGAATTAGTGGGAATATTTTTTAAAAAGTTTGGATGTTAAATAAACTAAAAATAAACTAATAATTAATACTGAATTTTTTCATTTAAAAATGTTTCTAATTTTTAGTATTTAATGATCTTATTTGCATATTGCATATTTAAATTGTAATATTTCAGGAAGAGATATAATATCATATGATTATAATATTATCTGCTATAGTACTGCACGTGATACATGTTATCTTATCAGGTATGCTAGATCTTATACTAATTACGCAAGGACATCCGTTTTATCTCTACCATTTGTATTATTTTTGAGTAACAAAAATACTTTGAAAATTCGATTTAAAATTTCTTAATTAAAGAAATAAGTCTGATTGTTAAAAGAAATTTTAATCAAAATCTAACAAAATTCAGTAAAACTTAAAGAATTAAAAAAATCATAAATTCTTATTTTCATTCATTTTTTTAAAATATTAATTTAACATGTTCACTCATTGATTAAAAATAATTTGAAATTATGGTACTGCGATTATTTGATTAACACTGAGTACTAAAGATATCATAATTTCTTAGTGAACAAGCGATACTTTCTGTTGATAAATAATAGATAAAAAAGAATTTATGTGAAAATCAAATTAAAAACAATAGGAGAAAGTGATGATACTAAAATCTCATTGTTAAAATTCTGTTAAGGAATTTTATTTCAATTGCTAACTTCAGTCAGCAATTGAAGTTAGCAAGTTATCACTTATTTAACTATAAAGCATCTATATAAAGTTGAATAATTTCTGGAAGACCTTTTGTTTTTATTTTATTTTAAAAAAGTGATTGAGCAAAGAGAATAATGATAAAAGTTAAGGATTGTTTTGAAAATTAACAAAAATTACCATATCGTCGAAAAGTGCAGCAAAACTTGTAGATGCATGTTCAATATGTCCGGAACAATCAATGCAAAAGCTTCCGGCAGCTAAAGCATCCATATAAAGCTGGACGATTTCTGGAAGACTACAGCCAGTAGTAATGCGCAATTTGGAATCCATTTCTATGCTCAATGCTTCATCGTTTGTCGATTCAGCTTTAGCTGGAAAATTATTTCAGATTTGTTCGCATATATTATTATTTCAAAATTTATTCCTAAAAGTTTTAATAAGCAGATTTCGTAGGCGTTCTTCTCAAGAAATAAATACTGAAAAACAATTATTAAAATATAGTGATTTCTTTTCATTTGAATCTTTTAATTATCATTGCTCTTTCTAATTGGTAACAATTATTCGTCATCCATCAGAATTCTCCTTAGATCATGTCATTATAGGTGAATGTTTGAAACGTAATTGAGATTGTAAATGATGCCCAGATATCTGATAATTTTTTTCATTTCCTCTTACAAGCTTTCTGATACTGATTAAACAACCATCATTGGCACTCATTTATTCTATTGGTATAATTCTTGATGATTGTAATCATATAATCCTATCTGATAATACATTATTTCAAGTATGAAAATAATAAAGTTGAAATTAGTCAAATAACTAACAATGTTGTTGTTTGAGAAAATTAATTGCACATTTCAATACGCAGCTTTTATTCATTTTTCGATCGCCTTTTGCAACTAATAATGTCAATTCATCAATTAATCGATTGAATGTATCTCGTCGTCGCTTCTCACTTTCATTTCGAATTTTTCTACAAAAAAAAAAAAATAAAATAAAAGTAATCGAATAGAGAAATATCTCATTTTAAATATTTAAAAATTTGATATCAAAATTTTTTTATTTTTAATTTTGCTGAAATTTTAAAGATTTAAAGATTAAAGATTACAGATTAAATTATAAGTTTTATTAATGATATAATTGTAAAATCAAAATTGCATACCTTCTCGAGCTTTTCTCGGAAAATGTTGAAATATTATCACTAAAACCAGAGCTAGAGCTACACTCCGCCATTTATCATTGGACTAAAATGCCTGTACTACTTTTCTTCCTAAAATAAATTTAAAAAAGAAATTGAATTAAGGCATAATACTTTGGCAAAATCGTAAAAAAAATCAGAAAAAATGTAAATGAAGGAAAGAACTTTATATTAAAATTAGCGAAATTCAGACATAAGGACAGATTCAAAATTACTTTTGCTACTATTTCTATAGTACTACTACTACTACTATTAGCAAGCAATGAAACGATTAAATAGTGAAAACAAAAAAATGAAATAATGAATCGAAACAATTCTTTTTTTTTTTTCGAAATAAAAAAAGAAATATTTTCTTAGCAAAAAATGTCTCAAAAAAATTATTACAAAAATTTTGATATTCCATCTGTTTTTATGATAAAATCTAAAAGCAAAAAAAAAAGAGAAAAGTATAATAAAATGGAAAAATTCACATAAATATATTGCAAGACAGAATGAAAAAGTGCAATGAAAATGAAATTTTTAATTCAAATGTTCCTTTGAAAATAAAAGTATGCATAAAAGGTTGCTGTCTCAAGGAGGGAAAAAATTTACTTAGCCGAAGTGGAGGGGATGCAAAGATGAAAGGGGGTTGACAGAGATGGAAGAAGGTTGATAGATTGTCATCGATGATAAAATGGCTTTCATTTTAGGGTAGCTTTTCATAAAAAATTTTTCAAGGTCAACAACTTAACGATTGATGATTAACCATCGTACTTTAACAAAACCACCATATTTTTGTCTTTTCTCCTTTGCCTTAACATTCGTATTCTTCGCCTTCTTTAACTTTTTCAATTCTTTTTTTCTTTTAACGTTTTTTTTTTTTTCATAACAACTTTTGCTTACTTTTATATTTTAAAGAAAAAGAAGAAAAAATTTCACTTTTAGAAAATTAAATTGTATTTCGAAATAATTAAGATGAAATTAAGGAAAGAATTAAAAATGACAATCTGCTGGAAAAAATACATTTTCCCTCTTATAAACAAATATAAAACATAAATTGGGATGAGAGATAGCAGAAAGTAAGCAGTCGAGCAACAACAGAATTAAAAGAAATTGTTTGGAAGAAATTTTTTCAAGGTCAAAGTTGATGCTTGTATCTATTTTCTATCTCTACACACACTCATATTTCTTTTTTTCTTGCCTAAAAAAACTGTGAAAAAGTATCGCAGATATATATACAAAAAAAAGTATTAACAGGATGTAATGGAATAGGATAGAATAAAATAGAGAATTGCTAAAAGATTTATTATTATTATTACAAATTTTTTGGAATAGAATGGTAGCATAGAAAAATATTTAGAAGAACTATTATTGCTATAAATAAACTTTTTTTGGAATGGAATAGGAATAATATAAATAACTCAAAACTTTTTATTGTAAATCAATAAAATAAATATTCAAAAGAATTATTATTAAAATTCGATTGAAATAGAACAAAACAAATTACCATAAATATTTAAAAGAATTCTTACTATTATTATTATTATCATAGAAAAAATTAAGTTGGATTGGAATAGGATATGGAATAAAATAGAATAAGTTAAATGCTTTAAATGATTTATTATTATAAATAATATGCAAATGTAGAAAATCATTATAGATTACTGGTGTGTTATGATAAATAAATAAATGCATTATGAAATATCTCACATTGATTAATTATGCTTAGAAAAGTGTCACAAACACTGGTATGATCGATAATTTGTCATCCATCCTACAGTAAGATGTTATGCATGCCTGTATTAAGATTACTTCAAAACTAATGGATCGAAAAGTTATAAAAAATTCTTAATCTTTTGCACTTTAGACAAATACTTATAGAATAACTAGTTTGTAAATTATCTGGAAATTTTTAATTTCTTGCGTAAGATTATTGTCTTTTTAAGATTGTTCAAAATTAGAATATATTATAAATCATAAATTTGAATGTAATATATACATGGACATAAAACAATGCGAATTGCAAGATTTTTCTGTAATGTCAAATTTAAATATTAATTTTGACAACTAACAATACGAAAAATCCTTCAAAAGGTAAGGTCAAACGAGTATGTATCGAATAACAGTGACATTTAAAAAAAACTTTTCATGAGTTAAAGAATATAATAATTAAATTCATATTGTAATTTCATATAAATGTTTCCGCATATGAAATATGAATATGAATAACATAAAATAATTCTATTAATCTTCTGCACATAATTTGTTCTAAATAAGTTATTAAGTTCACTTTCAATTAATTCAATTTTTTCAACAATTAGGTTATTCATTTTTAATTATATTTGTTTATTTACTTTTATCGAATAGTAAAGTTTTATGCCTGTTTACATAACCTTAACTATTAATATGGTATAGTTTAATTTCCATTTTTGATAAGCTAATTATTTTTCCAGTTCCCTTTCAAATTATTTTCAGTTTGTGGAATTTTCTGAAATGAATTATTGAATGATTATAGTATATAAATTGTTCAAAAAATGCTAGCATAAAGTGAAAATAGACATAATAAACTAATCGAACTATCTATCAATATCATTGATATTTAAATAAATGCAAAAATTCCAAAAGAAAAAAATTACATCAAAAAATCTTAGTTTTGAAATAAACAAACATTACTTTTTAACTAATGAATTTGAAAATTCATACGTAATATTACTGAATAAATAAATTGTTATATATTCATAGAAGTATACGTATGAACGCTTTTATACAATTTATGAATTGATTTTATCAAATAAAAAATTCAAAAAAAAAACGGAATATCCGTCTGAGACCATCGAAAAATTAAGAAAATCATTATGTTATTATTATAAAAGAAAGAAATTGCATCAATCATATATATTCTTATCACAAAAATTTATCAAAATTTCTGATCCATTTTTTTTTCAAGCACAAAATGTCATTAGAATTTTAAATAATTTCAAAAAATTTATCTGAATTATGCTATCAATTATCAAATAATTGGAGCTTAGTAATCAAGCTGGTTAGTTTCATTGATTGTTGTATATTTCGATCATCACTTTTGCAAAGTCACTTTTTTGTTTGCTTTTTTGGCATGTCGCCAATTAAAAATTATTGGAGAAATTAATTTTTTGCAGTCAGTCACACTCACGTATACGAAATGAATCCAATTATTTAATTCATATGATATTTAACTTACTGTTTAAATAGTTTCATATATCATATTCATGTTTTTTTTTTTTTTTTTTAAATTATCCAAAAAAACAGATTTGAAATTTTCAATAATAATTGAGATAACAATTTACTATAATGATACAATATTGACTAATGCCCATTTTCAATTTATGAATGTTATGCAAAAAAAAGGGAGAGAGAAATGAACAGAAGAAATGCCTGATTGTAATGATATATCGAGAATTAAAATTTTTTTTTTGTGAAAATTTTCATTAACTTGTTTCAATTCAATACTCAAATACAACAATATTCGCATGTTTTTTTATTTATCTGATAAAAAAACAGAAGATGAAATTTTTGATGATTAATTGAAATTGTTTATTACAACGCAGTACTGATAATAGTCTATTCGATTTTTGCATCACTCGCACGGGAAAAAAAAAGGAAGAGACGATATCTGTTGTGTAATGATAATTTCATCAAAAATTTTAATTGCATATAATGGATAAATGGAATAAAAATAATCGAACAAAATTTGAATTATTGAAAAAACCTAAAATACAATAGATTATCTCTGTGATTATAAGGAAATTTTAGAAAGAAACAAATAATAGATGAAATGATGTTAATTAAATGAATAATCTTCATCATTTTTGATGGCATGAAATTTAGATTTTTTGATCCCTCTATTTAACAGTAATAATAAAAAGATATAATAATGAAAGTAGTAATAATAATATTAGTAGCAGCAATAATTATAGTAATTATTATTACTCTTTCTGTTTTCTGTTTTTTTTTTTATTAATGATAATAATAATAATAAATTTTAGTCTTTTATTTCAGAAAGTCGAAAATAGAAATAAAAACCTTTGTAATTTAGGCTTAAGAAAAATTGTTGAATTTGGATTTGAGTTGAAGAAAATAGGAAAGAAAATTGAAAATAAACAGATAATTATAATTATAAAAAAGAAAAAAAATTAATTTAGAAATAGCCGAAAGTCACAGATTTTGTGGCTTTAATTTTGTCTTACATAAGATATAATTTATGTCGAAGTCTTAAAATTTCATTCGACCAGGTCTGCTTTCAGGAAAATTAATAAATTTTATAATAAATGTCAGTACTGTAATTTCAAAAAAATAGAAAGAAGAGTATGCTTGCCTGTTGAATATTTATACATCTAAGTCTGAAACTTATCGGAAACGTAATATATTTATGATTGAATTATATTGAAGATTTTAATATTTTTATTATAGTTTTAATTGCATTGATTTCTTATCAATACAAAGCTATGTATTAATCAAATGTCGCTATCATTTTAAAGATTATTTCTGACTATCAAAGATAAACTTTAATTTGCAAAACTTTTCTTAATCTAGTTAGGTAATACTTGTAATTAATTTTGATGATAAATATAGCGGACTATATTTGAGCTGTTGTGATGAATTATGATTAATCGAGTTTTCCTCTTTTTAATTATATGATAGAGATAAATTTGCATAGATGACCACTGTTAATCTAAATAGTACTTTTGATTAATTTCAGTGATTACTCAAAAAAAACTTGAAATAAAAAATAGAACAATGAAAAAATTTATTAATTAAACAAAAAAAATTTTAAATTCTAATAGAATATGATCATTGGTTTTAGAAACTCCGAAGTTTTACTTGACTGAATGAAGTGATGCATTTAAAATACAGAATAAAAATTACAATTAATGAGATTAGAAATGGTTAGAATTAAATGATTTAAAATTAATTGAGAAATTTGTGCAAAGAAATTGGACAAAAATTAAATCATTAAGGTAGCATTCAATATTCGACAATATGGATAAATTAATCATTAATATTAATACTAATCAGGAATATAACTGATCAGCGATAATCGTGATATTAAATATGATTGCATTGATTTGTAATTGATCTGCTAAAAGTGGTCAACATTGATAAATAAATAATCAATGTGTTTTAAATGATAATGATTAGGAACAGCACATGTTTGTGACGTATTCACAAACCTTATCTTAGAACCTCATATTGTCATGTTTTTTGCATTTTGGAGTTCAAATTTAATTTTCTTAAGTTATTTTCTTTCCTTATATTTAATGATACTATAAAATTTATTATAGTTGAATAACACAAACGAATAAAATCAATATTATCAGATTATTAATATCAGACTTATCATTATCAGATTTATCAGTGTCAGTATCTTTATCAACAAGCTGAATAAAAATAGTAAGTGATAGTGTCAAAGTCTCTTTCAAGGAAATATTAATTTAGATTTCATGAAATCATGTTACAGAGTGTAAAATGATTCAAGATTTTAAAACATAAGTTAATTATTTAGTGTTACTATTCGAAAAAAAAAAAATGCTAAAACACTAGATGATCGGATTGTCCGATCTTCATAATTAGTTCTTTACATTTCAATATTCATAGTTTTCTTGATGATGAGATCCTTTGGTATATATATTTTTTTTTTTTGCAAATAATAAATCACGCACAATAATTCTTAAGTAGTAAAATAGTTATTCGAATTATTGACGTAATTATTTGAAAATTTTAAACAAACAAATAGTTTTAAAAAATAATAAAAAAACAATAGAAAGAAAACAAAATGAATTTATGATATTATTATTTGATGATTTCATTTTATTTTCTTAAGTTATTCATTTCCATTATTGAAATAAGAAATTATAATTAGAAAATTCAAAAAAGTGACAATTCATTTTGTATTATATAATTTTTACTAATTCTCTAAGCAAATATTTAATGAGTGTTCTTAAATGTTGAAAAATTGATTTAAATGTTGCAAAAGAATTTTTTACTGAATTTTTAAATTATTCTTTTCCATTATTGAAAAAAAGAATTATAATTATGACAAAAATTGATGAATGAAGGAGGAAAGGAATGAAGTTTAAATTGTATGAAATTTAAGGAATAATGCAAACTATTAAAGTAATTCATATTTTTGAAATTATTTAATTCTGATTTTTTTTTTTTGAATTACGTTTAGTATGTATGGATATTCTTTTTTTAATTTTGTGATAAAAATTTAGATAAATTTAAGCATGCACTTATTTGTGATGAATTTTAGCTCTCTGATTAAAATAAGATTGATATTTGAACTTTGATAATCGTAAAATTTTTCAAATTATTCAAATCAGTTTCGTATTTTTAGCAAATGTTTATCTTAATTTCATCGATATCTTATAGTTCAATTTTGCATTGCTTTCAAGTTTTAATTGTTAATTTCGAATTAAATATTTATTTAGAAAAATATTGATTTGGCATAGAAATTGAGGAAAATTTTACTACATTTTCTTAATTGCCCTATGCTAATTCTTTTTGAAACTAAGTTCAGTGCAATTAAAATGTTTATCTTAATTTTTTCCAATTTTGACTTTATAGTCGATCTAAGAATATAGTCAGAAATTATTTATTAATATTGTGTACAAGACAAGGATTAAATAACTTTATCATAACAAAAAGTTTTATAACAATTAATTCGCAAAATATTTCTAAGACACATTAGAAAAAGTAATGAATCAAGTCACAGTAATTAGAGATTTATTAATTGTAAAACAAATAAGATGCTGTCATGATTCACCAATGATGATCATACTTCATTTTTATGCTAAAAATAGAGTCAATTTTAAAATTTTCAAAGGTTTTCAAATTTACTATATAACAAAATAAACTATGAAGAAAAATTTTTTTGTTGAAGTCATCCACTGGCATCAGCAAAATGGTTTACAAAATCCTTCACGGTTGATTTTCTTTATCCGAATCATTTGCCGAATAAATTCCCGAATCTTTTGATTCTTCTGCTTGTCTACACTTATACTGATTTGTTGCTTTCATGAAATTCTGAAATTGAAGGGAGAAAAAAAAAATAGATTATAAGTAATCAAAATGCAACAGAATCACAAATAAGAATAATTAATTGATTACATTACATGGAATTCTAATTTTTGAACGAAAAGAACGAATTATTTTAAAAAATCTAAATTTTGATTGTCATATTTTGGAAACAACTAACTTCTAGCATCCATCGTCTAATTTCGTCTTCTGCTTCGTTGCGTCGTTTTGCATCACATGAGCAGTGTGCAATGCGGCGCTGATGTAAAACTTTCTTTGATGCGGAGGTGGTCCGGGACGTCTGCATTCCGATGCTTCAGGTGTTCTACTTCCAGAATGACTGATTCCTTTCATTGCTATTTTATTGAATTCTACGAAAGGTGCAAATACGATGCTGCGAATGACTTCTATTTTCTAATAATAAAAATAGATTAACACTCAGATACTGTTTCTAATATCTTATAGCTATTCTCTTGTTCCCGAACTCAAAAATCCTACCCATCTTTATGATAAGTACTTTTATGATAAGTACTCCGCCTTCAATTTGCTTCCAAAAGATAATATTTAATCATTATAGATATGTTCTCAAATCATTGATACAAATAAAAAGAGATGATATCTATCTGCTTATTCAGCTGATGAAGGGAAGTTAAATTGTCATTCAACCAACAGATATAGCGATTGTGACCTCATTGCTTGACCAGAAGACTTTTGAAAGTGTCAAACATAATTAACTCGTTGTGAATTTTATAATCCTCTCGATGATGAATTACAACGTAGAAAGTATAAATGTTGCGATATGACGAAATATGAAATGATTTCAATTACTCGTTGGGAATTTGCATTTGATTAGATAAATGTGAAGTATGGAAATACTGAGCAAACATTTCTAAAAGTATTCAAATACTGATTATTATCAATGAATCTTTTATACTGAAAAGGATGTATCAAAAAAAAAAACGAACAAAACTCGAAGTTTGCAAAATCTTTCTAAATTGACAGTTGAACAATTTCCCGAAGGGATTTTCTTCATTTATTAAATCATTTATTAAATTTTTGTGGATTCTGAAAATTACTCGAAAAATTTTGATGAAAAATTAAGTGAATTATCAGTCCATCCCATAAATATTAAATAGTTCAATTAATAATATGGTGATAAAGAAACAATTCAAGATCACCAAATTTCTTGCAAACTTCTTGAAAGCTTAGAATACTATAGTTTTAAGTTTTTGAAGATTCTTACTTTGTATGTAAAAATATAAATTATTTCTGCAAATTTCTCCTTAAAAGTAAAAATTTCTTTCTGCAAATAAAATTTTTTCCAAATACATACATATTGAAGAGAAGGGAAAAGAAAGAGGGAAAGAAAGAAACAGAAAAAGACGAGGACAAAAGAGAGAGAGTCATTCTATTTATTAAATTTTATTTAAAACAAAGAAATAAAAATTCAAAATTTTTTATTTTTATTTTGAAATAAAAATTTGATAAGAAAGCTTCACTTTTTAAGCAATTCAGATTTCAATTCTAAACAAAAAAAATTCCAGTAGGTCTATATTTTTGCAGTTCTGAGATCTTAAATTAGCTTCCAATAAGCAAATTAATATATTATCACATACATATACCTATATTTCATGACTGATAAGTTGAAGCACTTTTGCAAAAGTTTGTAGAAACAGAAATCGCAGTTGCTGAAAATATATAAATTATAATCCTGAAAATATATAAATTGTAATCGATTCAATTATTTTAAGTCAAATATTCATTCACTGTTTATAAGAATTTTAAGATATAAAATATAAATATTGAAAGCATAAATTTTACTGATTCAATTTTTCCTTTTTTCCCAAATTTTATTATCAATCTAAAAGTTTTTCTGTTTTGTGATATGTCATTGCATATGATTTATTACGCAAGATATTATTATCAGTTATCAATTATCTCATCAAATTATAAACCTGTCGTAGGGCTTGAAAATGCTTTAAAACTTTGCCGACATAATGGAAACTCGAAACTATCATTGCAATTTGAACGATTTAGATTTTGACAAATTTGCAAAACCTAACCAATTTACTTTAACTTTATTAATTAATATGATTTCCTTAAATCAGTGATCGTTCAGAAACATTCATTATACGACTATAAAATTAAATGTAAAATAAGATAACAAAATTTTTTTTCTCCGAAAATATATGCTCATTGTTCCTATTTTACTTTTATTTTAGCACTATAATAGTTTGTTATGTAAATCAAAAAAACGTGAATCCTTTTTTGTATTTTATTCTAATTTAGAAAAATAATTCAATCTTTCTAAATAAAAAGCCAAAATTAGATATATTTAATTAGTTAATTGATAATGGTTAAAAATAAAATAATCAACTATTAATTAATGAGCAATAGTGACTTAGTTTATTTTGATGTAATGCTGGATATTTTTATTTCAACCTATTTATTAACCCAATTAAATTTATTTTCTATTTAACTTATCAATTATTTTATGCTGGCGAATATAAAACGCCATCAACGAAATTGCTAAACATTTTATTTGTTTTTTTTTAAGAATTTAAAAAGAAATAATCGCTATAATTTCAACCCAAAAACTTCTTCGAAATATGAAAAAAAAACCTTACTTGTATAGAAAATCCATGATTATATTAATAGCTGATAGTACCAAATATATGAGGAAATTTTAACGAAACATATGAACAAAATTTTCTGATGATGAATGCTTAACTTCTCCATTAACATTCTGAATTTAAATATAATAGACCGTTGCGGTCAAATCGTAATTATCTGATGACCTAACTCTTTTCTATCATTCATTTCACTTTTGTTTTAAATTCGTTTTAATCGCCGACCTTCACTTAGCAAAATCTTCAAAATCTATAAAATACGTTAATAGTTTGATCCGTCATATATACTCTTCTCTTGATCCATTATATAGTCTTTTATATACTCTTCTCTTGATCCATTATATAGTCTTCTCTTATATACTCTTCTCTTGATCGGATTTTAATTATGTGTGAAATTTTAATCTTAATGAATTTCACAAAATTCATTAAGATCTGCTATGATGCAATTGCTATGAATGGATAAAAGTGTTTGTTTGAATAAGCTACGAAATTGCAAATAGAATTTCAAAAATTTTTTGACTAACAAAAGTTGATTCGTGCCGTTAATTAAAAGAAGGAGAATTCTAGTATCGATTCCGAAATGCTATCTGTTTAAAATGATTTTATTATCAAATGATTAAACTGATACTTTGCTTTATCAAAATGCAGTCGTAAATGTTTTTAAGTTGATGACAGAAAATTTGGAAGAAGAATTTCCAATTAGCAATCACACCTCAATTTATTCATTTCTTCTTTTGAGAAATTATGAATTATAAAGAGACGTCGTCTAGTCACACGAAATGTCACTTCCCTCATAAATTACCTGATCTATAATTACGATACAATCCATCTTTAATTATATCGAATGGGATCAATCTATCGGTGCACTCTTGTTTACTTATTTTCTAGTCTCTCTAACATATATGTCGAGATTTTAGTTAAATTTTAATATTAGAAATTGATAAGTTGTCGGAAATTGAAATTGCAAACAAATCAAATCCATCGCTTATTTTTGAGTTCTTTTTTTTAAATTTATTTCCAATTATTAGCAAAATTTTTACTTTTTTATAAATTGTTTACTTCTTTGCTGACGATCTCTGAAAATACTTCACTTTATCAACTCAATCACTTATGAATTAAAGTGATTGATTTTATAAGTGCTGCCGTCAAAATGAAAAAAAAATATGCTCCACGAATTTGCTTATCAATATTTCTGCCTTTTTTATCAATTAATTTGTTTAAGATAACAATTTAATTGTTTCATATTTAGTTCTACTAAGTTTACTTAAATTCAAGCAACATTTCAGTCATTCATACTTAATTATTTTTCATTTTCCATCTCAAATTTTATTTTTTACATGATCCTTTTGCTCACTAAATCATTCTTATATGTATCTTATCAATTTATCAAATATCTATTTTTTCCAATAATATCAACATTATTTTAACATTTGTCCTATTTGCATATTTTCAAAGTTAAATAAAAAAGTTAAAAAAAAGCACACAATTCTTTTGTTTACCATTACACATGCTACCGCCAAAAATCATACATTGTAATTCATCCTTAAAACGATCATAAAATTTATTGCAAATATATCACACTTTTATAACTTCTAATAATCCTCATATGATTTATAAATAGAACTATAAACTTGACATTTGGTATTTGAATGATTAATTAATTACTTGCAAAAAAAAAAAAATTTCATCGAAGCGAATAAACATGCATTGAATGTATTATGCATATTTTAAATGATAATTTTAGATAGTATTACATACATACATATCAGATTCATGGAATTAAATTATTTTATTCTATTTAATTTGAGGATTAGGAAATTGAATACAAGAATCGAAATAATGCTAAATCATGCGTAAGTTATAATTGAATAGAAGTAGGAACAATGGATATATATGGGAATGTAAACGAAGGATGGAAAAAAAAAAAAGTTAGTATGAAAAAAACAATGTGAAAATATTTAAATAGATTATTTTATTTTATCGAATTATTATATTATCTGAATAAAACAAAAAAAAGTTAAATTATTAGAATTGACGTTAAGTCTGATAGTCTTAATATTTAGCTTAATTATACTGTTAAATGATTTATGTTTTGATTATATTTACAGCATAAGCGAATTTCAAATTAATTTGAAAATTCTGAGCTGATGCACTCCATTTAATTCCATTACTTATAAATGCTAATTAAAATTTTTTCCAACTGACCATTACAATTTTTATCACTTCTATACTGATAGAATCAAAAAAATCAACCTTTTTGTGTACTTTTAACGGATATTATAATTAAAAAATTATTAGAAATAACAATAAGCTAATTGAAGCGTTTTTGTCGCAATATGTTATGTGGAAATATTGAAATTTAAGAAAAATTACTTGAATTTCGAGAGTTCTTAGAAGAAAATCCAACGAGGAACAAAACCAATATTCTAATTTCAATCTATTTCAAATCGAATAAAAACAATTTAATAAAAATGACAATAGCGAACATATCGTTGGACAAATCAAGAACATCAATGTTAAATTGTTCTTTGTTATAGAATCGTTTCACTATCACCATATCTGATAACAACATTTGTTGTATCTAACCGGAACAATCCCGAACAAGCTGTCACTAAAGCTTTCTTTCTGATAGAAATAATGCAAATATAATTTAGTGACATGATATAATTTTATAATTAATTAAAGGTTACGTATAGCAATCTAAACGGTTAATTTGATTATTGCAACTAAATCGTCTTAAAATGATGAACTGAAAAATAAATACAACTGCAACTCTCAATGAAATAATTCTAATTCTTGTTCGATTTAAATCTAGAATCTGTATTCTGGCGCTGGGATAAAATAAAGAAATCTTTATGAATCTCTAACCTGTTTATTAGGAATAGCTCAATTTCGGTAGTATTGCATTTTGTTATATCTGTTTCTTTCAGGGAAAACCATATTTGCAATGTTGAATGTAATGCAATTCTGTATCAAAAATTGGTCTATTTTCTGTGGCAATTAATAATAACATCCACAGTATTTCATTTTGAATATGGTAATACTATTTTTATATCAAATAAAATAATATTTATGAATAATCATCTTTTTTTGAATACTGAAATTGAAATAACTTTAAATACAAAAAGAAAAAAAAAATCTGATAGACGAAATGGAAGGACAGAGAAACTATACAGCTAAAAGAACAAAACAAATTCAAATGATAATGATAATTTCAACGGGAAATAATTAACAATTCTCAATGTATGATTATAGATATACCAGTTGAAAATATAACCAAAAATATCAGTGAATAATCGAAGATTCTGAAGAAACATCATTTTTTGAATATTCTTAAACGGCGATGAAAGATTGTTTTTCTCTATTAAATATAACATTACGGCCTTCATTTATTCATATGGAGCTGCACAAATAATTTATGATAATGATTAATTGTAGAACAAATTATGAATCAATACTGAATTATCACAAAATAGATAGCAAGCGCATCACTGGACAATAGAATGAGATTTTATTTCACGCATTTCAGTGCACAACTGAGAAGCTTGAAGTTGTTGCATCGAAGGCAAACCGATATTAGGTAAAAGTCGGAGTGTTGGTGCATATACTTCATTGCCAACTTCGATAATATCACTTGACATAGCAGTATTACGGACTTCTTTTTCAGATCTAACGGAAACTGCCATCTTTGCTTGGTTATTAGCATTTGATCGCGCAGCATTCTCGACCTGAGATTGGATACTACATAGTTCTTCTCCTATTAGATTTTTTAGATCGTCATTACCAATTATTTTCGGCAGTTGCTTATCTGAAAAGAATGATTTCATAATTTGGATTAAAAATATGAAAATTTTCAAACATTTATGAAAAAAATGAAAAAATAAGCCTTTTTTTTTTTGAAAAAGTCACGAAATGATTACCAATGGGGATTACCTTTATTGGATTACCTTTATTATGTTCTTCGATAACCAAATTTGATTCATATAATTTTTTACATTTTTCAAAATAACTTTTAACCACATTCTATAATCATTTCATTATTAACGTTTTAACCAATTATTGATAAATTTAACCAGCGAAGTGAAAGCTTTCGCATGAATAAAATAATATTTATAAAATCTTCACCTACCGATAACGAAAGCAATTCTTTGTTTTACTATACCAGCCATCATATCCATATCATTTAACCTTGACTGCAAGCATGATACTTGCTCTTGCAAAAGCTCGATCATCTAAATGAATCTTGCTAATAGAAAATAACATTCATAATTACATTTGCAAAATGAAAAACGAGGTAACTGACTTATTTAGAAGTAAAATAGTTACAATAAGTTAACCTCGTCTGAAGCTTTCATAGCGATATGGCTATATTTGCTATAATTTACTTGCGGACGAATCAATCCTACAATGCAAATAATAGATTACAAAACAATAATGCTTGCGTGAATTTCCTAATATTCATATTACTGTGAGTTGGAGAAAAACGACTAATTTATTAGGAAGTTAAGCTACAGATTATAGAGTAAACTATACTAATATTTTACTTGGAGTACTATGATATATATTATGTAACGTTTGAATTTTGATTTATAATAAAGTGCCAAGTAAGGCTTTGTTGGATATCTCGACTTTGTTATATAAATAAATTACATCTTTAATATTGTTTTTAGTAATTCTTAATAAATTTCGAAATTTGTTCTAAATTACAACTACATTATTAGATTCATAGAAATTACTTTCAAATCTCTTAAGTTACCTCTCTCAGTCATGCTTCGATCAGAAAGCGTATCCACTATTTTAGCAACAAATGATTTGGTATCAACATGCTGCTGTTTATTTTCAATAGTGTTATATAATATCTTTCCTGAGTATGAAGACTGTTTTGCTGGATTTGTTTGTTTTAGTTTTTCCACAGTAGTTTTTGTTTCAATCGTATCTTTGGTTCGATTTGGATGCACCATTCCAGCGACCGTTATATTTTCGAAATTTGTAACATTAAGAATTTGTGGTACTTCAAATTTCTGCAATTTCAATAGTTTCAAACTTCTATAAAGAATTATAATCTAAATTGTATAGTCAAACAATCGTGTACACCATGAACTAATTTTTTAATTTGAACACTGACATTACGAGAATGATCAGAACGAGAAATATTTCTAAGAGGATAGCATATTAATCCGTCAAAAAAAAAAAAAAAAGATACTTTGAATTAAATAAATAAGTGATGTAATCCATGGATGAGACAATTAAACAAGAGATTTAAAAAAAATCATACTTTAGGCGATTTGATATGTAAAGCATATTGAACTAAGGAATGTGCATCAGCTATAGGTGGATAACGCATTAAATACTGTAATGTAGTGCTATAATCTTCATTGATAACTGAAAATATGATCGTATACTAATATTTTAATTGGAGTACTATGATATATTATGTAAACAAAAATTGGCAATTAAAATTTAACTTTTCCAATTTAATCTTTAAGTATATATATACATGTGTAAAAACTAAATTTGTGAAAAGTCATCTTACTTACTCAAATGTCTAATGTATTCGAGCATTGCGACAAAAATATAATCAACTAAGGATAATGGCGGTCTGAAGGCGAATATAGCGTCCCATATAAACAACAAATCGTGAATCGGAAATTCGCGACCAAATAATAGACGTAACCAACGACTATAAAGATCTCAATTAAGAAACTTCAAACTTTCTTGAATCCATAATCTACAACCAATAATTCCTGTATACTTTTGATCATAGAAGTTTTATGATGAAATATTTTTGATCATAGAAGTTTTATGATGAAATATTTCAAACCAGTTTCCGTATACAGTTCATTTGAATTATATGCTTGATGTTAACATCGTCTAATCTATAAAATAAACAAAAAGCTGCATGATATTCTGATTTTCTTAATTCCAAAAATTCCTTCTTTTACAAATTGGAAAAAAACTGATGCAGTTCTTTGAAAATAAATTTTAACTAACATTCCATAAATCTGTGGTAAAATATTCATTTTTGAAAGATGCTGATGCATTGCCGGATCAATTACTGCCAATATATCATTCATAATACTTCGAAGTTTAATAATTAATTCATTTCTTGAATCAGCAGAAGCATCATCTGGAGTAACAAACGAAGTAGGATAGTTTAATTTGCCATTACTTCCCGAAGCAGCACTCGGATAATCGACGCATTCCTCATCACCCGCCAAATACCATCTTTCCAGCATCATCATTAATTGCGTGAATATTTCACTACAGATAAAAACTGAATAAAATAGCAGCTTGGAAAAAAATCAACAAAAAACGAAAGTGATGGCGCCTAAACGAAGAAAGTGATATTAAAACATACAACGCAAAAAAACTTCCAATAATTTTGTTTCAATATGTGGAGTTCCAACATATTTTAGCCACTTTTTAAAACGTAAAAAAAGTAATAAGCAAACATGCATACGTATGTTCATGTAGAAATATTTAATAAAAAAGCTATGAAAACCAACAAAGAATCGTGTTCAAGGAAGTTTGGATTATTGACAGCGCATAAAATTTTCAACTCTTCCGGCGGTAATTTTCTGAAATGAATTATAATGATTTAAAACAATCAAATAATTTAAAACAAAATTAAGAGAATATTACTAGATAAAAGAAAATTCTCTCTTTAACAGAAATTAATTAGCAAAAACAATTTATAGATCAATACATGTAAATTCAATGAATGGACATCTATATTGCAAATATAAAAGCTAAAAATTAAATAAAATTTAAAGACATTGTTTATGGCTGCTAGATAAATCAAAAGAAATAAATTTAAAATCTTCCATCACTCATAAGTAATTCAATAAAAAAGCAATGTTAATGATATGAAAAGCCTACTTCAATCGATTTTGTTCCATAAGATGAATAAATGTTTGTTGATCATAATTTAATACAAAAATCAGCGTTGCAAGTATTTCGTGCATACCCTGGAAAATAACATTTTAATAAGCTATTTAATTTGAAAATTTGAATATAACAAGAGCTCATAGATGAAAAAATTTAAGTACCTGTCTATAGGCTATCTCCGGATGTTGCTTCGCATATATGAAGAGAATATCTGACATAATGGCTCGTACATTTTCGTTTTTGAAATATTCCAATTCTGGAAATCTGCAAAAAAAGAATTTCCAAGCATGAATGGAACTTTATTTGGAGGGCCTTCACTCACATTAATAAAGAAATTGACGCAGCATGTAAACATGAACTTACGTCCGTTCTACGTCACGGTTTATACATTCACGCAACTTGCAATCAAAAATATTGCTGCCATGGATTCTGAAAATTGACAAAACCTACACAGCATAAAAGAAAAAAGTGTGGATAATAAAATGACAATTAAATGCAACACCTCGTCACCAAGCGACAACGGATTGTTGACATTTGGATCCAAACCCGATGTTTGCTCGCGTGGATTTGTTAACAGCTAAAAACTAAGATAATAAAATATGACGAATTTGCTAAAATATTACAAATATATCCAGCGCACATCATAAGCTACAAAAATAAAGCAATAAAATATGATATGAAATTCAAGAACTCTTAATACAAACCTGGGATTTTAATTTATCATATGAATTACGGGTTCGCAACAGAATTGTGCACCATTCTTCTCGCTGAAGTGGTAAACAACGAAGCAAAATCTGAAAATGAAATTTAATTACAATTATAGCTCCTGCATATGCTTGAATCAGAAAATTCTTTATATAGCACTGTATGCTTATAAACTCTAAAAATCAATTACACCTTTTTCTGATATTTTTCACTGACTTTTTTATGAATATAGTTTGACTTTAAGAATATATAAAGAAAGAAACTAACTCTCCAAATAATAGATCGAACATGTGAACCGCGAAGCTTACCATTCAAACAATCTTTCTCTATTCGTTTCAAATTAATTCGTTGTCCGAAAAATTCTTTCCATTCTTCCCTATTTATTTCACGCATACCGAATAAAAAATGGTAGAAAATATGAAACGCATATAAAATATTCATCATATTCTAACATTTTCCTTTTATTTTTCAAGTATTGATAAGTATACATTTAATTTTTAGTGTTAAATAAGCTTAATTTTAGATTTCATGCTTCAGTATATGATATGTCTCGAAATGATTCATAAATTACTTAACAAAACAAACATCAACAAATTCAATGTTCGTAAAAATTCGTTTCCAGCTTAAAAAAAATCAATTTCTGAATGTAATATGAATTGCCTTCAAATTTTTTTCGTTCTTATATATCATTGTTAATTCTCAATTTTTTTCTTTTTTATTTCTACGATAGTGACTATCGACATAATGTAGTAGACTTACTGAAATGTCGGTTGATGACTTGAATTGTGCATATCTGAAGAATCTTAATTTGTGAAATTCTGTGAGCAATTAGAAAAACAATAGACATAAAAATTCATAAACAAACATTGGGTATTTTCCCATTTCTCTTCTTTATTCATTTGCAAGCAAAAGAATCTTTTAGCAACTTCTCAATCATTTTTGTTCAATCAGTACTTTTTCCCATAATATAAATTGTGCTAACTTCACAATTTTTTTGAAATGATATAAACTGAAGTTAAGTTATAAAGTTCTAATTGGAAAATTGGATTCGTTACAAATTTTCAGTTCTGACCTTCTTTCGATTTATTGGAATCCATTTCAATCATAAAATTTGAATCCACCTTCAACCTTGTCCAATTAGCAATAACTATGCAATGAACTCCATCAAACCGGATACATAAATTGATCTAGCGCACGACTATAACATTAGAAAAGCAGACATCAGATTACACGATACCGTCGCTCAAATTAACCTCAAAAATCCTCACGTCGAAGATTGTCATAGATTGGAATTTTCCTTTCAATTATTAAATATCTCTTTCTTCCAAGTTTTATTCTAATTTCCACTCCCCTCATTCGTTTTTCCTTGATCAAATTCATTCCACATTTGCCCAAATCCGGCATGCTTTTTTGCTCAACTAAAAATAAATTGTTGAATATAGCTTTGTTGCTATTCGATGGATCGACACTAATTTTTATTATGCATTACAACAGTAAACCTTTTCTGCCCCATCTTCTTTATTTCTTCAATACATAACTTTCAATTACAATTGTCCAAATATGGGGGATATTACAAATCAGAATGACAATTATAAGAGAAATAGTCTTTCACGATGATTTCAATCTCATTATTCGAGTAATAAAGCTTCAGTATTGCGTGCTTGAAGTTATGCAAATCAAAATTCCAATGATACATTTTTTCAAATAGAAATAAGATCTACATCTTTCGCTTCTTCTTTTTATGTCATTACTACTCATTTTAGAAAACTATCAATTAAATATTTTAAAATGTTTGAGATCAATTTCTTGTTTCACTGTTCCCTCCTCTCGTTTATTTTAAAAAAAACTACCTATGCTTCTTAAAAAGTAATAAATCTTTGCCATTTTCCCTTTTCTGAAAATACTGAAGCTTTTTTGCTGAACTTTTCTTCAAACGGTGAAAATTTTTAAACCTAATTTAGAATTTGAAATTTTTGTAACAAGTCATTTACATTTCCTTTGAATTAAACGAATATTTGGTCATAATATCCATTGAATTGATAGCATTAAATCACAAATTTATGCAATGACTTTTTCCTTTTTTCTTTCTTTTCTTGATTTTAAGCACAAAATGAATTGCGAGTTTTAAACTATGCTTGTTTACTATTAAAGAAAAATGAAAACAACTCACAGAAAACTGCCTAAAAGTCATATATAAAACATTAATTCATACATTCTTGAGATGAGAAAAAAGAAAAGGGAAAAATTGAGGACCAGAAAAAAAAATTAAGATAAGCCCGTTAGTTGAAACTGAAATTTTATTTTGAAGAAAAGGGAAAAATTAGTGGAATTTACATCACAAATTTTCAGAATACAAAACACATTTAGGAAAAACAGTAGACGGATAAATTAAAAAAATACAGCACACCTGATGATGGTCAAATGTAATGGCTATGCAGCTTCCTAATAAGGGAATAAAATTAGTTTAAAGAAAATCTATAGCGAGGAAAGAAAATTAGAGTTACACCGTACCCTTAATATGCAGGAACGACAATAAGTATTCTATCGCAAACTATAGTCGATAAATAAAAAAACTGGCAATAATTTTGTATCTTCTCGCCATCATCTCATCATTTTGCTTAATTTTTTTTTTTTAGAATGGAAATCAGCAATTCCTTAAAAACAGCCTAATACTTATCTATTTCAAATTTTATGAAAAATAATATACATCCAGCCATTGGAAGAGGAAAACAAAAGTTTTTCAAACACGCTTCGAATAAACAAAACAAAGAACTTAAAGTAACGATAGAGATATCTAAGATGCTCTGATGGAACGCACGATTCGTAGCAGATATCATCAATTATTAGAATCTGAAATATATGCAAATCTTAACATGTATAATTTTAATAAGATTTTCTTCAATATGCAATAGGCAAATAATAAAAAATTAGAATATGTGAATTGATGAATTAAGTGCAAAACACATCGTTTAATATACGTCATAAAAAGATATACCGTTTATAGCTTCCCAATTTTACACTAGCTGGAATAAAGCGACAAAAAAGACAACGATTTTTGAAAATCCAATATTAACCGTTTGGTGGAACTGAACTGCTTTGAGAAACACCACCAGACTGAAAAGATTGCTGTTGATGTGATACTCCGCTAGCACCGCTGTTTACTGAATTGTGCCGTACTGATCCCGCACTATTTGTTTGTTGTTGCTGAGATGATGGCTGCTGTTGCTGGAATACTCCCTGCTGCTGTTGAGCTGGAAAAATTGAAATTCCAGAAAATCAAAACAAATTTAACAATTCAGTTACTAAATTTCAAGGTTACAAATACTTTTAATGATAAATATTTTCTGCTGTTTTTTCAAAATTTTAGATTTTCATGTTAATTTTAGAATTTCACTTGTTTTAATTCAATCTGAAAGAAAAAATTTCAGTTTAACAACTTACCCTGAATGTAATGACCATAAAAATGATCATTAGTAACATATGGTTGATGAGGCAAAGTGCTCGGAATCTGCGGTTGTTGCAAAGCAGATGACTCAATAATCGCTCCCTGGAATTGTTCGAACACACTCGACTGAAATACCAAAAGTGAGGAATATTTTTGAAGATAAATATTTATATTTTCTAGCCCGATAGTCTGATTAAATGTCACATGAAAACGTATTAATAATCAGTACCTTGACTGTTTCTTATTAAATACATTTGCATATTAAGAAAATTGAGGAATATTTTTTTGAAGATAAATATTTATATATATATTTTCTAGCCCGATAGTCTGATTAAATGTCACATGAAAACGTATTAATAATCAGTACCTTGATTGTTTCTTATTAAATACATTTGCATATTAAGATTGAAATCTTCAATCAATTCAATAACAGGAAAAAAATAATCATCAGATTGTTAGGTGAACATTTTCCAATGGTAGCATGGAAATTGAACTTGATCATTCATCATGATAACGAAAAGATTCATCAATTCCGATTATAACTTTGTCAATATAACATCACAACATAAAAAAGAAAAATTTACCTGCGCATGCGTTTGATGTGCTTGTGAAAATGGAACATGCGTTGTTGGTGCAGCGACAGATGGATGGACAACAACTGGTTGTGGACCATATGCCATCACAAAACTTGGCTGTCCGGATGTAATGAATGGAAACTGCTGCAACGAATGAATTACGATAGCTATTTATATAGATTATCTATTCGAATCTTTTTCCGATGAAGAAGGAAAATAAAAATAATAATATTCTCAATGTTCGAACATTTCGCAATCGAAAAATCTAGCAAAATTAATCAGCATTAAATCACTTGAATTTATTCACTTATATGTAACTGCGCAAGCGAGCAGATTTCACATATATATTTTGACATTTCACATATATATTTTCATTTATAACGAATGGCATGCAAGTAAAAGTTTATCTATTAGAGCTCTATTAAAAAGTATATATTTCTATCAACTAATAAGTCATTTTTCTCAAATCAAGCAGTGTATCAAATATTTCTGATTTAAAACAGCTCAAAATTGATTAATCTGTTAATTTGCAGCATCTCTGAGAGCAGTAAATGTCATATGAGCGTTGATTTTAAACTCATTCGAGAGGCTTCTCCCTGACCAATAGACTGAATATTTCTGCTTTCTTTCGAGAGAGTGCCATTATTTCTGATACGCCCATTTATGTTGATTTTAACTATATTGTTGACTTCCACAAAACCTATTTAGCTTCATTTGAATCGTATCACCTGCTATTATGAACTTTTTAGATATATACCTTTAAGGTTCAAAAATGTAAATTAATGAATCAAGAGAATGAAAGGTGAACGAACAACCAAAACAAACAAACCGGTGCTTGAACGTACACGTGCGGCTGTGCATTTGGTGGAGCTGCAGCAGGTGGAAATGGGACAATCACAGTATGCGGTGATTGCGGCGTTCCGGATTGAGGATAGTGTGGTACTGCTATTGATTGCTGTTGTTGTTGTTGCGTTCCGGACTGCTGCTGCTGTACCTATTTGAACGGTGCAAAGTGAAAAAAGCGGACTAAATTTGCATAAGTTATCAAGTGGATAAACAAATATCATTACATTCGGTGCATTTGATAAAATTCATATACACATGCACATATTACAAATGTACATATGTGCAACATATTCATACACACATATATATATTTGACAAGGAAGATATTACACACAGTACATATTTATATTTAGATTATCATATATATATATATATATATATATATATATATATATAGCGTTATTTTAATCTGTTGCTCATCAGAATTTTATACTTATTGATTTTTGACGTACTGATTTCCATCGTTGCAGCAGTCATAATTACGAATTGTTCATGGAGAATTGAATTTTAATATTTTATCTTACTATTTCAAAAATTCTATTTTAATTTGATGTATTATCATGGTACGATTTTATCACTAATTCCGAAGAAATGTTCAAAAAAATACTACACTGTTCGCTAATAACCAACTTATCAATGATCTAAGAACTTCTTATATTGAAATTACATCCTAAATATTAAGGCATAAATCAAAAAGTTTTAAATGATCAATGAAGATTCTAAGAAATTGCTGTAAGTAACTAAACATAATAGATTACTCTCATCGTCGAGATATAATAAATAATATGAAATATCAATTGAAATATCATCTTAACAACCTGGACGACTACAGGAAGCACTCAATACTGAAGTCCAAGAATAGTTTGCTACTACTTACGGTTACCAAATTCATGAATATAAACCAAAACAAATATAAATTATTATATACTAAAATCATAACTTCGGAATATTGCTGGAATTATTTAGTGATGTCATTACACTTTTTATAATAGTTAATCAAAAAATTAATAAATTTCTTCTTCATTTAAAAAAACTAATCACTTAAACGAGACAAACAATACAAATATATATTTTTATCTAATTACACGCTCTGCTATAGTGTAATGATATTTTCTCACCTGGGGAGATGACACTACAGGTCCAGGTGTGGTGGGCTGGCTGTTAGGCCCATTTGAACCTGTTCCATTGCTAGAAGCACCACTTGATCCCTGTTGCGGTTGTTGCTGTGATGAAACCGCTACAAATGATAAATGTTGAATTTCTATGAATTCAAAAACCCTCATCCGGAAAAATTTTTCCAGGAATTTCTTAATTTGCTCATTGTAATCACAAGTGAAATTATTTACATTAACTTCAAAATAGATAAGATATAAGAGATTGATTATTTGCATCATTTTATATATTCTTTGTACTTACCAGTAAAATCAACATTTGGATGAGATTGCGGTAAACGAGATATCATATAATTCTGGAAAATATAGTGCAACACAGTACAAGAACTAAAGATAATTATCAAATGGAATGGGAATATTCTTTTGCATAAATCGATCTACTAATCAATCTATAGCATAATTATTAGGTTACATATAATTTTTTAATGCCTTTACTAAAACTTACAATTATTAGTGAACTCAAAAAAATACTACAAGAACTTTAAGAAAACCGACGATGCACAATTATTTCTAAATAAACTTTATACAACTGAATGATTACATATCATATCTATTCTAATGGAGACAAAACATACCACAGAATGGTCGCCTTGATAAAGCTGGCGTGGAAAACCGGTCTGCTGTTGAGTTTGAGTCTGTAGTGTAATATTTCTTTCAGCATATGAAAACATTTGACGAACGAAATATTCCACTTTTAGAATTCAGGATATTTGCCACCACAAATCAATTTTCATCATTACCCTAATGCGTATAAACCAAAGGCAATGTTATGTATAGTAAATAGAATGAGATACTAAATATCTCATTTTTCAAATTCATACTTTTTTTCAAATTTCAAATCATTGGGATCATTCGATTTTTGATGCATTGCAGTCAATAATATTGCCATGCTAATAAAATAAAAAACAGCAAATACTCGCTGTTTTTTATTTACTGACCTGTATAATTTGATAAGGAGGGGGAGCCGTGAGCACAGCATTAGTCGATGGAGGTGGTATCGGCGGTGGAGGCATGTTAGAAGAAGCTCCAATTGAAAGTTGTGACGGATATGGTGTAAAATATGGCATCTAAAAAGCAAGAAATAATAATAAATGAGATGGGAAAACAAAAAATGAGAGATATCTAAAAATATATGCAGAACTGCAACAAATACAAATCTGCGATTCAAATTTAATGCTACTTAAATAAAATATATATATGAGTTTAATGAAAAGTTAAAGTGAAGAATTTTTGCCGCTAGCAATCTGCAATTTCATTAACGCAGAATATATTGAAAACTTTTTTCTAGACTTTAATTTTGAAAAAATAATATACATCCAATGAATTTTCAATTTTCATTAAAATATCAATCAATGCAAAACGTTAGTTTCGGACTACAATATTTCTTATAAATTATCGCCACATCAAACTACTGACCTGATATTGTGACATTAGTTGTTGAGCATAGGGTTGACTGGCTCCAGGAACGTACATGCCAGCGACACCTTGTATAAATTGCTGCTGTTGATTTCGTCGATTAGTTGAAGGTGTTTGTCCAGTCATTTGTCCATGACGACCGATCGGTAAACCAGCAGTACTTGCGACAATTGGACCACCCGTAACATTCGCTGCTACAGTTGCTGTTGCTGCAACGGCATTTGGCGCAGTCTAGAATTTTTTATGTATGAGATATGTTCATATTCAAATAAATATATTAATATGAAATGAACAGACTGGAATGATTAAATGCTAACAATATTTTTTTCTTCTATAGAAATAAAATCACTTCAGGGAAATGTGCAGCATAGCTAGAATAAACAATAAAACCGAATATCTTGACACTTTTATATAAATTTCTTAGAATTTCAGCACATTTATCAATATCTAGAAGATATACCTGCACAACCGGCGTATTGTAATAAACCGGCATGGCGGTACCGTATGCATTAGCATGCGCATAAGGGAACATCTGCGGTGGTCCAGCATGTGCAATTGACGGCACATTCTAGAATGAAACAACGATTACTTCATTTTGTTGAACAATATTCATCGATCTGTTATAAATGAAATTCTGCTGAGTTATTCATGTTAATATCGATTAATACTTATTCGGAGAAATACTCATGACTCTAGCTTATATTATTAAATTACTGAAATATAAGATGGAGGTTCAAGAACTGCATGATTATATAATAATAATAAATGTTACCTGAACAGTTAAAGTTTGTGGACTGGCAAGAGCCAGACCTTGCATTTGTCCCGGTGCTCCCATATGTGTTGACATAAGCGGTAATGGTGCAGCGGGAGGCGTTCGAACACTACGCAGTGTTGGACGATGACTTTGCGGTTCTGTATTGCGATAATTAGTTAAATTGCGAGGTACAAATGATGGTGCATCCGGATTCCAGACAAAATGCTTCCTGAAACCTGGCGAATCATTTTTTTCTTGCTTGCTCTGATTTAACAGAACAATTATTCATTGATAATTTTAAATGCATCGCTAATAATTGACATCTCACACTATTTCATGTTTATGCAAGCATCATGCTTGGAATACAATTACAGTGTAGTAAAAATTTACATAATCTTACCCATCCGACATCGTCGTCGCAGAATTTGCTACAGTCGTTTTTGCAGTATCAATGATTGCAACACTAGGCGTTGGATCTGTAGGTGCAATGGATGATGAAGATGCTGCAGCGGATAACTGATGTGTTTGTTGAATTTCACGCGCTGTGACAGGCGTGGCAACAGTTTGCGCATCCAAAACCACAATTCCTGCTGCTTCGGTATTAGGTGATATGGTATCAGATCCAGGAACGATGGTTGATGTTGACTTATTTGGAAGAGAATCGGAAATCGCTGACAGTGTTACTTCTGTTGGTGCTGTCATTGCGCGATCTGGAAAAATTTTAATTTGGCATTCATGGCTGAATAATAGAGTAATAAGAAAAAAGCGAAAATTAGAAGACAAGAAAAAATCTCACTACTATTACAAAAATTAATTTGTTCACCACAAGTAACTACTGCTTGTACGGATCCTCGACTCTTGACCATTGTTTGCTGTGGTCGCTGATCTGAACATGGTGGACAAGATGCTGCTGTTGCTGTCGATGAAGATATTTCCAAGTCTCTAGCAGATGAAATTTCTGCAATCCATTAATCTTGAATAGCTTCATTTATGGAAAATACCATAAAGCAGCTTTAAAAAAATAAAGAACAAAGAAACAACAAAAGTGCATTAAAAAAATTGAACCTGGGCGATGATTTGGAGTTATTTGCGTCGACGAGGCTCGCATACCAGGCGGAGGTCCTTTATGCCAAGCATTATTAACAGGTCTTGGTGCTACGCTAGATGTTGCTGCATTCACGTTAACACGCTACAATTGGTACTTCTTAGCATTCTTAGCATTCTGTCTTTTCCTCTTTCTTAGCATCACTTCCTGTACCTCTTAGCATACTTATGTTTTTTCTCTCTGTTACAGTCTCTGTTACAGTATTTCTAATTCTTTCACAAAAATTTCCAATCTTCATATAGTATTTCTTAATTCTCGAATTTTTTGCACAGTGTGTTGTTTACTGATGATAGTTGCTGCATATATATTATTTTATTATTGGACTGCGAAATGTATTTTTATTTTGATAAATTATAACTACAGACCTGAACATCATCTGCATTGTTATGTACGGAATGAGATGGCTGGAAAGTGCTACTAAAATTCTGGTGAAATTCTTTTAAATTTCTGACTCGCTCTGTTTGTTTTGATGTCTGCTGTCGCGAAGCATTATTCATACCATTTGATGGATTCGAATAATGCAAGTTCTTATTTTCCTCACCTATAAAAATTGGAAGTTCCAGAATTATTATATGCTTCTTAGCAATAAAAAAGAAATCATCTGTTCTTGAGCAGTGCCCTTAAATCAAACTGCGGTTAAAAAAGTGATAAATAAGTTAACAAATAAAAGAATAAATGAAGTACGTGTAGGTTGTCCTTCATGCTGACCGGTCATCAAACGATGGTCATAAACTTTGGTATTATTCCCAATTATTTGTTCTGATCGTCGTCCACCTCTTATATTATCTGCAGCTGAAGAATTTGAATTTTCACTACGTCGTGCCCACTCTGTAATGGAACAGTAAGCCGTTTATAGAAAATAACACAAAAATAATAATGTGCTATATAAATCAAAGAAAACAAAATAACCGAATAAAAAAAACTAATTTATCTTGGAAAGTTTTACCAACATCATAAGTTAATTTTTTCATTAGTTTTTCAAACTCGGCATTCGGAATACAGCCTAATAATTACTCACTCCAATTTAGGAATACTTCTTTAAATTCGCGAAAAAAACCAGACTTTGCGACCATTCGTAATATCCTTTTCTGCACTAAAGTCAATATTCATATAACAAAATTGATAAGTAAAAAGCTTACGGCCAAATTGTAAATGTAATTCCTGTGCGGTTGGTCTTTCCAAAATACCACTAGGTGCATAACGTGAAGTGGGCACTGAATTTTGAGGTCGTAATCCATGACCCATCGATGAATTTGTAAATAAGCGTGAGGAACCACCACCGGACCCATATGACCCGCGTCCTAGAAATTTTCTCCATATTTCATAGAATTCTCTTCTTAATATGGATGATCAATAAATAAAAAGTAGTTATGATAACAAAAATATTGGGATGCTAAATGAATAACATATTAAATCATAAATCCAGAGAAAAATGGATGAGAAAACATTCTTTTCTCATCCATTTCTCTCAAACATTTTTTTTGAAAATAACAGTAATACATTCTTGACCACAAAATTAAATTACAAATCTTCATAATCATAAGTGACGATCGTACCTCTTCCTGTACCAGGCATACCTTCCGGTCGTCTGCCATTCGATGACCCTCTGTTCATATTCAAGCCTCCTCTATCTCGAATATTCCCTGAATAGCCGCCACGTCTGAATGGATTACAGATATTAGATCCATTTTTTATCGAAGAGTTCTTAACAGGACACAATGCGGATAACCTAGAACTATTTTCTAATGATTAACCTCAAAATTAAATATAAGAATAATTTTGTTGAACGGTATTACTCACTGAAAAAATAAACCATCTATGAAACGCTTAATTTTCTGTTAGGATATCTGGTTTGATTGTGAATAATAAATCATTATCGCAAGTTCTTTTACCCTCCGCTGGATGCTTTTCGGCTACTATGTTGTACTTGAAATTCTGAAATTTCCTTATCCAAATCACGCTCTTCGTCATCGTTTTCCAACTGCGCACGTGCTTTGCTTGCATTGCTGCTATTGATTTCCTGCGCAATTCGTTCCGCTCGTTTAAGATCGTCTGCATCACCCTGCACATCAGCCCTAAAATTTAGAAAAATCATTAAAATTTAGAAAAAAAAATCGTATAAAAAACAATAAAAAAACGCCATATTTCCAATGCAGTAACCATCCCACTACATAATAATGAAATCTTATACAAAAAAAGAACGACGCCAGAGACATAAAGCAATTTTATAATGTTTATTTAGCTTCTTCATAAAATGACCAAATTTTAAATACACATTGTTCATAGAATGACCAAATTTCCAACGCATAAACAAAAACAAAACGAAAAAAATCACGTGGCATATTCGGGCATATTCTCATCAAATGTGCTTTTGACTCCCAGAACATCGTTTGCCTGAAACATCTGTTCAACGGACCAACCATCCTCCTGATCATCATTTAATAAAAGACCATCGTCAAAATCCTCTTCGGATTCCCAAACTTGTAGTTCCATATCTCCCACAGAACTGCTTTGATCCGCATATTCACGATCCGTAGCAAATCCTTGAATTCCATGCGTTTTTAAGTTATTCGCCTTCTATTAAATATTTTTCTAGAAAAGAAAGTTTCATTAGTTCAACAGACTGCCAGAGAAATCAAATCATTTCGCACCTTCAATCCGTTTTTCGTCTCGATATTTTGCTCCCATGCTATAGACGCAGTCTCTTTCGAACTGGAGTTTTTCAATGATTTGATCTTTATGAGGTAATAAGTTCTTTTGTTCATCTGTGAGTACCTCATGCGCATATCTTAAGCCAACATCAAACTGGAAATTATACAAATGATTTATCAAAACAGTGAACAAATAAGCATCTTTATTGTTTAATTCATCCAACATGTTAAAAAAAATAAAATGACGAATGTAATATAAAAAGAAATACTCACATCTGGAGAACAACCTGCAAATATCCCTTCAAATGTCAGTCCATCACGAGTTTCAATTAACACTTCTTTACCCTAAAAATTAGATACAATTACAACACTTCTGCTAATCCATATAATTTTGGTTCCAGTGTTTTCCATTCTCGCAATTTTAATGACATTTAGTCTGGAAGGAAAGAAAAGCTAACGATTAGTATAGAAATATAGCAAGATATATTTCCCAAAACTTCAGATAAATGGATAATGCTAAACAAAAAAAATCAGATTGCTAAGAGAACAACTTTTAGAATAACTTACAATCATCTTTGTTATCAATACCAGAAGCTCTTGGTTGGCATAAACTCCTCGTACTTCATACATATTATAAAGGAAGTTAGATTCGAATTAAATTTTGCTATTTCTTTTTTTTATATGCAACTTTAAATACTTCAAATTTTCGCTACTATCGCAGGATAGCTCACAAAGAAGTGATAACAATCATCAGCTTATTATGAAATTTAGCACTGCTGATAAATGAAATAAAAATGGGATTTGCTCTAAAAGACCGCAATAATAATAGGAGTAGCTTTGATAAATAATCGTACTTGATAATGATTAACTACGAGAACATTGCAAAATCAGTGCAAATTTATATTAATCATTAAAAAAAATCTTACCTCATTTTGAAGTTTATGAGGCATGGTGTATATGTTTATCACTTAATGATTAAAATACAGTTTATATCAATTCGACAGTAGTATATCTCGCTTCAGATAAAGTCAGAATCAATCAGATTTGCGATTTCAATTTTGATTATTCAGTTCGCTACCGTTTAACTATCTCACACTCTTATCGACTGTTGCTTGCAAACGAAATCGCGTTACTTAATCAATTTATCAGGCAGTTGCGCAAGCTATAAAATTGAATGCTATCATTTATTTTAAGAAACATCTCTTATTATAGGATTTCTATTATATCATATAAAAACAATTCGAATGAAATATTATATCTGAAAATTTGGTGCTGGATCAATTCATCATCTCGAATCTTGTTCATTTAATTATGCTATAAGACGAGCGACATACTTCAATTTAAAGCATTGATTTCATACGATTCTTTCTCATTTCTACTCCTCCTTCTGCTCCTCTTTTTTCTTGAAAGAAATTATGTTCATATAAAATATATTCATTAAACTCGAACACTTTACAGAAAAGCATCAGTGTTACGATATTACAAAAAAAAAGAAAAGAAAACAGAAAAAGTTGGCATCAACAAATAATGCTAAATTTCTTTAAATAATATTGAAATTAATAAGGATTTAAACTCAAATTTCACCAATAAATTAATATTTTACATAACAAAACGGCAAATAAGCTTTTTTTATGTTTGCGTGACAAATAACAATATACGTTGATAACATAACGGAATATAATTATACAATAAATTTTCTTAAATTATACCTAAGTGAAATATTTGATCAAAGAAGTCTATAAAAATGGCGCGTAGAGTTGAAGTCAAAGTAGAAAATACCTCCTCAATCTAATTAGCTATCGTTCGCAACAAGTAAAAAATGACCAATACAAAACAACAAGTGGACCTCACCGCTCCCTTCCGATTCACACAATAACCTTTTTTCTAATCATCACTGTCCAGCAACACAATAACCTTTTCTCTAATCGTCACTGTCCAGCAACACAATAACCTTTTCTCTAATCGTCACTGTCCAGCAACACAATAACCTTTTCTCTAATCATCACTGTCCAGCATTACCCATTGAACTCTCATTTCGTTCAGCAGAACCTCAAGAATTGATTATCTTTTGTCTGTTTCTCTGCTCCTCTAATATATCTACAGTTCCTCCCTCTCCATCCCCCTATGCAATATGATTTCCCACTACCTAACACAAGTCTCACCTACATGCCACAAGTCTATCACACTGTACTTCCTCAGTTTCCTTATATCACATGAAATACAGACAACACGTAACACTGTAGTCTCATGAGTTACATGAAAGAGAAATATTCAATATTGTAATTTCAGTTATATTAAAATCTGAAAGAAACATGCTGACATTTTTATTTTCAGAAACCAATATGTTTTTAAAATTACCTATAAGTGAAATATCCATAAATCTTTTGTTAAATTGTTCGTAATTTTTTAACACAAGATACAATTATTCCAGTCATTTTCAGTTAGGTATATGCAAAGAATATATTTGTACTTAATAAAATGAACTGGACAGAAATATTCAAAATCCGATGAAAAGTAGATTGGACTATATTAAAATTAAAAAAAAAATATTCGGAAGGGAATATTTCTGAGCACAATAGAATAATTATAATCATGAATAGAATATGCGTAACCATCACAGAAACCAACAACCAATGAACAAGCAACTGATAAGCTATAATTAAGGCACATAAATTATTAATTATATCATTGTCCTCTTCGTAACATTCCTATGCTATATCTTTTTACTAAGTGCCATTTTCTAAGAGTGAACAAAAATTATCTTCTTGTATGTTTCATTCTTAATAATGATTAATGCAATTAATGCTTCTTATTTCCCGAAATAGAAATACATCATTAGCATAAATATTAATTAACTGACATATATTTAAGAGCACTTCAAAGAAACCGATCATTCCTCATCAAAATACAAATGACACAATTTTAATGACATTAAAATGAACATTAATATTTACTCGTAATCATAATTTTATCATACTACGCAGTTGAATGTAATGAATTTCACGAAAATCATTATGATATGCTCTGAATCTACCCAAAGCATACTGTTAAAATGAGACATATAATGACACCTAAGTATGAATTGAATTTCAATGAGACAGATTAGATTCGATGTCTAATAGAACTGATAAGTACTCAATACATGAAATTTTTATTTCCATGTGAGTGATATAGTGATATAGTGACGATGATAGCTTACTAATCATGGAAGACATGATGAATCAAGTCAAATCACAGCAATTTACATAAACATTCTGTTTGAAACATAATGCTCTTAACAATACTTGTAATCATTGCTACATATGCCATAGCATATACCATGAAGTGTTCAGAAAGGTAAATCAGAATAAGTTTTAAAAATCGCTTTAGTACTAAAAAAAGGAATCAATTATTAAGAAAGAAAACTGTAAATATTAAAATAGTACTGAACATGCTACTTCAAATTTGTTCGAGAAGAATATTCCAAAGAAATAGACGAAATTAGCTTTGCCAAAAGTTAAGGGTTGAGCTGCAAGGCATCGGTGGTTCAGTGGTAGAATGCTCGCCTGCCACGCGGGCGGCCCGGGTTCGATTCCCGGCCGATGCAGTCTACTGTCCCCTTTTGACAATTGTCTCTCACTAATAATAGTACAGGAATTTGCCATATTCAAATAATTAATTCAGTTTCAACCGTAACTGTCGAGTTTGATTCCTGGCTGATGCAGTCTTCGCCACCTTTTAGCAATTGTCCCACCAATAATAGTACAGCAATTTGCCATATTCAAATAATTAATTCAATTTCAACCGTAACTGTCGAGTTTTTATAATTCTAAAGTGAATTCTTTCTAGCTCAACCTCGTCCAAATCAAGATCGATGACCTAAAAATCCATTTTTAGTTTGGAATTCTTCAAGAAATAAAGCCAGCTATGACATATGAGCAATGTAAAATGTCCTTCCTGTTTTTAGATTTGTGAAATTGCTTGAACCACAATGTCTTCGTACTACCTTTTGGATAAGAAAATCTTCAGTCATTATTTTTTCAGGAAGATTCTTTAGCCGTGTTACAATCGAATGGAAATCGTTAAACTCTTTTAATTGATCACTGCTGCGGAGACCGTAGCGAAACAAAATCACTGCTACTTTGAACAGGACTTTGACGCCTGAAATTTCATGAATATAATTGTTCACCGCAATTAATTATTCAGTTTAGTGCTATAAGTATATATGACTTTTTAAAGCGCTTATGACGCTATCAAACTATTTTGTTTGATTGATTTTTCCATGATTTTACTCTATCCATGATTCGGAATGCAATCAATAACACGTGAAAACACATAAGATTTAGCTCACTTCAGTTAGATTATACCATTCAAAAAAAATATAGAACTGCTATCGAAAAAACTAGGAGGTAAAATAGTAAACCACTGAAATATATGGCAAAAGAGAAATAAGCAATATTACTATTGAAGACAGCACTCTAATTATAAAATTGTTATCTACCATATATTTTCTTTCTTTTTGCATAGTCTTCTAATGCTCTGCTCAAATACTGATATGAAAAATCAGGCCACAAAGTATCACAGAAAAATAATTTAGTGCAAACTGCTTGCCATATAAAAGTTGCTTAACCTTTTTTCACCACCAGTTCGAATTAACAAGTCTAACTTTGGCAAATCTTTTGTATATAAAAATTGTTCAAATCTATCGTCTTCTTAACAGCCTTAAATAATTAATAAATAAAGATAGATTAAATCATGATTTCCATAACTAATTTCCATTAAAAATAAGAGTAGCTATTTCTGCTAGATCTGTAACTACAATTTTACGAATTATCAGACCATCAGCGATATTCCGCATTGCTTAATGACTAATGCAGTAACTAGCAAAAACTAGCCAAATTCCATATTTTAATAATTTGAAACTGAATGTCTGACGACTATTCACATTAAATATCTTATTAATGTGATTCGTCATGGCCGCAGATCAATAACTATGAGTTAATATTTATTAAATAAATTAAAAAAAAATAAAGACATTTAATGCAAATAAGACAGCGCTGACATGACTCCATTTATTGCTAATGTAGATATCATTTAAAATCTTTTAGAAACATTAATTAATTACTGGACAGGTACAACAAACTTTCATTTACTTCTTATACGCATTCCATAGCATTCATTATGCAAACAAAAAGTGGATAACTTATATGATAACCTTCACAGAAGAACATATCCCATACTCGAAGTACCGTCGGCCACGGAAGAGTTCGACAAAAAATACACATAAACCATTCAACCATATAAGCACTGGTTCAACACGATGTTTTTTCTTCAAGAAAATAATTATTATGAAACTTGTTTTTCGGTAAACAATAATAAATACTCTGTATTTTTTGTAGAAATTTATTAATATTAAAAAATAAACAAACCAAATGCCTGTAACTAAAATGCGATTTGTCTTTCAGCACATGAAATAAAATATCACCATCGACTTGTATAGCCTCCTATAAATATTATACATAATATTAAAAACTATAGCGGCAGCTAAATTATAGATCACTTTCCATGGATACTCAAAATTATAAATCACTTCCTATGGTTATGTACATCTAATAACTACATTGTCTTTCCAAACAACTGACTCATTCCGATATTCCGAACTGATCTTTGACTGGAAAAATAATCTATAATCTATAATTAATTAGGAACTTAATTTACTCGCTTTTTTAGCTTTCCTAAAATTTTAGCTTTTTTTTAGCTTTTCGAAATTAAATTAAGATGTACGCCTGCACATTCGGCAATGCATTTTAAAATAAAGAAATGTGAGACAAAAGTGTGTGACATGTAACAAGCACATATAACTTTTAGGAATAAAAATTTCCGAAAAAACGTACAAGACCGGCACTGTAGTAACCTGGTAAATATTTATGACAGATTTGCACAAAACAATAAAAAGCATCACGCAATGGCATATGCATCAGTAAAACAGCTGCAACAGGAGCTTGTCCTTGACAATAACCTTCTTCAGGATGTAGCACCGTATATGCCTTTAATAATTCGAACAAATCTGATTTTCTGTAATATATATAAAATTGACAGAGTGAATGAGAAAATCTAAAATTTTAATTCTACAATGAAATGTAATATAATCATAACAGAAAAATTAATACAGCATAGGAAATTTTGAAATTTTAAGAATTGAAATAAAATTTTAAAATTCTAAGAGAACCACAGTACAAATACTATTATGCATGAGAACCTTAATAATGAAAATTTGTCTGTAGATACAAAACAAATATATTTTCATATACTAAAACATACCCTCCTTTTCCATAAGGCCCAGTACGAGAAAACATTACATGTTCTGGAAATTGTCGATTTAAATCTTTCTTGATATCCTCAATCCACCGAGGATCGCCAGGTTGACTACTCACTTCCTAAAAGTAAAAAATTATCTCTCTGATATAATGTTTGAGAAAGTATAATGAATTTTCTAATAAATGCGATTTTCGGTTTTGGCGATTTCTTCATAATCAAATACAAAGAAAAAAGAATTGTTGACCTCAAAAACATGTCTATTTACGCTAAATTCCATATGGAATGCAGCACCGCATAAGTGTTTCCAAGCTCGTCCACGTAATGATGATGGTATGCCTTTACGGCAACGTTTCCTTATTTTTTCATACTTGTTATCCATGAAATAAGACCAGTTTGTGAGCATATGCAACCATTTCTTTTCACGCTTCCGTAGCTTCTCCAGATTTATAGTTTCATAATTCCTGGAAACAAAAAACACTTATGTCTGGAAAGTTATGATTTTCCCTAAATTTCATCCAAATTAATAGCGCTTCTTTACACCTTTATTTGCCTCTTTTTTTTATATGAAATATCCTACAAATAATTTAGAAAGCTGTAAAATTCCATCTGGTGATTCAATTCAGTGATCCTGATTATACAATATTTCTATCTAATCTTACTTGCAACGATATTTCGAATGGTGTTGAAATAATCTATCTACAAATTTACTTCTAAATATCCTGATTATACAATATTTCTATCTAATCTTACTTGCAACGATAATTCGGATGGTGTTGAAATAATTTATCTACAAATTTATTTCTACATAAAATATCCACTTCTTCTAGTTCTTGATATAATGTATCAATTAATCGTTTGTAAAGTTTATTAAGAATTATTAGGATCAGCAATCATTCAGGACTTCTCTCGCCAATAATGAAATTGTATATTGGATACAAGTTTTTCTCAAAGATTTCCACATTTTAGTCAGAAATTTTGCTAAATTAATCTGTTCATTAAAATTTAACAATTGTTACACTATCACTATATAATCCAACTATTTGTAATAATATATGATATCACTTGAAAAAATTAAAAACGAACGTATTATTAGAACTTCGTATAAACCCAAATGTATCAATCCGAGAATTCTCAAAAAATTCCGCTGAAGATACATAGATAGCATTTGATTCACGTTCATTATTTTCATCCTTCTCTTTGTTCAAATCATTTTGCATCGAGGAACGCTCATCTGGTTCGAAAATCGATTGATTATCTACTTCCGCTGTGATATTTCGCTCATCCTGCTAGGAATCAAACAATTTAAAAATATTCACATTAAAAGTAAGGATGTGCGATTCAGATGATTAAGCCGAAAAATGAATGATCTAAAAAGTTACGAAAAAAACGATATGAACAATTTTGCTTCTATTTCATTAGTTAGTGCAATGCATATTAACTAACTAACTTGTAATCTATCGATTCCAACCAATAAAGATGTACTATTCGAAGGATATTCACTCAGATTGTTCGATCCAAACTCCGTACTACTATTCCTGTTTGACATATATTACCCTTAAATATTATTTCGGCATCACATCAGAAAAGCTA